>JAPPVO010000013.1:143398875-143696929 GCA_030407325.1 Camellia japonica
CCCAACCAGCTGCTCTAGTGTAGTGTCTATAGAGAGTTTGGCCTTGTCCATTGCAGATAGGACGGCCTGTCTGTGCACCCGCGATGCCATAAAGTCCCCGATGGAGATGTCTGCTGTATCTTCTTCAATTGCTTAAGCACAGCTTCTTCTTCAATCTGCTTTTCCCTCTGTTTCTCAGCTTCTTTGTCTTTCCCAGACGCCTCAGGTTGGTCTAAGTGTTGGGGTTTGAAATACCGCCCACTTCTTGTCATATGAGCGACCTCGTCAATATACCAGGTATCATCTGGTTGGTTACCTCCCCAGTCTTCATCTGTGTGGGCAAGACATAAGTCATCGTCTTCCCACCACATTCCGTCGGCAGCCGACAAACACCTGTCCGGCTCCGGTGTGATCGTACTCGCAGTACCTTCAGTCTTTATGCCCGCAGCATTTTCTGTTCCCGTGTACACGGCACTCTCGACCCCCACATGGGCCGTAGCTTTTCTGATTCTCTCGGAATCCTGAAATTTTTGTTGTTCCAACTGCGTCAGTACAGCTGGTGGTTCAATACTCCCTGCATTTACAATCCCCAAGTTTTGAGCGAAATTCTTAGTGCCGGCGCTCTCCGGCGATGGATTCTGACCCTCGGCCCTTCCGGCCAACATTGATATTCTCGCCCCTGCCGAGCCACGTTTTGGTTGATATTCTACGACATCTGGTTGATCATCTAACCATCCGACAACTTCTGCCGACTCCTCATATCGAACCAGTTATTGCTGCATCCCCCGATTCTTGGTCATTGAAGAATGGAGTTTGGCAAAGTCCTCTCCCACAGCTACTAGATCATTTGTTCCCCATTCAAGTCTGTCCCCCTGAATCACACATAACTCTGCTCTTTTCTGGCAGCCCTGCACTCCGGCTCAGACTGCCCACTGACTGGATATATTGACTCGGATCATAACTCCTTCAGCAAGATTCCTAGACTGTTCACCTCAGACTCAGCAACCCACTCTTTCCTCTGAATCTGCTCTGTCCCATCTTCGGTGGTCACCACCACACTGGCTTAGATTGGGTTTGGAGATGTCCATCATGCACAAGTCAGTGCAGACAGGAAGGATCACCTCCGGCTTAGGTAGGTGGGATGGGGTGATATAGATACTAGGATCGTAAGACACGATCCCAGTTTGGATGAAGTTGATTCTGTTGGGAGGAGGGGCTTGGTTATGTGGTGGAGGGGATTTTTGTTGTGACGTTAGGTTTTTCAGGAGGCGCGATCACCTGCTTGTCAATAAGATCTTGGATCTCATGACGTAATCTGAAACAACGGTCGGTGTCATGACCGTGCTGTTGGTGATACGCGCAGTATTTTGCCGTTCATGAGAGGGAGGGAGTGGATTGGCAGTGGCCTCGGCTCTAAAGTGTCAAATGCTTCTTTCTCTTTCCTGATTAACACCCCGAGAGCCTTGGACAAAGGCATGTATAGTGTGAAGGTTCTTTGGCCTCTGACTGATATCTCGGGGCTTGGGTACTGCTCCCGGAGTTACTGGAAAAGGGTGTGGCCGCCGCGGGCCTTGGATGGGGAGGGGGAGTGGTGGTGACCATACCGACCTCCGAAGTCCTTGTGTTTGCAAGCGCCACTCGGGCCTGCGTTGTTATTGCGGTTGAATGTCCTTCGGGGCTGCTCTCGTCCTGGTCGATCAGACCTTGCTTCATCGCATCCTCGATCTGTACCCCCCCATCTCGTGTAAATCTGAGAAGGTGGAAAGGGAGTACGATCATCTTCTGCATGAGTTTCGGTTGGAGATTGCGCACAATCATCCGAATTTGATCTTTGTCTGTAGGCCTCAAGGTCATCATCGACGCCTTTGCCCTCCATCTAGTTACAAAATCGGAAAAAGACTCCTTGGGTTCCTGCCTCGTCGTTTCGAGATCACGGGTTGTAATCTCGATCTGTGTATTGTACGAGTACTGTGCAACGAAGGCCTCAGCCATCTCATCCCAGCTTCTTTTCACGTCATCTTCTAACTTCGCGTACAAATGGCTGCCACACCCGACAAAGTTCGGCCAAACAGGGAAAGCTTTTGTGGTCGGGTTAGGCCCATTGGCCTCAGGATGTCTGAAAATAGCCGGAGATGGACCATAGGATCCCCTGACCCATCAAAACGATTAATCTGTGGCATCTTGAATCTGTCTGGCAATGTTACGGCCACGTCGGTGTACCCATCTTCGATGTCTGGGATGGCCTTCACCCCCTGCGATTTCTTGAAAAGCTCTCAACTTACTCAGTTTTAGAGCTGTATGATCTACCTCGAACTCGAATGGAGAGTCCTGGGTGGTTGGGTGTAAGATTCTTGAACAGTTGCGGCAGAAGCGGGGGCGGAGCCAGCCCCGTTGGAAGGTTGGTGTCCTCTGGGATATTCTGGACATTGGGTAGGGTGTTCTGGGTGTTCGGGAGGGTATTCTGAGGATTTGGCAGGGTATTCTGACCAGTAGGTGCTTGCTCGGGTAGTGGAGCCGCTGGTGGAGGAGGAGCCTGATGTGAAGCAGACGCTACATTCTGCTGTTGCAGTCTCGTGATCAGCTCGGCCTGCTGGGCCATGACTACGGCTTGTTGTTTAGCAAATTCCGCTTGGCGGATGGCATCCTCCTGCATCTGTTTCATGCTCTCGTGCATTTGGCGCATCATCGTCTCCATCCCTGATGTATTCTGCTGTTCCATCTGAATGACCGGTAAATGTATCTCTATGGCAGACACAGAAATCTCAACCTGACTGTTTACTATCAAAGTAGCCCTCTGTCCCGGTAATCCCTGTTCTGACACACTGCGCCTCCCCGGCCTTCTTCTGATAACTGGGGGTAGAGAGTGGAACACTGGATGTCCGTCAACCAGATCCTCGGATCGATTAAGTCGGCGACCTCGTGTCCAAAGTGCTTGGGGAGTATCTACTGGTTCGGAAGCAATCGTGCTAAAAACTGCCCTAGCAAAAAGATGATAAAGCGAAAAGGAAATAAATAACCAGATAAACGGGCAGCATAACAGCTTAAATTAAGGCCAAGTTTGGGAAGACAAATAAGTGCACTTTTTGTCTTTTTTGACTAAAAAATTGAGGTTGAAAAAATGGATGTTACTTTTTGACTTTTTTGGAAAAAGTGTAATAAAAATTGTAAAAATTGGTTTTTAGAAGAAATTGAATGGAGTTGTGCAGCCGTAATTGTTGACTTTTGGTGAATAGTGTTAACTTTTTACTTTTTGAGTAACTTTTTAGCTTTTTGTTATTTTTTGCACATCCCAAACTTAGCCTAAATACACACAACACACAGTTGGGCATATAACACACAGTTGATAAGCTGAAAATACACTGTCCTCAATCACTGATCACTGTTCCTGTATCACTGTTCCCAAAACTGAATCCGATATCCGCAGACAACTGATTCTCAGATACTGACTGATGCCCGCAGGCCTGATGCCCAAACTCATAGACTGATACATGCATTCCCTGTAGAGACACACTCTAACAAGCACATAACAGATAAGTGAGAGCCAAAACACCCCTATGTTGGGGTAAGGTTTCCCTGTCCTATTTTGTCAGGAGCTAGGGTTTTACTACGCACACAGCGGTTTCAAACAACCTATAAACGGGTAAGCAACCTGTCCTAGTTTGGAATGGTCACTATGGATCCGAATATGCACTAGGTCGAATGGTCAAAAAGGGTGCCCCGGTAAAACCGGGGTTTGTGTTCCCATGCTGGCAGAGCCCGTAACCGGTCAGCCTTATGGACATGCCTTGACAAGACAAGCCTCCGGCAAACCGCTCGGAATAGCAGATGGCAAACACGGTGTCCTAGGCGCACCAATGCAAATGCAATGCAAAGAAACACACAAGTGTAGTCAAAACCAGATATCATGAGTTCGAGTCAAGTTCTCTAACTCCCCAGCAGAGTCGCCAGAAACTGTAGACGTCCCCGAACGCATCCCGGGGAAAGGAGTGCGAGTCCCTCCCGTTCTGGTTCGATATTGGGTCACTACAGTTCGAAGGACTCAAATGTCACGGTTCTTAATCTTGAACCAAAGAGTCCAAATCCGGCAAATCGTTTTGAAAACAGATTTTTTGAAAGAAGTGCCAAACATGGACTGCTTCGCCAGATACAGAGTCGCCACCTAAATGTTTTTTTATGGGAAATTTAGGAAACCCTGACTCGGTGCCAAAGGCCACGTGTCCGTCATCACCAAAGTTGCCTCGGCTCGGGAACTTGGGTACGATTGGGGAAGGTCACTTCGTGAGCACCCCCGCTCGCCCGGTCAAAGACCGGCCTCTACTAACCATGATATCTTATTTTGAAAACATTGTGAGTTCTTGTTCCGGTTATTAGCCTAGGTTACTATGTGATGCGCACAGCATACAAGTATAGACTGAGTCGCCTGAATTGGAACAAAACATTTCATGTTTGTTTGTTTGAAAATGGTTTGATTGTGCTACCCGCAGGTAGGCTAAGACGTGGATTTGCCACCCTCAGGTGGGCTTAGAAAAAAAAACATGATTTTGCCACTATCTAGTGGGCTTAAAACAAACAGTCAATGATTTGTTCCACTTCAAATAACTCAACCTCCACCCACAGGCATTCAAGGCAGTTATATCACATAAGCACATAGCCTCATGGTAAGCATGCTATTCATGGCAGCACTCACATGCATGCAAGGATGCTAAAGCATAAAACTCACCGAGTACTCCAAGCCAAAACAGAAACTGATTAGAAATCATGCATGATCCTAAATATACAGAAATGCCTAATGCAACACATGCAAAGATGCAACTATAGCAGGCTCGGCTATTCTAAACATGGCATGTGGAATGCTACAACTAACACGTATTCAACTTGGAATTGAAATACAAATGCAGTTTGTATGATGCGCCGAGCCCGGTGCGTGCAAAACAGATGAATGATGCAAACATGCCGTCATACTGTATGCTAATTGAAATATGCCCTAATCTAACCATCATAAGCAGGTAAATAAAATGGAGAAAGACGTGGGGTTGGAAGGCATACATCACACTCACCCACACTTATTACAATTATGCCCTCGCACAGAGGGTCCAAATAAATAATACAGTCCCAAATGAAAGAATAATACAGTCCAAATAATACAGTCCAAATAATATACAAATCCCTAATTAATTAACAAATTAACTAAGAAAAACTGTAAACTGGGATGCAAGCCAGGGGCTGCCTTGATTCTGATGAATGCTGCATGTTTGGGCTGCTTTGCGCGGAAATCCACTGGGATGCCCCAATTAGCCTCTGTTTGCAATGTTTCTCGAAATGCGTGCCAGACTCCGAAAAGTTGCTGATTCTCGATTTTGCTGCAACAGAGAGCAGGAAAGGGGCATAGCAATGTATTTCACAAATATATACATGCCTCGATCCTCGTGCCACCAATCACGCATATCGATGCATGATGGCTGAGGAGCCGATTGCACACTCAATATAGGATGAATGCATATGAATGCTACAACAAAACCTAACTCCATCATGGATAATCCGGAGTGTCGGTGACTTGGGAATTGAGACCCGTTCCGTCGCTCGGAGCACGAAACATGCCTCGTTTCCCGTGCCCGGGCTAATGCCTATCCCGAACACAATGTAATATGCATGATATGCATGAAATGTAGCTAATATGCAACCCTAACATACACAATGTCATGGAATGGCATACACGCTATACGAGGTAATATACAACCGGGCATACACAATGCTATGGGTGAAATGGCATACGCAATGCAATAATGGGCTTACACCAACATGAGAGAGCCTCAGCCACACTCACACAGGAGGCCATCAGATGAAAACAAGATACCTCGAAGTGCGTGCCCGCGGGCACGCAAACCGAGAACGGACCCTCAGGCACCGAAATGCCACTCTAATGAGACATAGAAAAGACATGGAATATGATATGCAAACATGCAAAAAAAAAGTGGCAAAATGAGGGGCAAAACAGCCCCGAAATGAGGCGAAATAATACCCGATGTATGAAATGATCCCAAAAACATGGATTTCAATGCATAAAATGGCCTACAGCTATACCATACATGCATAATTGATACATGACATGAAAATCAGAAGCAATGCAGCCCCAAAACTCACATTTTTACAGTACAAAACATGGTCAAACAGCAATCACAAGTAGGGCTAAAATGGCATACAAAAATGGCTCCACAAGGGAGGTCATGAAGCAAGTGGTAGATGAAAAGCCCAAATGGAAAAATACCCTTCTAAAACACTGAATAGGGGCTAAAAATATGAACATTTACAGTAGGTGACAAGCCTCAAGTCAGTATGCAAACATGCTCAAAATGCAATGCAAGATTAAGGCCACAAGAGGGTATAACATGAAGTAGACCAAATATACATCAAATGGCCAAAGACCCTTAATTAAACATGCCAAGAAGGTCAAAATATAGCCACTTTAAGTTCTGATAATGGCCGAAAACAGAAGCTAGATAAGCCTAAAAAAGCATGCAAAAATGGGGGCCAAAGAGGGGTATAATGGTAAGTGCAACATGGAGGCCCCCAACAGTGTTGAGCCCTTCTACAATGTTGTAGAGGGGCTCAAAATAAGCCAACTCACAGTTTATATCATGCTTAAAAACAGATCACACATAGGCTAGAAATATCATGCAAGATTATGGTATTTAAGAGGGTATTGAAGCAAGTACCAAATAGAGGGCTCAAACAGGGTTGAGCCCTTAAACAAACATGAAGAATGGCTCAAAAAAATGACCCTTTCAGTTAGGGTCGGAGCCTAAAACAGTAACAAAATAGGCTAGAAGAATGGTGCAAAAAAGTGCTACAAAAGAGGGAGAATGGTCTTACCCTTGAAGATCACTTCTTTGCTACCTCTTGGACCAAGGAATGTTGCTTCTAAGCCTCTGAAAAACCCCTCCTTGCTGTTGGAAATGGAGTGGTGATGGTGGTGCTTGGTAGTGATGAAGAAATGGTACCAAGCTTAGGGATTTTTGAGAGGAATGGAGAGATATGTATCTATGTCCTCAAAGCAAGTTTTTCAACCCTCTAAACAAAGCTTGAGCTGCTGTTATGTAAGCAAGAATGGTGGGGGAGTGGAGGGAAAAAAGGTGTAGTGTTATGGGATTAAGTTCCCTCTCCTACAAAAGTCCCCCGAAATCAGATATTTTGGGGGAAAAAGCTATACAGCTGCAAGGCACACATCCCAAGGATCATGGCCGGCCTGCTATTTTTGTTGCAGGTGGCCGGCCGGCCACCCCCTATGGCCGGCCGGCCAAGGGTCAAAAGGCTCAAGAAGATTTTCTGGCCGGCCACCAGAGAAAGGTGTCCTCCCAGGTCTCCTCATCACAACCCTGTGGTTCAAAATTGGCAACTCTAAAACAGGAGAGAGAATAGGCCACTTTTAGGAGGGGTTCAAAAGGTTCAATCTGAATTACTGGCCGGCCATAGACTTTTAGGGTCCTCCCATGTGTGTACAACACAAATATGTGGTTTGGGGTTGAAGAAAAAGGCCCTAGGGTGGTCAACATTGGCTCGGAAGTGAGAAAAACGGGCGTCGGAGGGCGCCGGAGGAACATAACTGGTTGCTGAGACAATTGCTGACCTCCCACCCTTCAGTGACCTTCCTGGTGATAAAACAGAGGTACCTGCCAAAATTGAACGAAAACCGATGCAAAACGAACGCTCGGGGGCCAAAACACGCAGTTCGGGGTCCCAAAAATCGACTTTTAAGCACCGAAAGTGGCATTCGACCACGAAGTGGGTCTCTCAGACCTCAGTGTCCCTCAAAAGGGAGTAAATAAGATGTATGCCAAAAATCGGAGGAATCGGAGATGGTTAGACGGTCCCGAACCGAGGCACACGGCCTGACGGCTCCGAAAACCGGGAACCGGGCTCCGAAATGGGCAAAATGGCCTACGGCCACGAAATGTAGCCCACGGCCACTGAGAGATGGTCTACGGGACCTCTCTCTCCCTTCAGGAAAAGAAACAGAGAAAACCGAGTCTGGTTCGCAAACCGAGACAAGGTACAGAAGAGGGTTCGGAAGTCCGGAGGCAGGGCTCACGGCCATGACTCTAAGACTTCTGAACGAGCACAATATGCAACATCACCGAGCGCTCCATCGGTGACGTCTGAGTCTTAAGGTCGGTCAAAAATGGGGTGTCTACAGTCCCTCCTCCAAAATGGAATAAAATATTTGGGTATGTCACTTTCTGATACTGACTCAAGTCATAGCATGTGTCCAATATTCCCACTGTTGGAGACAACTGATACTTTGACATTGATTCTTGAAATGCAGATCTCAATGCAAGATATACGGGTTGAGGCAGCCGAGTGATGACAATGCCAAAATCTACAATGGTTCCAGGTGAGGAAAATAGCAATGGAGACACATTCAACCTCTTTGTCCCTACAGTTATACCAACAAGTTTGACAAAATATAAGGAAAGATTGTATGCAGGATTTTGTAGTAGAGGCGTGAATTTTAGAGAGGAGGACGAAGATTTTGCATGTTTCCCAAACAATAGGTATCCGTTGTTGGGGTTTTGTGGGCTTGGGAGACAATAACTAAATGATTTCCCCAATTTTGACGCGGTTTGAGATATCAATGAAAGCTCTCCTCGTCCAAGGCCAGGCATCCCAGCTGCTGCACCGAATCCTTTATTGTTTTCTTGGCCACAACCAAATTCAAAGTTAGTGATCACATCAGAGTCAAGGGTAAGTGTGTCACAACCAAGAATTCCATTGGAATATGATCCATCACCATATTTCTGGTCATAAGTGTTGCTATGGTTGGATTTGCATGAACCATTGTGATAACTAGTGGATTGAGATGGATCAAACAATTGCTTATCTTGTTTGTAGCATTTGTGGCATGTTTTGCATTGCATCCAAGTGGTGTCGCTGCCAATGTCAAAGATGAGTGTGTAATTGCGCTTTGGGGTGCCAAATCCAATGGTGACAATGTACATGCTAAATCCGGTGGAGTGGTGGACAGGGACCATAAGTCCCGAGTCTTGGGTATGATAAAGATTAGAGGTTTTCCCGTTAATCGAGTCGACTTTGATTTTATCCTGTAAGAAAATTTCTGCTGAATTTGACTTTCCTCCCATGGCCTATTGGTGAGCAGGGTCCATATCTGTAAGTCACTTGCAGCTTTTTTGATCCTAATGTAGAACCTGAAATAACAGATTGTCATCAACCACATTTAGCTCTAATTATGATTATCTATTAAACATCTTCTTAGGTATATGTTGCAAAACAAACATGCATAGACCTATATATCTATGTACGGAAATCAGTTCACATTATATTTTTCTAAGGTGAAGGAAAGCAAAACTTCAAACTGAAACTACTCTTCAAGTTTCCTTATCAAAACAAACAAACAAACAAAAAGGAACTGAAAAAGACAATTGTGAAGAGAAATCATCCAATGAAGCGAGCTAATTCATGCAGGTTCTTCTGATAATGAAGAATATAGAGACAAAAAAAATTATAAATAAAATCTATGCATAATAATTTAGCAGATACGTTTATTTTAGATCAAAAGATCCATTAAAATAACTTATTATTTCAAAAATGTCATTGTCATATCTACAAATTTTATGTTTACAATTTTCTTTATGTAATAAGTAAGTAGAGTTATAGGAGGAGAGAGGTATATTGGTGGTGGATTAAGTGCAATTTGGATTTGGCTCAAGAGACTTGACAGGAACCTCATGGTAGGGCTTATCAACTCCTCTTGCTCCATAAACATGAGCCTCCTTCAAATAGCACAAGGAAAACAAAGGATAGAGGATGGTTGTTCACGGAAAGTGGATTGAAGAGAGCCATAGACAAAATAAAATAAAATAAATTTAGAAAATCTAGACAAGCACATTTCTAGAGTGGTTACTTTATATTCTCACTTGGTTATTGTGAATCATAATTTATAGAGTTAGGCCATGCATTCCTTTGGGACCAAAAGACTTGACCAAGTCTAAGTCTCCTCTAAATGATATTTTGTTCACATTAAAATCGAAAGGACTTAAAATTTATAATAAAAAAATTAATTTTATTTTCTTTTATATTTTTTTTTAATTCTTCTTATTTGAACTTTGTGATAAATTTTATCTCCTCCAAGTAAAGCCATTTAATTCAAAATTCACCAAGTAACAGACACCCCATTTTTGACTGCCCTCAAAGCTCGAGCGCTTTGTCCGATACACTTGATGATGAAAGTGGTGTTGTGCGTAGTTCAAGGGCTCAACGAATGGGCCATGTTTAAGCTCCGAAATAATACCAAATCTCCCATATTCCCACTTATTATACCTAAGAAATCCATTTTTACACATTGTGCCACCCTATGGTAAGTTTGAAGCAGAAAAACAGGGGAACCCATTGAGGCTCGGCTGTGGATATTGAAGGTCGCCTTTGCCTTAGTAGCGAGAAACACTGTTCTGAGCGGGAGCCCGCCAGCTATCCATTTTTGAAGGTATTTATGACCTCTCTTGCTCAAATTCTATAAAAACGATCATATATCTCTGTTTTGAGGGTTGAAGAATTTCTAAAAAGCCTCTACACCTTCTTGAGAGCTCTTTCTTCTCCTTCTTCTTGTGCAAGTAACCCTTTGAGCAAGCCTATCACCTTGAACCTATATCCATACACCTTATACACCTTCACACCTTAGCCTAGGAACCTTGGTTGAGCCTTGAACACCATAATTCAAGCTTGAGAATGTATTGGGACTTAGTAACAAAAGCTCACTTCTTTAAGAGATATAAGCTTGTCATCTTCTCTTTTACTTTTTGTTGTATCTATTGCAATCTAGTTCTTGTAGTTTTGTGTTGTTTTGATCCTTTTCTAAATGTTTAAGTTTGAGTTTGGAAAGCTACCAAAAGGGTAGAGAGAGTTTACACTCTTTCTTACACCTTTACCTATAACTCAAACTCTTGCTTTTACACCCTTTCCTTTGCTTTCTAAATTATTTTTAAGAGCTTTAAAAAGGCTAAAAATCATGTTTTGAAGTTTCAAAAGTGGAGGGGCTAGCCACCCCTCCTTGTTTTTACTTACTAACTTTGTTTTCTCTCTTTGTTGTTTAGTTTTGTAGGCTCTTTTCATACACTTTGAGTCACTGTTTTTCATCCGTTAAGGGCTGTTTTTGAAGACAGTAGGAAGAAGGAGAGAGAGTAAATCTTGCAAAGATATTTCATTCATTGCTTACATTCAACTTTACACGAGCTCATTTATATACACAGATATATGATTTGCTCTAACTAACTAACTAAGTTTAACTAACTAAGTTTGTTACAGATCAGTTACAGAATCTGTTGAGAATCAGTTGTAGATTTGTTATATACAAATGATCTCATGTACACAGACCAGATGCTTGTAGTGGTCTCTCATTATGAAAACCAATAGCTAACTTGCAACTGCCATACAAACCAGAGTGAGCAGAGCTCATATATGAAGAGGCAGATGAATTAGGTACAGCTGCTATAGATGAAGCTAGATGATCAACTAAAGCTGAAGAAGAGGCAGATGTAGTTGATCTAGATGAAGCAGAATATGCAGAGGTAGATGAATTAGGTGCAGCTGATATAGATGAAGCTAGATGATCAACTAAAGCTTTATCAGGGCCCCGCAAGCTGAATGGTGCGAGACTAACTAAAAGCTTGGATTGAAGAAAAAGAAAACGAGACAGAGGAAGAGATTTGGTAAAAATATCTGCCACTTGATCAGAAGAAGACACATGACGAATAAGAAGTTGCTTAGCTGAAACCTTTTCGCGCACAAAATGATAATCGATCTCGATATGCTTTGTCCGAGTATGAAACACAGGATTAGCAGCAAGAGAAAGAGCAGACAAGTTATCACACCAAAGCACAGGAACAGAGGAAGGGCAGATATGCATATCTTTAAGAAGCATTTGAAGCCAAGCAACTTCAGCACTGGCAAGAGCCATAGCCCGGTATTCGGCTTCAGTAGAAGATCTAGCAACAGTAGGTTGCTTCTTAGCAGCCCAAGACACTAAGTTAGGACCAAGAAAGATGCAAAAACCTGAGGTAGAACGCCTATCACAAGGGCTACCAGCCCAATCAACATCAGAGAAAACATGAAGATCAAAGGCACCAGAGGAAAAGGTCAAACCAGAATGTAAGGAACCTTTAACAAAACGTAACAGCCGCTTAACTAGAGCAAAGTGAGCTTGAGAGGGATTATGCATATGCTGACAAGCTTGATTCACAGCAAAAGCCAAATCGAGACGAGTAATAGTCAAGTACTGAACGCCACCTACAATACTACGATAAAGAGCAGGATTAGAGAAGGGAACATCAGAAGAAGAGACAGCTGGTTTAGTAGAAAGAGGAGAAGAAGCTGGTTTGCAATCTGTCATGCCAGCACGCTTGAGCAGAGTAGAGGCATACTGAGATTGAGACAGAAAATAACTAGAAGGACCAGGAGTAACAGAGATGCCAAGGAAGTAAGAAAGATTGCCTAATTCCTTAAGAGAAAAGGCTGAATGTAATTGAGTAATAAGATGTTTGAGATAAGAAGAAGAACTGCCAGTAATTAGAATGTCATCTACATAAACCAAAAGATAGGTTAATGAGGAGGAAGTAGCTTGAACAAACAGAGAATTGTCACAATGACTATTAACAAAACCAAGAGTAAGAAAAAAAGTAGAGAAAGTAGAAAACCAAGCTCGGGGAGCTTGTTTCAAGCCATAGAGTGATTTGTTAAGCTTGCAAACATAGGTAGGAAATTGGGAATGAACAAAACCAGGAGGCTGAGACATGAAAATAGCTTCTTCAAGATGACCATGAAGGAATGCATTGGACACATCTACTTGTTGAATAGGCCAGTTATAGTGCAGAGCAATGCAAAGAAAAACTCTGATTGTAGGCAGCTTTGCAACTGGACTGAAAGTATCTAGGAAATCAATGCCTTCTTCCTGTAAATAGCCCTTAGCAACCAGACGAGATTTGTATCTAGCAATTGAACCATCTGACCCTTTTTTAATTCGAAACACCCATTTGTACCCAACAATATTTTGTGTAGGAGAAGGTGGCACCAAAGTCCAAGTATTCTGATCTTGTAAGGCAGTAAACTCCTCAAGCATAGAATTAAACCAATGAGGACAGGTAAGAGCTTGTTTATAAGAGAGGGGTTCAGAGGTAATAAGAGAAGAGGAAGAAGAAGAAGGAGCAGTGAGACCAAATGGAGGAGCAGTAGATTTAGCAGCTTTAGCTCTAGTAACCATAGAATGAGAATTAGTAGAAAGTGGGACAGGTAAAATGGGAATAGTAAGTTGAATACCAGGTGGATAGGGTTGGGCGCGGGTCGGTTGCGGCCACAGAACCTCCAATCCGCCATCCGTCCGCCAGATTGGCGGATTGGAGAAAATCAATCCGCATCCGTCCGCCAATCCGGCGGATGTGGATTGAGCGGATTGCTAGTTTGGCGGATGGATGCGAATCGGTTTGGCGGTTTAAAATTTTATAAATTTTCAACATAATTCAACTTGTGCACTTTCTCAAAAAAAAAAAAAAAAAGTATTACAGTCAATGACTTAAAAAAGTATTACAATCACTGTATGCCTTATCTAAAGAAAGAAAGTTTAAATTTTTAGAATATCACGATCACTGCATGCCTCATCCACATATTACAATCACAGCATGATTCATCCACATAAAGTATTACAATCTGTGGTTCTTAAAATATAATAACAATTCAAACCACCAAAACCATGAACAGAGCAGTAGTAGAGATTGTATGTCTTTGTATTGTTACATCTATATATGTTTTTGAAAACAAAAACCAACCAGCATATATCATATTTTCTATTTATTATTTTTAGAGTTAGATTTAAAAATAAAAAAATATAGATAAATAATACGTTTATTTTTTTCAATTCAAAAAATATATTCAAGCTGAAAACTTTTTTTGAACAGAATATTTAAACTCCTTTTCAATTGAAAACACAAACATAATATTTAAACAAATTGAAAACACAAAGTCTTATAAATTACTAGTGGTGCTCACGGTTTGGCGGTTTGGCGGTTCGGTTGCGGCCAAAGAAATCTCAAATCCGCCATCCGTCCGCCAAATTGGCGGATTGGAGAAAATCAATCCGCAACCGTCCGCTCGTCATCACGCATCCGTCCAAAATGCGGCGGATCGGTTCGGTTCGGTTCGGTCGGTTTTGGCGGATCGGTAAATCCGCTGCTCACCCCTACAGGTGCAGAAGAAGAAATAGGAGATGAAATAAAACCAGGAGCTGGAGAAGATGGAGAAGCTGATATAGGAGAGGAACCAGAGTTAGGCAAGACAAAATCAGCAGTCGTAAAAACAGAATCAGCAGCTGCAGAACTAGAAGCAGCAGCAGAACTAGAAGCAGCAGAATCAGCAGCTGTAGAACTGGAAGCAGGAAGTGTAGAAGCAGAAGTAGTATCAGCTGAGGAAGAAGAGAAACTGGAAGCAGAGGAATGAGTAAGAGAAGAGGAAGGAGAACCCCATAAAAAAGAAGTAACTGCAGCTTTAGAAGAAAGGAGAGGAGGAAGAGTAGCAGGTGAGGAAGAAAATGGAAAAGAGAGTTCATCAAAAATTACATGTCTGGAGATATAAACAGTACCAGAGAGAGGATCCAAACACCTGTAACCTTTGTAACTGGGATGATAGCCAATAAACACACAAGCCTTCGATCGAGGCTCCAATTTGTGAGAGGTATAGGGACGTAACCAGGGATAACATTTACATCCAAACACCTTGAGGAATGCATAGTCTGGAGCTGTTTTGTATAACACTTCAAAAGGACTAAGATAGCCCAGCTTGGGACTGGCCATGCGATTTATCAAATAGGTGGTTGTAGCTAAAGCCTCAAACCAAAATTTCAAAGGAACAGAAGCTTGATCAAGCAAGGTAATAGCAGTCTCAATAAGATGACGATGTTTTCTTTCAGCCACACCATTCTGAGATGGGGTATGAAGACAACTCAGTTGATGAACAATGCCAGTAGACTGAAGAAGAGACTGAAACTGTCTTGAAGTGTATTCACCTCTACCATCAGTCCTTAAGATCTTAAGAGATGCAGAAAATTGCTTCTCAGCATAAGCTTTAAATTCCAAAAATTTAGAATATACTTCACTTTTGTAAGAAAGAGGATAAATCCAAGTGAAAGAACTAAAATCATCTATAAACACAACATAATATTTGAAAGAATCAGATTGAACAAATGGCCCCCAAACATCTGAATGAATTAAGGCAAGAGGAGAAGTAGTTTTATTAGCAGACAACACAAAAGGAAGTCTGTGACTTTTGGATACACAGCAACTATTACAAAGAGAAGAACAATCTTTATGAGAAAAATGAAAACCACATTTATTTGACATATTATGAAAAACATCAGAAGATGGATGTCCTAATCTTTTGTGCCAAGTGGTAACAAGAGAATTAGTAGCAGAAAAAGCCTTGGCAGCAGCAAAAAATGAAGCAAGAAAATGGTAAAGACCATTGGAGTAGAAACCTTTACATAGCACATTGTTGCTAAGATTGTCCTGAACAACAAATGACTTATCATTAAAAGTAATAGAACAATTATTATCAGAAGTCAATTGATGAACAAATAACAAGTTAGAAGATATTTGAGGAATATGAAGCAGATTATTAAGTTTAAAGTGGAAAGAAGGAGTAGACAAAATACCAGTGCCTGAATTTTGAATGGGAAGAGTATTACCATCACCAATCATGACCTGATTAGACCCTTGATAGGGTTGATAAAGTTGAAGGTTACTCAAATCATTGGTAAGATGAGATGTGGCTGCAGAGTCCACATACCATGGAGGAGAAGGTGAAATTGAATTCAAAGGTATTGGAGCAGGTATTGGAGCATAATAGGCCTTGAAATTGGAAGAACCAGCAGAAGGATTCACAGTATAGGAAGGAAACACAGGTTGAAAAGATGAATTCATACGATGCCGACACTCAAGAGCTGAGTGGTTTCCTTTACCACAGATTTGACAGACCAAACCATAGCTTTGAGGCCTTCCAGTTCTGCGACTGCGATTATTGTTGTATCTGCCTCCACGATATTGATATTGTGAAGAACGACCTCCTCTGTTTTGAAAGGAGAAGTGCTTAGTAAAAGCAGAACTAGAGGAACCTTGTGGAGAACCAGAACCAGAGGTTCCTTGAGGTACCATATTAGATCCATGTGTAGCAGCAAAAGCAACAGTCAGATCAGAGGAGCTACCAGATTTGTGACAGTGTTCAACATGGATAGCCTCAGAACAAAGTAGAGCACACAACTCATCCATAGTAAGTACTTCAGATTTAGCACGAATAGCAGTTTTAAAAGCATTGTACTCCTCAGGAAGTCCATTGAGAACTAGAAGAATCAGGTCTTCATCACAGATAGGAGAACAAGCCAGTGCTAATTGATCAACTAGATCTCTGATTTCTTGAAGATAAACTTCCATAGACTTTGTCTTCTTGGAGACTGTACTTAATTTGTTCTTGAGCTGGTGTATATGTGATCTGGACAGAGAAGTAAATCGCTTCTCAAGAGCAAACCAAAGCTCTGTACTACGTTTCAGATGAAGAACTGATGAATAGATTGAAGGTGTAAGCGTGGCTATGAGACAACTAAGCAAACAAGAATCAACAAGTTTTCATTTCAAAAACTCAGGATTAGGAACAACTTGATTGTTGGAGTCCAGAACTATAGTAGGAGGACAACTCATAGATCCATCAAGAAAACCAAAAAGTTCAGTAACTTCAAAGAAATTCTGTATTTGACTCTTCCAGATGGAGTAATTTGTTGATTCAAGTTTAACCGTTATCAGAGAATTCAGATTGGAGACAAGTAGAAGCACATTAGAAGGTAATGATGTCTTCTCAGATGAAACAATAGTGCTTGATGGATCGGCCATGGAAGACTTGTTAGTGTGGATCACCATTGTTGCTCGTGAGAGCTTAGCAAAGCTCTGATACCATGAAGACAGTAGGAAGAAGGAGAGAGAGTAAATCTTTCAAAGATATTTCATTCATTGCTTACATTCAACTTTACACGGCCGGCCCTTTTGGGGCTCGACCGGGCCTCATTGAGGCACGGCCGCCCGTCAATATTTGGTGAGCAGTATGTTTTGCAAAAAACAAAGGGTCGTGGCTGAAGGTGAAACAGAGCAGGCCTAGGCAGACAGAGCTGTTCTTAGACAATGTGCATGCAACCCTTGTGCATCCTTGCTTATCTCAATGTTGTAAATTAATGCTTCGAGTATTGTTGTAATTAATTTGTTATTATTGTTATAATTATTCTTGTTAATTATTAGTGTTATAATTATCATTATTGTTTATTTGTAATTGTTATAGCTAATTAACTTCGATAGTTAGTTTACTTCTCATGATTATCCTTGTTGTAATAGAGTAGTTTAGCTAGTTAATTCTTTCCTTATTTATTCATTCAGTTTTGTAATAATTAGTTTTAATTTAGACTTTCAGATTTTGATTCGCACCCTCTTGCACGAGGGCAACATGTAATAAGTTGTTTGTCTTCCAATCCCACGTCTTTCTCCCTTTTACTTACTTGCTTACGATGGTTAGTATAGGAACATCAATTTTCAAATTAGCATTCGTATGCTTTACATCCATTGTCTTGTATGCATCCAAGGTTTGGCTCATCATACTAACCCAATATCAATGTTCAAATTCATTACTTGAATATGTGCTTTATCGCATGTCTCTAATGGAATCATATGTCATGCTCATAGCCGAGCCCATTAAAATACATAATGTGTGCGTTGCATTTAGTCATATTGCATTAATTAGGAGCATGCATATTTTTTTAATTATTTTGCTTTGTTTTGGCTCGGAGTACTAGGTGAGTAATTTTGTGTTTTAGCATCTTGCATCGAATGTTTGTGTTACCATGTCAAAGCATACTTCCATGAGGCTAATTGCTTAAATGATATAACTGTTTGAATGCCTGTAGATGAAAGCTATTTGTTTAAATTGGGATAGTTTGATTAATGTCCATTTTAAGTCCACTTTTTCAAGTGACAAATTCACAAAACAATTTCAAATAAAACATGAAATCAAATGTTCCAAATCTTGCAAATTAGTCTATATTTATGTGTGTGCCACATAATAAGAAAATAACTAATAATCGGAACAAGAGCATATAATGTAAATAAAAATCATATCATGATTAGTAGAGGCCAATCTTTGATCGGGCGAGTGGGGTGCTCAATTCATGACCTCCCCCTCTCGTACCTAAGTTCCCGAGTCAAGACACTTTGGTGATGACGGACTAATGGCCTTTGGCACAAGTCTTGACTTTCCTAAATTTTCCAAAAAATTTAGGTGATGACTCTGAAATCTGGTAAAGTAATCCATTTTTGACATTTGATTCAAACATCGATTTTTCAAAAGAATTGTCGGATTTGGACTCTTTTTGTGTTTTCACTGTTTCACATTGCACTTATGAAATCAGATTCAGAACCATGAGAGTCCGAACTGCAAGGCTATTCATCTTTCGAAAAGGGGCACGAAAAGTCGAGCTACAAAATCATACTAATTTTTCTTATTCACATAAGTGACATACAATGAAATAATATGATTGAGATGGGCAATTCATGAGTAAGAATAGTTTGTATGATTTGTTAGTTTTTATATTATTATTCTAAATGTAAAATTGATCTTTGTGTACTGATGACCTCGTGATTCTCTCATATACTAATCTAATAATTAATTACTAATTTTCGTCAATAAAAAATAAAAAACAAAAATAAAAATAAAGTAGTTACCGAAAGTTTGATAAAATGTTTTGGAGTAAATTGTAGTTTTTATCCTTGAATATTTACCTAAGTTTTATTTTAATCTCCTATTTGTTCTCAATCCATCATTAGAAATTTACGTGAAAGTTAAAACCTTCAACGTGGTTTTTTCATTACCCAGTGCTAAAAATTTTGAGTACAAATTATGAAATGATAAATCAAAAATAAATTTTGATTGAAAGTTAAAAGTTGAATTATAATTCTCTTCACGTCACTAATCAATATATATATATATAGAAAACAAAAGTCCACCAAGGCCTCATTTGAAAAGAGCCAAAATAACTAAATAAGTATAAAAAAGACAAAATAAGCTAATTTAATCAATATGATAAAATGTAACATTCAAATCATAATCATTTCATTTTTTCTCTGACAACTATCACATCTAAACCAAAAAAAGCCAAAAAAAAATTCCAAACGAAATTAATTTAGCCAGATTAAATTAACCAAAAAGTCTAAAAATCAAGCTAAATTAACTTTTCTTTTCTGAAGGCTGTTACGCCCCAAAAATAGTACAACTAATCCAACACATGAGAGAAGTAAAGATAATAGAAATGATGGACTTTCATTCATTAGAGTTCGTATTACAAAAGATAACACATGCAATACACATTCATAAATGTTCATCATGAATCTATAGCATGTAATACCAGTTAATAATCAACAAAATAAATGCCCTACGGACTTACATCTTTCCAAGACATTCCTTGAATACAACAAAAGAAAGAGTTTAACTCAAAACAACTTTGCCCTTGGCTATACAAAATAACAAAATAAAAGGAAACTCTAGCTCAAAGTCTCCCCAAACTACGGTCTCGACGAAGGCATGTCTCCAACACCTGAAAATGGTTCCCGAGTAGGGTAAGCCAAAGCCCAGTAGAAACACACTAACACAATATATGAGAATTAACAAGATATAAGTATGATGCACATGCTCATTGTCCTACGACAAAACCTTTGTAACTCTTTCCAAATCGTGTTATACCAAACTCGCATCTCAATTTATTCATTCTGGTTTAATAGATATATCCACTGCATTTAACCCATCAACAAAGGTTACATCTCACAAGTTTCCAACAGATAAAATCATCATATAAATACATTCACTTCTATTTGCCATTTTACAAAAATTTCGTCCGTGAGAATTAGCACCCATGTATATAAATGGTTTTCGAGACTTTCACCCTGGACACATGGGCCAACTTAGTTCAATGGAGTCCATCCCCTTTTTTCTCCTCAAAATATGGAGTACATCCCCTTTCTCCTCTCAAATATCATACATCTACAATGCATATTATTCATAATCATATTCAATGATAATGGTTAAGGGATTGATTTCAATTCGCCTAATCCACATGCAATGTCTACAACAATCACGGCTATCCTTCATCGATAGCCCAAAACAAATATTTCTAAACAGATAAACAATCTTTATAACAGATAATTCATCAAATTTCTATAGGTGAGTGATTAAACAAATCCAACAACACCGTTCATGTATACATCCTCCCAATTTCACATTCTCCATATCAATTTCATTATTTGTACAAAATAATTATTCAAGATATTTTAGGACAAAACTCTTCATTTTTCAAATATTAACCCAAAGATCAAAATCAACTATTTTGACACAAGATAACCTCATATCCAAATCCCATAATCATTTGTAGAACACCTACATAGAAACCCCTCTTTTCAAACTTGAACCCAAACCCTAGGTTTGCTCAAAACATCCTCAAATCCCACTATTTTTACACAATGACCTCTGACCAAGTTAAAACCCATATTAAGGTGTAGAGAGTCCCTACTTCAAGTTTAGAAGACTAATGGAGCAAGCACGAAACTCCAACAACGCCGAAACCAAACTCCAATCGGATCAAAATAAAGCTCTCAAGATGCTCTACTCTTTTTTCAAAGACACTAGGGCGGAGAGATCAACAGATCTAGGAGAAAATGTAGAGAGATAGTATTTTAGAGAAAGAAAGTCTCACTTTAGGATTTTTGGAAGAAAAGATCTGAAAAAGTGATGTAAAAAGTCATTTTCGCGATCTGATATGCGCACAATCCACTCGAGCACAAGAGTTGACGCTCGAGTGTCAGACACAATAAGTTGTTCCACTCGAGCGTAAGAAGTCCCGCTCAAGCACAGAATATACACCTCCAGTACTTTTGGAGACAACAGACAAACCGCTTAAGCGCAAGAAAGGCCGCTCGAGCGTAGGAAACGCCGCTCGAGCCTGGAAAACACCCCTCCAATACTTTTGCAGACGTACAAAGTACTGAGAGTTTGTAAATCCCGCTCGAGCACAAAAAGGGCCGCTCGAGCCGAGGACCAAAATTATAGGCACCACAAGCTTTGAAAACCAAGCAACCAACTTGTTCCAAACACACTCAACACATCCAAATAACCAAATTTAAGGAGGAATAAAAAGAAAAAGACAATGAACAACATTAGAAACCATAAACCCGAGTCCGGACTATCACAAGTGTGGGGTCAAAACCGGGATCGCTGTAAAGCTAAATATGTCCTCTATGTACAAAAATTTGTGTTGAATTTTATGATTAAATTATGACTTCTATTATTAGTGAAATGATTTATTCACCGAATTTGCTATCACCCGAATCGTTCGAATTTGTACCAATTAGACGACTGCCCTGATGACCTCCTGGATGATGCCCGAACAATCGGCTTCACTCTCATCTACCATGGTCGTCACCCTGTTATCTAGACAACCGATTGGATGACTAGTTGGTCGACTTGCTAGATTATCGAAATGAACGAATTTGGACAATTCAGGTGACACCAAATTTGGGGGATATAGCATTGCTTTTATTATTATTATAGCTTAGATAAGATAGTTGTATGGAATATGATGATTAAAATGTGTATGCCTAAAAGAAAATGCATGACTTAATTCTGAGGGATTGATTTATAAAGAAACTGAGCTTTATTTTATTCATTAAGTAATATAGAGGCTCATATTCAGTATATATACATGTGATGCAATGATATAACCATAACCACTTCTTGTCTATCCTAACCATACTTAACTAACTACAGTTCTAACAGACTAACAACTTGATCTACTTTATGGAGCTGGAGCTAGAGCTCCGTGGCTGGAGCTGCTATGTTGGTGACTAAGGCTGCCTTGGCTGATGCTACAGCCTTGAATGTGTTGTTGCTCTGTGTTGCAGCCTTGACTATGCTGCTGCTTTGTAGCCAGGTATGGCTGTGGCTCAAATATCTTATCATTTCCCCTCAAACTTTAGGGATAGGAAAAGACCTGAAGTTTGCCTTAAAGCTATTGAAACCTAGAGATGGAAAGGGGTTTTATGAGAATGTCTGCAACCTGATCAGTGGAACCAATGTGACAAATGACAAACTTCTTGGCAGCTACTCTCTCTCACACATAATGGTAATCAACTTCAATGTGCTTGGTCCTAGCATTAAAAATTGGATTGTGAACCAAGGCTATACCAGACATATTATTACACCAGAGAGTGGACACAGAGACAAACACATGGAGCTCAGCAAGAAGCATGCCAAGCCAGCTTAATTCAACAGAGACTTAAGCCAAAGCTCTGTATTTTGCTTCTGAAGATGATCTAGAGACTGTGGGCTGCTTTTTAGCACACCAAGAAACAAGATTAGGACCTAGAAACACACAATAACCTATAGTAGATCTTCTATCAATAACATTGTCTGCCCAATCTGAATCTAAGAATGCATTAAGAACAAGAGGATCGTTGGTAAAGTGAAAGCCGTGACTTAATGTACCTTTGACATATCTGAGAAGTCTCTTGAGGGCTGTAAAATGACTCTGCAGAGGATTTTGCAGGAATTGGCAGAGATGATTAACAGGAAAACTAAGATCTAGTCGAGTAATGGTCAGATATTAAAGGGCTTCCACTAAACTTCTGTAAAAATTGGGCTGAGAGAAAAAATAATCAGTACCAACAGAGAGAACAACCTTAGCAGCAATAGGAGAGGCATAGGACTTGCAATCATTCATACCAGCCTTAGCTAAAATATCTGAAGCATACTTTTGATATGACAAAACATAGCCTGAAGAAGAAGAAGAGACATAGATGCCTAGAAAATAATTGAGAGCTCCCAATTCTTTCATAGAAAATGTAGCATGCATTTCTTGAATAAGAGTTGAGATATAAAGAGAATCACTACCAGTGAGAAGCATATCATTAACATAGACATGAAGAATGGTAATGGAAGTAGAAGTTTTCTTAACAAATAAAGAAGAATCACAAAGATTAGGGATAAAATCATGAGAAAAAATAAAAGAGAAGAAAGTGGAGAACCAAGCTCTTAGAGCTTGCTTTAAGCCATAAAGAGATTTGTGAAGTTTACAAACAAGAGATGGATGAGAAGGATCAATGAAACCTTGTTGTTGATGCATATAGACTTCTTCTTCAAGTATGCTATAAAGAAAGGCATTTGAGATGTCAAATTGCTTAATAGGCCAATGAGAAGTGAGAGCAAGGCATAGAAAAACTCTAATGGTAAGTTGTTTAGCAACAGGAATAAAGGTTTCATGATAGTCCACCCCTTCAATTTGAAGAAAACCCTTAGCAACTAGCCTTGCCTTATGTCTAGCAATGGAGCCATCTGAGTTTCTTTTCAATCGAAAGACCCATTTGCAGCCAATGGCTTGCTTGGTGGAAGAAAAAGAAACTAAAGACCAAGTGCCTTGTTTTTGCAAGGCTTAATATTCATCAAGCATGGCAGCTTGCCAATTAGGAGAAGTAAATGCTTCTTGAAAGGATTGAGGTTCAATAAGAGTAGTAGATGCCAACAAACAAGCAGTAGAAGAAATTTTGGCTTTGGATCTGGTTAATATGGAGTGAGAATTGGAAGAGGAAAGAGAAGGAATTTTTATAAAAATAAATAAATAAATAAATAAAAATTAAATGGGAATGTGGGATGAATGTTGTTGTGCAGGAGCAACAGTGAGTACAGGTGGAGACATCACTACTGCTGGTGGTGCAAAACAAGGAGAAGAAATAGGTACCGCTGATGCTGTTACTGCAGGTGGAGACATCATCACTACTGCTAAGGCAAGAGAAGAAGAAACAGATGATGCTGGTGCAGAACAAGGAGAAGAAATAGATGCTGCTAGGGCAGAATAAGAAGACCATAAGAAATTATGTAAAGTAGTAAGATAAGACAAAGGAGAAAAAGATAGAACTATAAAGCATGAAGAAGAAGGTAAGAACTGAAAAAGAAAAGTAAGTTCATCAAAGAGAACATGTCTAGAGACATAGACCTTGTTGATACTAGGATCAAGACACCTATAACCTTTAACAGAAGGTTGATAGCCTATAAACACACATGAAATAGATCTAGGTTGAAGTTTATGAGAGGTATAGGGCTTGAGCCAAGGATAACATCTGCAACCAAAAGTTCTTAAGAATTGATAATCAAGTTTCTGATGAAACAAAACCTCAAAAGGAGTTTTGTTGGGAATTTTGAATGTAGGCAATCGATTAATCAAAAACACAGAGGTAGCAAGAGCATCAAACCAATAAATCAAAGGTAATGAAGATTGATGCATAAGTGTGATGGTTGTCTCAATAAGATGCCTATGCTTTCATTCTGCCACACCATTCTGGGCAGGTGTGTGAGCACAAGTCAATTGATGCTCAATGCCTTTTTGTTTGAGAAATTCTTGAAATGGAGTGCTAAGATATTCACCCCCATTGTCACTTCTTAACACTTGTAACTGGGTAGTGAACTGTGTTTCAACAAAGGACTTAAATTCTAGAAATTTAGTGAAAACCTCACTCTTATAATGAAAAGGAAAAATCCAAGTGAATTTGCTAAAGTCATTAATGAATAACACATAGTATTTACAGCTTGAACAAGAAGCTGAAAAGGGGCCCCATACATTAGTGTGTATAAGAGCTAGAGGTTTATTAATAGTGGAATTTGATAAGCTAAAAGTTAGTCTATGACTTTTGGCAACGCAACAATGTTCACACAGACTTGGGGTTTTATTAGTAGATAAATGACTATGAGTAAGAACATGGTGAAGCTTCGTGGAAGAAGGATGTCCAAGCCTAAAATGCCAATTAGGAATAGCTTGAGTTAACCAGAAGAAAAAGTCTTTGTGAAAAAGACAAGCAGACTGGAGAAGAAGTTATAGAAGAAGAAGATACAAGAGGATAAAGACCATGAGAATAGGAACCTTTATACAGCTCCTTCTGAGTAGTCTTGTCCTGAATAACAAAATAATGTTCATCAAAAGTAATTGTCACGACCCAAACCCGCCCTTATGGGTTTAGCACCGTAACCGGCCAGTAATCCTAGATTACCGAAGGCCTACTTAACAGTAATACAGTAAAGCAGAGTACAGGGGCTTGGCGGAAGCCAATACAGTAAATAAACAATGTCCAATGAGCTGTGACAGTCTGTATGCCAAAAAGATTTTTCATACATTTATACAAAACAGTACGAAACAGTATGCATATCATATACAACCAGTCAGAAACAGGGACTTAATCCCCGATAAACAGTACAGTGCAAAACGTTCAGTCTATATAGTATTATACAGTGTTACAAAACGGTACAGAGACAGACGGGGAAATAAAAACACCCCTAAGCCATAGCTTGGCAGGTTCGGAACCTCGCAGTGAGGCACATTGGTTGGCTTGACAAAACTGGAGTTTACCCCGACGCTTCTAGCTTTGATCCGGTGCCTGTACACCTACATATATATATGAGCAGTGAGCTAAAGCCCAGTGAATAACATAAAGCGTAAAGGGGGTTTAGAATGAATGTCCTTACAGTAGTGAAAACAGTTCATTTCAATCCGTATTTCAGTTGTTCAGTACATTCAGTCATATGTGGTACATCCATTAGCATAACAGTACAGTAAGCAGTAGGTCTTAAAGACCGAACAGTAATGATGGCCATCAATCAGTAAACAGTAGTGGTTCCACGAGGGAACCGACAGAGATCTCTGTAACAGTAACAGTAAACAGTATGTGCTAAGGATGCCACAGTACAGTTCAAAATATAGGACATACATTTATTCAGTAAACAATATCAGTTCAGTAAACAGTTCAGTTCAGTATTCAGAAGATAATCATTTTGAACATATCTTTACACAATTGTTACTCACAGAGTTCTGGGCTACAGCGAACTAGAGCGTCTTCTCGGAATGCCAACCCTATATAGTTAACAGATTGACCACACACTAAGCTATACAGTTGGGAAAGATAATAATTTAATCCCTAATTTGCCCCGGTGTGTTCTACATCTATATCCTCTTTAAGATGCCTTAAATATGCCCTAGGAATGCCTAGGATGGTAAGAGGATGCAAAGATGTACTCAGAAAACATTTTTAGAATTTTCAGAAAAACAGAGTCCCGCTCGAGCGCAGGTTTCCCCGCTCGAGTGTACATGCAATAAAGGTCCCAGCTCGAGCGTAAACTTTCCCGCTCGAGCGGACCAAAAAGTACTGGATGCTCAAAAATCACACTCGATTGGGCGCTCGATAGCCGCTCGAGCGCAAGACACAAGGTCCCGCTCGAGCGCCAAAAATCCCGCTCGAGTGGACTGTAAAACAGTGCAAAGTACTGGGAGCTCGAATTTCCCGCTCGAGCGCCACTTTCCCCGCTCGAGCGGGAGTCCAAAATCTGGAATTTCCAGATTTTGAACTTCCAAGCTCAACTCAAGTTAAATGCATCAAATTCGATCCTCTTGGGCTAATTTTCTGAAAAACACTTCAAAACTCATAATATTACATGTTTCAAAGATCAATTTGACAAATCAAAGCCCAAGGGTAGATTAATTAAATCCATTTTCAAACCCAATTTCATGAACATGAAGAACATGCAAACATGCATGAATTTAAATCATTTTATGTCACACCCCAAACTTGCCCCAAAAGTTTGGGCATGACCTATTCATAAATGGACCTATAATCTGGTAACCAAACCTATGGGGCCCTATCGGAAGCGTAAACATACGGACAAACATAAATACAACATACACCATTGAGCTATTTCTAATATGCCAGGATCTCATGTAGTATATACTTTATCAACAACAGTCAAGGTTTAGCTTACAGTCCCAGCCTCATGATTGGGCATATACAAAAGAACACAAAATTCATATACATTAACTTGTGGATGGCATGCAAAAGGTAAACAAACATCTCCACAGTTTCACCAAAAATAAGTAGCTGGGATAGTGCCTGGACACGTAAAGGTCGACCAAGGGAAACGGCATCTTGAGCTAGGATTGACCACCTGGTGGGTGACCTACAGAAACAGACAAAACTGAGAGTGAGCCAGGCTCAGTGAATAGTAATACTTAAATAAAACATTGCTTAACTTAAACAAATTACATATCAATACATTGGTCTGATTCTGTATTACGTACATAATGGCCTTAGGCCTAGTCTTGTAACATAGCTTGGTGGCTATAAGCCCTTGAAAATGGTGGCACGAAGCCCTTGGTACATGTGACATAACATTCTTGTAAACATTTTGGCACTGTGGCCCTTGTAACTTGTTGGCCTTAAAGCCCTTGTAAATGGCATAAGCCCTTGTGATTGGCACGAGGCCCTTGAAAATGGCGTTAAGCCCTTGAAAATGGCACAAGGCCCTTGAAAATGGCACGAGGCCCTTGACCTTGCTTTTCTTTATATATTTTTAGCATTAATAGACTTCAAACATTAACATAACATTAACTTAAGTACAATACATGCTTGGAACACTAATATAGTTGCCTTTTATGTCTCGAAACATTGACATAATTACATAACAGTTGCATAGGTACTACTACTCACAGTGCTGTGATGACGTGCTATTTCCTCCTGGAGGGTGTCCTGCACACAATCATAACTTGCAAATTAGTTCTTCTTTTTCTCATATCATTGAGTAACCAGTTTCTGAATTATTACACTTCATATGCATCTATCATTATTTGAAAATCGCCAAAGTACTTTAAAAACATTAGCAGAGGATTGAGCATGCAAAACAGAAGAAAGCATCTTGTTTTCCTGAAAATGAGTCCCCCGCTCGAGCGCCCCTTTTTCCGCTCGAGCGGACTGTACATTTTTCCCCAAACTGCTGGGAGGTGGTTTTTCCCGCTCGAGCGGGCTTTCCTCCGCTCGAGCGGACCGCGCAGACCCTGAAATTCTGAACTTCGAATTTTACATCATCAAACCATTCCTCATGCACTTCCAATGGAATCTATACTACCCAATCTCTATAACATGGATTCTACCGTGTAAACATGGCAAAGTGCACAAGATTAGAAGCTTAATCAAGCCATTCCTCACCCAATTTCATTCTTGGATTCAAGTTCTTCATGTTTATTGGGACATAACACATACCATAAACATAAGTTCATAGGGTTAGCATAAAATCAAGAGTTGAAGTATAATTTCCACACCATACTTGAATTAGGTTGTAAAACAACCAAATGATGAGAACACCCCTTCAATCAAACATAAATCATGAACAATTGTCCATTACAACCCTAGATCATCAAACATAAAGTATAGACAACTCTTCTACACAATTGGGAGGATAAATCTTATATATATATACTAAGTTAACATACCTTAAGCTTGAGCTCCTAATTTAATCTCAATTCCTCCCTTTGTTGACCCTTCTCTTTGCTCTCCTTCTTCTCCCTTTCTCAACCCTTAAAGCCCTCCAAAAGATGCCTCACGTTTTTTATCAAGGATCCATAAGACTAAGTGTATAAATATTCATAACTAATGGCATATAAGACAAAAATGAATCGTTTAATCATTCCAAAATTGAAATTTCGCGAACATGATTAAAATTACCTAAAAATTATGCTGATCACAAATATATAATCAATTTCTGACAATTAAGCCATTAAGGCCTTCAATTTCTGATTCAAGCATTCTAATGGAACAGATACCTTTCTTGAGCAACAGATAGACATTCATACACATGCATTTCATTTTCTTAACCATAATTTTTCATGAAATTTTTCAGCAACATGTTAAAAGCACAAAACAAGGGTTGAAATATATCAAAAACATAGGCGAGGGTCGGGTCATTACATTTTACATCTTCAATGCTTGCTCAAATGAGCTCAAATCTCCAAGAACAAGATGATTTCATGATCCTTAGCAGGAACTTGAACATGCATGTAACAACTTTCCATAAAATCAACTCAAAACTCTACAATGTACACATGCATGTATGAATTAAGCCAAAATACAATGCTCTACAACCAATCCATGCCTTAGATCACTAAAGACCCACTAATCAAGCAAGAATAAACTTAAATACACAATAAAGAAGGTCAATGATCTACCTTAGGTCTTCAAATGCAAGTCTAGAGGCTCAATTGACAATCTACACTTCAGTTTCTTCAAGATCACCAAGCAGCACCAAGCAAAAGAGAGATGAAATCAACTCTCCTAATCTCTCTCTCTCTAAGGTCGGTTGCTCTCAAGAAATGAGCTGATGGAAATGTTGAATCTAAGTGTATCAAGCTTCAAAATATTGGTGTAGTGGCCCACTCAATGGTCTAATGGTAAATAAGTCCAACTCTTGCAATTTATCAATATTTAATCTAATTTAATCATTCAAAATAAATTTTCAATTAAATACACTATAAAATCACATAAATTCTAATGATCCTAAATCTTCAATCAATTTTGGGTTCGGCCGCCGATAAGGCCTCCAATTAACAGTTTAAGCAAAACAACTGAACAGATAATTAAACAGTCAAACAGATAAAATGCAATTCAAACAGATACAGGCAATCAATTCAGTTTCAGATTTCAGTCATTCAGTTCAGTAATCCAGTTAGTTCAATTACCAATCATAATCATTCTCAGTTTAGCAGTAATCGGTAATTAATCGGTGATCAATGATGAGGGTTGTTACAGTCTCCCCTCCTTATAAAGAGTTTAGTCCTCTAAACTCGAGTTACCTTCATTCTGGAAGAAAACAGGGTTCAGTGGAAACAATTCCGGATATCTCTTGGCCATGTCATCTTCCCTTTCCCAAGTGGCATACACGCCACCATGGTTCTGCCAGTCTACTTTCACTAACGAGATCTCCTTGTTTCTCAGTTTCTTGATCCGTCTGTTTACAATCTATATAGGCCGCTCCTCGTAAGTGTAGTCGTCACTCAACACTACTCGAGTAGGCTCAATCACGTGGAATGGATCCCAGAGATAATCTCTCAACATAGAGATGTGGAAGACGTTGTGCATATGCTCCATTTCAGGAGGAAGCGCAACTTGATACGCCACCGGATTGATTTTCTCAATAATCTCATACGGTCCGACATATCTCGGTGCTAACTTGCCTTTGACTCCGAAACGAGTCTGGCCTTTCATCGGTGTCACTTTCACAAAAACGTGATCACTCACTTCATATTCTCTGTCTCGTCTTCTGACATCTGCATAACTTTTCTGTCTGCTCTGTGCCGTTTTCAGTCTCTGTTGTATCAATTTTACCTTCTCAGTCGTTTCATATACAATCTCGGGCCCAAGCAAAGGCCCATCTCCAACTTCTGCCCAGCAAATCGGAGATCTACATTTCCTGCCATACAATGCCTCGAAAGGCGCCATACCAATGCTTGAATGGTAACTGTTGTTGTAAGCAAATTCAGCTAATGGCAAATGACTTTCCCAGTTTCCCTGGAAGTCAAGGACACACATTCTCAATAAATCCTCCAGAGTCTGGATGGTCCTTTCTGACTGTCCATCTGTCTGAGGATGATAGGCACTACTCAGCCTCAATTCAGTACCCAATGCAGTCTGTAGGCTTTGCCAAAACCTCGATGTAAACTTCGAATCCCTATCAGAAACAATGGATACAGGCACTCCATGCAGTCTAACAATTTCATCAATATAAATTACAGCCAATTTGTCTGCATTATAAATTGTCTTGACAGGTAAGAAGTGAGCAGATTTGGTCAGTCTATCAACAATAACCCAAATTGAATCCATACCTTTTCTAGAGCGAGGCAATCCAACGATAAAATCCATCGTGATATGCTCCCATTTCCACTCCGGTATGGATAAGGGTTGCAGTAAGCCTGCGGGTCGCTGATGTTCCGCTTTGACTTGTTGGCAATGAAGACATTTTGACACAAAGTCGGTAATTTCTTTCTTCATTCCCGGCCACCAAAAGTTCTGTTTCAGATCTTGGTACATTTTCGTATTCCCTGTGTGGATAGAAAATTTTGAATTGTAGCCCTCTTGCAGAACTCTTCTTTTCAGTTCAGTATCATTCGGTACACACAGTCTTTCTTGAAATTTCAGTACATTGTTTTCAAATTGGAATCCCGGTCTCGGTTTAGATTCCCTCTCTTTGATGATATTCTTCAAGAAGTCATCCTGTTGCTGTTTCTCTTTAATTTCCTCAATCAATGCCGGTTGAGCAGAAATAGCAGCTATTGTTCCACCTTGTTCTCACAAAACAACTTCAATTTCAGATTTTTCAAGGTCACCAAGCAGCTCTTTCTGTCCGATAAGCAAACAGGCTAAATTTCCAATCGATTTCCGGCTCAGTGCATCGGCAACGGTATTGGCTTTTCCCGGGTGATACAGAATCTGTAAGTCATAATCTTTGATCAATTCTAGCCATCTCCGCTGTCTCATGTTCAGTTCTTTCTGAGTGAAGAAGTACTTCAGACTCTTGTGGTCGATATATACTTCACATGTTGCCCCATACAGATAGTGACGCCAGATTTTCAGTCCAAACACTACTGCAACAAATTCTAGATCATGGGTCGGGTAGTTCTTTTCATGTGGTGTCAGTTGTCGGGAAGCATAAGCAATAACTCTCTCATTCTGCATTAAAACACATCCCAAACCCTTATGAGAAGCATCACTAGATACAGTGTAACCATCCGTACCTGAGGGTAAGGTAAGAACCGGCGCAGTCACCAATCGAGTTTTCAGCTCTTGGAACGCTGATTCCCTTTGGTCAGTCCAGTCAAATAATATCCCTTTCTGTGTCAGTTAAGTCAATGGTAAGGCAATTTTGGAGAAATCTTTGACAAATCTTCTGTAATATCCAGCCAATCCCAAAAAGCTTCGGACTTCTGTCACATTTGTTGGTCTAGGCCAGTTCACTACAGCTTCAATTTTCTGCGGATCAACAGAAATTCCATCTTTGCTAACAACATGCCCCAAAAACATAACATGATCAAGCCAAAACTCACATTTAGACAGTTTAGCATACAGTTTCTGTTCTCTTAGGGTCTGCAGGGCAAATCTCAGATGATGTTCATGTTCTTCTATACTTTTGGAGTAAATCAATATGTCATCAATGAATACCACAATAAAGTCATCAAGGTACGGTTTAAAGATTCTATTCATGAGGTCCATAAATGCCGCAGGTGCATTGGTAACTCCAAAAGGCATAACTAAAAATTCATAATGTCCATACCTCGTTCTAAAAGCAGTTTTATCAATGTCTTCTGGTTTAACTTTCAGTTGGTGATATCCAGATCTGAGATCAATCTTGGAAAACACTTGAGCACCCTGTAACTGATCAAATAAGTCATCAATACGCGGTAATGGATACTTGTTTTTCACAGTTACCTTGTTCAGTTCACGGTAGTCAATGCACAGTCTCAGTGAGCCGTCTTTCTTCTTCACAAACAAAACCGGTGCGCCCCACGGTGAAGTACTGGGCCTGATAAACTTCGTGTCTAATAGTTCTTGCAGCTGCACTTTCAATTCTTTCAATTCAGTTGGAGCCATTCGGTAAGGAGCTTTCGATATTGGCTGTGTTCCCGGAATTACATCAACGGTGAACTCAATCTCTCTATCAATCAAATCATCTGGAAATACATCTGGGAATTCTCTGACTATAGGAATACAGTTCACATCAGTTTTAACATTATCATCAGTAGACACAATCAATACAGAACACAGATACCCTTTACACCCATTTTTAATTAATTTAACGGCTTTCACAGATGAAATCAAATACGGAGGAGGTACTACTCCAACCCCATTAAACACAAATTCGGGTAAACCAGGTGGACGGAAAATAACTTGCTTCGTCACACAGTCAATGGTAGCATGATATTTTTGTAACCAGTCCATCCCCAATATTACGTCAAAATGATCAATGTTCAATGGCAGTAAATCAATAAACAAATGCATATCCCCAACAATGATTTCACATGCAGGGTACATATAAGCACATGTCATGGATCCTCCTACGGGTGATGATACAGCTAGCAGATAGTTCATAGGTTCTAAGGGTCTATTCAATTTTCGTGAAAAAACATGCGATACATAGGAATGTGTAGACCCCGAATCAATCAGTACATATGCATTTTAAGCACAAATAGAGAGGATACCTGACACAACGGTCTCGATATTTTGCACGTGTCCCGGTACTAGGGCGAACACTCGGCCCTGCCTCATAGGCTCTTTCCCGGTAGCTTTGGGGTTAGGCTTTGGTGCTACAGTTGATGCTGCTGCGCTTCCTGCAGCTTTACTATTGCCCGGAGCAGTGGAAGGGCAATCTTTCACCATGTGGCCTACCTTGCCACACCTGTAACAAGCACCAGAAATTTTATAACAAACTCCTTTATGGTTCTTACCACATTCGGAACAGGGCGGAAAGGGACGGTTTCCTTGACTAGAAGTAGTCGTTGACCCCGTATTTTGCTTTTTGTTCAGCGGGTTGTTCTTGCCTTTCTTGAACTTAAAACCCTGCCTCTTTCCACGCCATTCAGATACCGGCGTTTCAGATTGTTTCACAGCTTCGATGTTTGACTCAGCCATCAATGCTCGATCAAGAACACCTACATAGGTCGGTAGCTTTAAAACACTAATTCTGTCCAGTATTGCAACATTCAGGCCGCCTTCAAATTTTCTGGCCTTCTTATAGTCAGTGTCCACCATATGTGGTGCATATCTAGCAAGCTCGGTGAACTTTGTTTCATATTCAGCCACGGACATTGTGCCCTGTCTCAGTTGTTCGAATTCAGTTACTTTCCTGTCCCTGACACACTGAGGAAAATACTTTTCGAAAAAAGACTCCTTAAACTGAGCCCATGTCAGAACGGTGTTGGTGTCACGAATTAACATCCACCACCTTCTAGCTTCTTCTTGTAAGGTGAAGGTAGCTAACAATACTTTGTGCGCTTCTGAGCACGGAAACACTTCAAATAATTTTTCTGTTTCAAGCACCCAAGCTTCAACTTTCAACGGTTCAAGGCCTCCCTCAAAGGATGGCGGTTTCATCTTACTGAACTTGTGGGTGAGAGCAATTATGTCCCCATCATTATCATTAACATTCTGTACATTCACATTCTGTTCCGGTACAGCCGGAGGAGGAGGTGGGGGCTGTTGGTTCTGTTGTTGCTCTAATCTTGCAGTTATCAGTTCCATCATTCTTTCCATTCTTGCCATTCTTGCCTCCGTGGATGAGGATTCAGATTCATTTGCATTATCCATTTCACTATAAGCAGTTATAACAATTATAAACATAAACAGTTGCATACTTAAACAGTTTAACACATTAACATACATTCAGCCATGTCATAACCACACACTTATCATGCTCATGTAATGCCCTAATCGCTTTTCTAGGACACTCTATAGCTCATTTGGACACGTGTGTGCGGTATAACTCGTGGTCAGGTATCGCTCTGATACCACTCAGTCACGACCCAAACCCGCCCCTATGGGTTTAGCACCGTAACCGGCCAGTAATCCTAGATTACCGAAGGCCTACTTAACAGTAATACAGTAAAGCAGAGTACAGGGGCTTGGCGGAAGCCAATACAGTAAATAAACAATGTCCAATGAGCTGTGACAGTCTGTATGCCAAAAAGATTTTTCATACATTTATACAAAACAGTACGAAACAGTATGCATATCATATACAACCAGTCAGAAACAGGGACTTAATCCCCGATAAACAGTACAGTGCAAAACGTTCAGTCTATACAGTATTATACAGTGTTACAAAACGGTACAGAGACAGATGGGGAAATAAAAACACCCCTAAGCCATAGATTGGCGGGTTCGGAACCTCGCAGTGAGGCACATTGGTTGGCTTGACAAAACTGGAGTTTACCCCAACGCTTCTAGCTTTGATCCGGTGCCTGTACACCTACATATATATATGAGCAGTGAGCTAAAGCCCAGTGAATAACATAAAGCGTAAAGGGGGTTTAGAATGAATGTCCTTACAGTAGTGAAAACAGTTCATTTCAATCCGTATTTCAGTTGTTTAGTACATTCAGTCATATGTGGTACATCCATTAGCATAACAGTACAGTAAGCAGTAGGTCTTAAAGACCGAATAGTAATGATGGCCATCAATCAGTAAACAGTAGTGGTTCCACGAGGGAACCGACAGAGATCTCTGTAACAGTAACAGTAAACAGTAGGTGCTAAGGATGCCACAGTACAGTTCAGAATATAGGACATACATTCATTCAGTAAACAATATCAGTTCAGTAAACAGTTCAGTTCAGTATTCAGAAGATAATCATTTTGAACATATCTTTACACAATTGTTACTCACAGAGTTCTGGGCTACAGTGAACTAGAGCGTCTTCTCGGAATGCCAACCCTATACAGTTAACAGATTGAACACACACTAAGCTATACAGTTGGGAAAGATAATAATTTAATCCCTAATTTGCCCCGGTGTGTTCTACATCTATATCCTCTTTAAGATGCCTTAAATATGCCCTAGGAATGCTTAGGATGGTAAGAGGATGCAAAGATGTACTCAGAAAATATTTTCAGAATTTTCAGAAAAACAGAGTCCCGCTCGAGCGCAGGTTTCCCCACTCGAGCGTACATGCAATAAAGGTCCCTGCTCGAGCGTAAACTTTCCCGCTCGAGCAGACCAAAAAGTACTGGATGCTCAAAAATCACGCTCGATTGGGCGCTCGATAGCCGCTCGAGCGCAAGACACAAGGTCCCGCTCAAGTGCCAAAAATCCCGCTCGAGCGAACTATAAAACAGTGCAAAGTACTGGGAGCTCGAATTTCCCGCTCGAGCGCCACTTTCCCCGCTCGAGCGGGAGTCCAAAATCTGAAATTTCCAGATTTTGAACTTCCAAGCTCAACTCAAGTTAAATGCATCAAATTCGATCCTCTTGGGCTAATTTTCTGAAAAACACTTCAAAACTCATAATATTACATGTTTCAAAGATCAATTTGACAAATCAAAGCCCAAGGGTAGATTAATTAAATCCATTTTCAAACCCAATTTCATGAACATGAAGAACATGCAAACATGCATGAATTTAAATCATTTTACATCTTCAATGCTTGCTTAAATGAGCTCAAATCTCCAAGAACAAGATGATTTCATGATCCTTAGCAAGAACTTGAACATGCATGTAACAACTTTCCATAAAATCAACTCAAAACTCTACAATGTACACATACATGTATGAATTAAGCCAAAATACAATGCTTTACAACCAATCCATGCCTTAGATCACTAAAGACCCACTAATCAAGCAAGAATAAACTTAAATACACAATAAAGAAGGTCAATGATCTACCTTAGGTCTTCAGATGCAAGTCTAGAGGCTCAATTGACAATCTACACTTCAGTTTCTTCAAGATCACCAAGCAACACCAAGCAAAAAGGAGATGAAATCAACTCTCCTAATCTCTCTCTCTCTCTAAGGTCGGTTGCTCTCAAGAAATGAGCTGATGGAAATGTTGAATCTAAGTGTATCAAGCTTCAAAATATTGGTGTAGTGGCCCACTCAATGGTCTAATGGTAAATAAGTCCAACTCTTGCAATTTATCAATATTTAATCTAATTTAATCATTCAAAATAAATTTTTAATTAAATACACTATAAAATCACATAAATTCTAATGATCCTAAATCTTCAATCAATTTTGGATTCGGCCGCCGATAAGGCCTCCAATTAACAGTTTAAGCAAAACAACTGAACAGATAATTAAATATTCAAACAGATAAAATGCAATTCAAACAGATACAGGCAATCAATTCAGTTTCAGATTTCAGTCATTCAGTTCAGTAATCCAGTCAGTTCAATTACCAATCATAATCATTCTCAGTTTAGCAGTAATCGGTAATTAATCGATGATCAGTGATGAGGGTTGTTACAGTAATGGTACAATGATTGTCTAAGGCTAATTGATGAACTGAAAGCAAGTTTGAATAAATAGAAGGAACATGAAGCATGTTGGTGAGATGAAATGGAAACTTAGGAGTTGGAAGTAAACCATTACCAGTGTGTGAAATAGGCAAGGTAGAACGATCACCAATAGCCACCTGATCATAGCCTTGATAAGGTTGATATGTGGACAAATTACTCAGATCATTGGTCATATGACTGGTGGCTGTAGAGTCCAAGAACCAATTTGAAGCAGATGAGGAAGCAGATGATGGTGAAGTTGTAGCTAGTGTTGTAGCCATATAGGCTTTGGGTGACTAGGAAGGATTGGTATAACTCTGATAAGATGAGTCCAATTTGAACCAACAATCTAGGGTAGAATTATTTGCCTTTTCACAGATCTGACAAATCACAGAACTTGAAATGTGACCTGACCTACCACCTCTTTGATCCCTAGGATATTGATCCCTTGGATATTGATGACCTCCCCTGGTGGGAAAGTATCTAGGCTAAGGACCTCTAGAGCCTCCTCTACCTCTGGTGGAGTAACCTCTGCCTCAAGAACCTCTATAGCCTCCTCTGTAGCCTCGAGTAGCAGAATATGCAAATGGAATTTCTGTAGTCTGAGTGTGTGTAAGAGAAAACTCAACATGAATTGACTTAGAACAAAGAAGAGCAGACAACTCTTCTTGAGCAATGAGGGCAGATCTGACCCTAATTGTGGTTTTAAAAGCACTGTATTCATCTGGTAAACCATTGAGGATTAACAAGATCAAATCCTCGTCATCCACAGGTGATGAAGCTAAAAAAAGCTAATCTGAAATAGCTTTGAATTGACTCAAAAAATCTTCTATTGTCAAGCCTTTCTTAGTAATTCGACTGAGTTTGTTCTTTAACTGATGAATGTGAGATCCAGAAAGAGATGTGAATCTCTTAGTAAGAATATTCCAAACCTCAGAGCTAGATTGACAATGAATCACAGATGTGTAAACAGATGATGATAAGGTGGCTGTTATACAGCTCAAAAGATAAGCATCAACAATGATCCACTGTGTATATGCAGGATTCAGAACTTCTTGACTGTTAGAATCAAGAACAATTTAGGGATAACATACCTCTGATCCATCAATGTATCCAAGAAGTTTCATAGCTTTCAGAATATTGTGCAATTGACTCTTCCAAACAATGTAGTTTGTTGAATCAAGCTTGGTTGTTACAAGAGCATTGAGATTGGAGATCAACAGTGTCAGATTTAGAGGTAAAGCAGGTAAAGAAGATGAAGAACTGGAAGTTGTTGGATTAGGGTTTTGAGTCACCATTAGAGGACCTTTGCTCGTAGGAGCTTTAGGGCTCTGATACTATAAAGAAACTGAGCTTTATTTCATTTATTAAGTAATACAGAGGTTCATATTCAATATCTATACATGTGATGCAATGATATAACCATAACCACAAACTGCCTAACCTAACCATACTTAACTAACTATAGTTCTAACAAACTAACAACTTGATCTACTTCATGGAGCTGGAGCTGGAGCTGGAGCTGGAGCTCTGCGGCTGGAGCTGCTATGTTGGTGACTTAGGCTATCTTGGCTAATGCTGCAGCCTTGACTGTGCTGCTGCTCTGTAGCCAGGCATGGCTATGGGTCAGATATCTTATTATTAATGGGTACAACTTGAGATTTAGGTGTGCGCTCTTTCTAAATTTTATATTTAATTTTTACCAAGTATTATTAACTTTCTTGGAACTATGATCACGAACTCTGTTCAAAATTTGTTGGATTGTTGTGAATTGAACATTTTGCATGAATTTCAAAACTAGTTACGTGAACTGCACGCGTTAAAAAAAATAAATAAAAAGTGCATGACCTGTGATGAGTCTTCTTTCAAGTGCGACGTGACGTGGACTTTGACTTGTATAAAAAAAAAACACGAAGACTTCAAGGAGTACAAATTTCGTTGTAGAAATTGGAATACAAGTCCTTGGCTCCTTCTCATAACTCCCTCTCACTGGTCCCAAACACTAGTTTAGTATTAAAAAAATAAATAAAAATAAATTATATCAGTAGTCTTTATATTTTAATTTTTTTAATTTTAATTGGCTCAATTTTAACTTTAAATTTATAATTTTGTATCAATTTATTTTAATTTATTACAATTGTTAGTATTTTTTATGAAAAATATGCAAATAAGCTGCATGTGTCATATCTTTAAGAGTAAAATTATAAATTTATTCAATTTAGTGAGTTAATCTCAAACAAATTAATGATTAATTTCCATCAAAAATCCTAACGGTTTTATCAATTTGACCAAATTGACATAAAATCTAAAATTAAAGGTTACAATTGAGTCAATTAAAAGTATATATGAACCAAAATGACACGGTGGGCTTAATGTAAGAACTACGAATAATAATAATGATAAAGAAAAAATGCATTTAAATAAAAATAACTCAAATTAAGGATTTTTAACAATTGAAACAGTTTTTAAAAAAATAAAAATTAATAAAATTCACTTAATACAAAGAAGTTTATAAACAAATAAAAAAAAATAGAACTTTAATACAACTTTTACTTGGAGTTCAAGAAACAACCGATAGTAGCACTTTCTACTTGTGAAACTCAGTACGTTGCTGCTACATCATGCACTTGTCATGCAATTTGGCTAAGGAATTTGATGAAAGATTTGCAATTTGCACAAGGGGAAGAGACAGAGATAACCAATCAACAATTGCCATGGCCAAGAACCCAGTGTTTCATGATCGAAGTAAACACATTGATACGAGGTATCATTTTGTTAGAGAATGCATTGCGAAGAAGGAGGTACAACACAAGTTTGTGAAATCTCATGATCAAATTGCTGACATATTCACAAAGTCGCTCAAGTATGAAGACTTCACCAAGTTTCGGACCTTACTCGGAGTTACTAAAAGTTAAGTTTAAAGGGGTGTTGAAATAATAAACATGATTTTAGTTCAATTAATTTACACATTTTCTAGAAGTATCTATTTATATTTTATTCATGTATTGTCAATATTCATGTATTTTTGAGATTCATGTATTCGTAGGATGAATGTATCTAGGAAGATTCATGTATAGTACATTGGATGTAGAAAATGTATTGGTTTCTTGACTTGTTCATTAGAGACTATAAGTAACCCATGTACCTAAGTGTTTTAAATAAGTGGAATCAAAATATTTGAGAGTTAAGAATTCATCTTCCCTCTTTCAATCTCTCTAACATTTGTATGATCCATTTTATTTGTGACATATTGAACATAATATCTCGTGTGTAAAATAGAATATGAAAATAATAAGTTTGGTGCACAATGATTATATCTTTATATGTATGTCAAATTATAAAAGTTTTTTTGTTTAACCAACTAGGCCTAGCCAAGTTGGCCACCATACCTTCCTTAGGGCTTAGTTCTAAGTAAGTCATGGATTCAATTCCCCTTAGAGGGGTTAAATTAAGGGAGTGCAAGCATTTTGGTGTTCTGCCAAGAGTGGATAGATTTTCTCCTATATGTGCTAATCTAATAATTAACAACTAACATCTAACATTTGCCGATCAAATAAAAAATAAAATAAAATAAAAGTTTTCTGTTTTCTCCTTTGTATGATTGCCCATGGAATGAAATGAAGTTCTCTACTCTTGTCAAAAAGAAAGTTTAATAACAAATAAGCTTGTTTTGGAAAATTAGTTAAAATTTGACTTTTTAATATTTTTTGTTTTTTTTTTAAATGTGAAAAAAAAAAAAAAAAAAAAAAAAAAAAGAGGTAATGTGAATCAAAATAGGTTAAAAGCTAATTTTGACATTTAGCCAAGTTCCAAAAACACCCAATAATCACATCCGATCCCAAAAAAAAAAAAAAAAAAAAAAATACATACATACATACACACACACACTCAAGGGCCTCATTTGGGAAGTTAACTATTTTAATAGGCTACTTTAAATTTTGGTTATTTTGGTAGGCTAAAATTTTTGTATTTGGAAAGATGGTTGGATTTTTTTATAGTTGAATATAATTTTGTGAGGAAAAAAGTGAAATTATAATGGGGATGTGACATTTTATATTATTAATTATTTTAATCTATTTTGTCTTTTTATGAATTTTACCCAAAAAAAAAAAACCAAAACCCCACTTGCCAAACAGGGCCAATATATATGTAAATAATTAATAGTAGACCCATCAATAAATTTTATAAAATTTTATCTTTTATATGTATTCTATATTTATTTCTACGTGTTAATTTTGAGTTCATGATAAAATAATTATAAAGTTAGCGATGCACTAAAAATTGAAAAACTGGGAAATAGCACGCCTATAAAATGAGTATTGCTTAGATAAAAAGAGTTGGATAGAAGTGTAATAAGATTAAGAAAAATAAAATTAAAAATCAACACATTCGTGAAATAGTAAGAGTAATACTAATTGAAAATAAGTTGACATAAGTTGACAGAAAAATAGACTAAAAAACGAAAATGAATATAGATGCAACAAAAACGAATAGTGAAAATATCAAAAAATACTAACATAAAATACGATAAAAAAGTTTTAATCTATTTAATTTAACAAAAAATATAATTCTTGACAAAGCAAAATAGTATAAAGAATGACAAAATGAAATGCTTACAAAAATTTTACACATAATTCTTACCAAGAATGATGTAAAATGATATGACAATAACATTTGTAAAATTATGAAAACAAATGACAAGTGTTTTCATTGTAAATGAAGAGATTGCAAAATGGCACATCAATCTATGGGGTGTTTGGGAAATCAAAAATTAGGTCCTTTTTTTTTTTTTTTTTTTTTTTTTTTTGGTGGCTAAAATTTACAAAAAGACAAAATAGGCTAAAAAAGTCCATAAATAAAATGTCATATCAAATCCATAATCATTTCACTTTTTCTCTCACAAATATCACATCCAACTACAAAAAAATCCAATCTTCTTCTCAAACACAAATATTTTAGTCTACTAAAATAATCAAAAACTAAAATAACCTACTAAAATAACTAACTTTCCAAATAAGACCTATATATAGATTATATATGCATATCGCTCTCAACCTTCGTATGCTTAGATCTAGCACAAAATTGGAAGGGAGATCTTCAATCCAACTATGTTCAAACTTCACAAGGTTTAAACCACTTGAAAATTACAAAAATAATCTAATATATCCTTTTGATTAATCGGCTCATTTATTTTATTTTATTTTTCTTAATTTATTTATTTCAATCGCAACACTATTCTTCTAATTTTAGACACCAAATTAACAATTGCAAGCAAGTAAAATTGTGTTAGATGTAGCACAACAACCTGAAATTCAGCAATTAGGCTTGAAATAAAAAAATCTGATTGCTTCTAATTACAAGATCTGGTTTTCCACCAACTTGAACAGGATGCATTAGATCATAGTTACTGAAATGCACAATCATTTACTTCAATTTGATTTGTTAAAGTGTTTTTATATTGTGTCCAAACAATTCCGAACCTTCTTTTAACTATCTTTCACTCAATTGGTCGAACACTTGAAAGGCAAAGACGTTATATATGAAATTCATCTTTATCCCTAAAGAAACTGTAATGTAATCTTAATCCATTATAATGTAATCTTGCATTATGGATCAAAGCCTCAGTAAAAGACTTCCATTACTCAGTGATTGACTTGTTATTCAATCTCAATCATGTGAGGGTCTGCCTTTGAGAGTGATTGTTACTTGCTTACTGGTGCTTGGCTGCTATTCTTTTTTCTTTTCTTGTATTTTGTTTGGTTGGTTCCTCACCTTCCTAGGTTGGAGCTAGCATATTATAAGCTTTCTTTTCGAGGTCAACCTAGTTGGAATCCTTTAGTTTAGCTATGATGCTTTTTGCTCTTCCCTGCTTTATTGATGCTTGTGATGTACTTTGTACTTACCTTTTATCAATAAAATTTCCTATTTTGCTGATCAAAAAAAAATATATATATATATATATATATATATCTTAATCCATCTTTCACCTAAACCACCTTCTATTGCATATTGCATGATATGGGCGTTATAAGCAAATTCAATTGTGATGTGGATTTTGTGAGAAATTTGAATGAGTGGTAGACATAACATGATGCTGTGAATGATCATTTTTATTGAGATTTTGTAAGAATTTTTTTGAATTAAATATTTATGTGGATTATCTGAGAAATTTGAATGGGAAGCAGCCATTTGTGTGGATTAATGTGATGCTGTGAATGAGAATTTTGTTTGTATCAAAGATTTATTTGGATTATGTAAGAAATTTGATCTATAGGAAGATTGATTAAACAACTAAATGGGTGGACAGGAGGCACTTCTTAGCTCTACAATAAGCCAGTTATTTCTTTAAGCAAAAGAAATGCATTTCTTTTATTTTCTTTCCAAATCACCCATTCCAAACAGAATGTAAATCTGTGTTGATGTCCATGCCAGTTCATGTTATGTCTTGTTTTAAGTGTCCCTTTAGAAGCATTTATGTGAAGCCATTGTTAGATTTTGGTGGGGTGCTAAAGGGTGTTGGTGGGAGTGGGGTGCAAACCACTGTTGGTGATTCACAATGAGAGGCTTAAAATCTGAACCAAACTGATATTTATTTCACTCACAAATAAATTCTAAACAACAAACACAGAACACTCTCTTCTTTGTTACTCCCACACTTTTTTCACTCTCATAATACATGGCTATTTATAGAAGCCTAGACAGTATAAAAACTACAATCATAAATGTGAAACCATAGTGTGAAAAACATGCAGCCTTTGTAGACCTTCTATCTTCAACAATGGTGGGTTGTCAAAGTTGGTGGATGGTTAGCCACCTACCATTATCACCTACCATTTAGCAAACTTATTTTCAACATCCCCCCTTAAGCTTGATTCTCCATGCTGCTTCATCCCGAGCATTATCTTCATTCTGTTGAATAGATCATTTTTCAACGGCTTCGTGAAAATATCTGCAAGCTGATCTTGGGATTTGCAAGACAATAATTCCACCTCTTTATTTTTCACATGCTCTCGGATGAAATGATAGCGGGTGTCAATATGCTTACTTCTTTCATGATAAACTGGGTTCTTTGCCAATGCAATTGCTGAGCGATTATCAACATAGATCTCAGTGGGTTTTTCTTGTGGAAATCCCAAATGCTTCAGCATGTTCCGTAACCATATTGCATGACATACAGCTGAGTTAGCTGCAACATACTCAGCTTCGCAAGTCGATAATGTCACAATGGTTTGCTTCTTGGATGACCATGTGAAAGCTGTATCTCCCATAAAGAAAGTAAACCCTGTAGTACTTTTCCGTTCATCCAAGTCACGTCCCCAGTTGCTATCTGAGTAGCCAACAAGACTGAAATTATCAGTTGGTTTATTGAATAAACCATCATCGACTGTACCTTTGATGTAGCGAAGAATCCTCTTTGCTGCATAAAGGTGTGACTGATCTGGTGTTTCCATATATCTGCTAATCAGTCCTACTCCATAGAGTATGTCTGGCCTGGTACAAGTAAGATAGCGAAGACTTCCAACTAGGCTCTTGAAATAAGTTGGATCCACATCACCTGTCTTCGTACCTTTTCTGAGCTCCACTCCACTGTCTACAGGAGTGTTCACTGGATTGCAATTTTCCATTCCATATCTCTTGATAATTTCCTTGGCATAACCACTTTGGGAAATAAAAACTCCATCTTTTCTTTGTGCCACTTCAATGCCGAGAAAATGAGCCATCAATCCAATATCTGTCATGTCAAATTCTTGGATCATGCTTCTTTTAAAGTCTTTGAACATGGCTGGATTGTTTCCGATGAAGATTAGATCATCAACATAAAGGCAAGCAAGCAACATGCTTCCATCAGCTTCCTTCTTCAAATATAGTGCGTGCTCATATGGACATTTTTCAAAACCATTGTCATGAAAATACTGATCAATTCTAGTATTCCATGCACGCGGAGCTTGCTTCAATCCATAAAGTGCTTTCTTCAATTTGTACACTTTGTCTTCATGCCTATTCTGAACATACCCCGAAGGTTGTTCAATATAGATTTCTTCTTCAAGGAAACCATTAAGAAATGCAGATTTCACATCAAGTTGATAAATCTGCCACTTGTGCTGGGCAGCCAAAGAAATCATTAGCCTGATAGTCTCCAATCGGGCAACTGGAGCAAACACCTCTCCATAGTCAATTCCAGCTCTCTGCTTGTAACCTTTTGCTACTAACCTTGCCTTGTAGCGTTGCACTTCGCCTTATGCATTCCTCTTTGTCTTGTATACCCATTTCACTCCAATGGGTTTGTGCCCCTCTGGTAGACTGGTAAGCTTCCATGTGTCATTTTTCTCAATGGCATGAATTTCTTCATCCATTGCTTTCTTCCATTTATCTTCTTGGATGGCTTCCAAGAAGGTAAGTGGATCACTATCTGCAAGTAGGCAGAACAAAGTCAGATCTGCTTCTTCTGTAGCTTCATATATCTCCTGCAAATTTCTCATTGGCCTTGGTTGTTTGAAAAAACTATCATCTGATGATGCTGATGATGATGATGATGCAGCACTTCTGTGAGAAATTGGCGATCTAGGTGCAGGAATTCTATGTGGAGGAGTTTGTGGCTCATCTTGAACTTCTCTTGTGATTTCAACAGGAGCTTTTGATGTTTCATCTTCAAGAATGAGTTCTGCATCTTTGACAACTTCATCTTGATTCCAGTTCCAAGCTTCTTCTTCTTCAAATATCACATCTCTACTCATAATCACCTTTTTGGTAATGGGATTATATAACTTGTATCCCATTGTTCTATCTCCATATCCGACAAGAATACATTTTTCTCCCTTATCATCGAGCTTAGTTCTTCTTGCTTCTGGAATCTTGGTGTACGCAACACACCCAAATATTCTGAGATGGTTGACACTTGGCTTATGTGAACTCCAAGCTTCTTCTGGAGTCATAGAATGAAGGCTCCTAGTTGGGCATCTATTTAGTAGATACACAGCACATGATACGGCTTCAGCCCAAAATTGCTTGGGCAGTCCCTTTCTTTCAACATGCTCCTTGCCATATCTAAGATTGTGCGATTCTTCCTTTCAGCAACACCATTCAGCTGTGGCGTATAGGATGGTGTTGTTTGATGCTTGATTCCCTGCTCTTTGCAATACTTCTCGAAAGCATCTGATGTATATTCTCCACCTTGATCTGATCGCAGTGTCTTGATGTAGTAGCCGCTTTGCTTTTCTACAAAAGCTTTGAATTCTTTGAAGATGCTGAACACCTCCGACTTTCTTTTAAGAAAGTACACCCATGTCTTCCGGCTATAATCATCAATGAAGGTGAGAAAATATCTATTCTGTCCATTTGACATCGGCTTCAATGGACCACACACATCAGTGTGCACTAGCTCCAGCGGCTTTGTTGCTCTCCACTTCACTTCTTTAGCAAAGCTAGTTCTGTGATGCTTACCAAGAATGCAGCTTTCACAGACTTCATTGGTATGAGCAATATGAGGGAGCCCTCTCACCATATTCTTGCTTGACAACAGCTTCAAGCTTCCAAAGTTGAGATGTCCAAACCTCAAATGCCATAGCCAGTCTTTGTCTTTGATGATGGCACTTAAACACTTCGCAGCACCATGTTGGATGTTCAATGCAAACATCCGATTATTGGACATTCTCACCCGAGCGATCAAATTACCATGATTGTCTTTGATGGTAAGATGACAATCTTTCATGCTGATGTCGTATCCTTTCTCTAGGAGTTGTCCCATACTCAAAATGTTGTTCTTCATGGCAGGAACATAATACACATTGGAGATGTAATCATGATCTCCATTCTTGAGCTTGATTAGAATATTACCTCTTCCTTTCACTGGAGTCTTTGATGAATCACCAAATGAGACTTGTGCTTGTACAGTCTCGTCAAGCTCAACAAACAGCTCTCTTTTACCACACATGTGATTGCTGGCTCCTGAATCTAGATACCAAACATTGTTTTGGTTTTCAGTGTCTCCATGGTGAACAAACAGAACTGTAGGTCCAACTTTGTTTGTTTCCTGCTCAGCAAAATTTGCTTGCTCGCCGGCTTCTGTTGTTGCTCTACTTCGGCATTCATTGTTGTAATGCCCGAACTTGTGACACTGGTAACACTGAACATTACTTTTGTCAAAACCTGGTCGGTTTTTGTAACCACCTCCTCTACCGCTTGCTCTTCCTCTTGGAGCAAAGTGTGGTTGACTTCTTCCTCCTCTGGCTGGACCTCTTCCGCCTCTTCCTCGAAAACCAGAATTTCGGTTATTGTAACCACGACCTCTTCCTCGGCTTCTTTGTGATGTCCCCCCTTGCTCGTTTCTGTCATCTCTGAAAGACAGCTTTGATTGAAGAGCTTGCTCTAGAGAACTTGAGGAAGTCTTCTTGTTGATCCTTTGTTCATGAATCTCAAGTGTGCCCATCAACTCATCGGTGGTCATGGCACTGAGATCTTTGGACTCTTCTATTGCTACAACCACGTGCTCGAACTTGGAACTGAGTGATCGGAGAATCTTCTCTATCACTTGAAGAGATTCCATCTTCTCTCCATATCTTCTCATCTGATTAACAATGGTCAATATTCTGTTGAAGTATTCAGAAATTGACTCATTCTCATTCATGTGCAGCATCTCGAATTCGCCACGTAACACCTGTAGTCGAACTCTGATCGTCTTCTCAATTCCACGGTGTGAATTGCGAAGAATACTCCATGCCTCTTTAGAGGTTGTTGCTGCTGAAATCTTCTCAAAACTTGATTCATCAATGCCTTGATAGAGTAGATACAAGGCCTTTTTATCTCTCCTCCTTGAATCTTTTAACGCCGTCTTCTGAGTATCATTTAAAGTTCCTTCATCTGCGAGAGTAGCTGGCTCGTCATATCCTCGATCCACTAACTCCCACAAATCTTGTGAGGCTAGTAGGACTTGCATTTGAATACTCCAATTTTCATAGTTCTCCTTGCTGAGTTTTGGAAACTGGGGCTGAAAGAAGTTGTTTGTGTTGGCCATTGGTTGTCTTTAAAAATCTGTAAATTTTCAGAATGGAATTTGCAAATTCTGACCGTACAGATGTGTCCGGAATATTCCAAATAGTTGGAAAGCACTATTGGATCACCCGAAACAGACTCTGAATGGCTCAGATCAAGCCAAAAACACTTGAACGGCTCAGATTTGCGGATGCAACTTAATCGCGGCACACTGGATTAATCTCCGTGCGGCTCAGTCAAAGGTGGCTCAGCTCGGTCAAACGACTCAGGTCAACGGCGGCTCAGTCAACGGCTCAGCTTGGTCAACGGCTCGGCGTGGCGGCTCGGCTTGGCGGCTTGAGTCAACGGCTTGGTCAACGGAGGCTCGGCTTGTGGCTAGGCTCGGATGACGTCGTCGGATGACGTCAGACTCTGGTGCGCGCGTGTGGCGCGTGTTGCGTGTGAGTTCACGCGTCGTCTTCCTCTGGAAGCGCGTGACGGCGCGTGGGCGCGTGGAGGCGCGTGAGAACGGCGTCAGGAGGCGCGTGGAGCGCGTGCGGGCTCTGTAGGGCTCTGTTTTCGACGTTCTTTTTTTCAGTATGATCGTCTCACTGAGAACTAGATACTGGTATGATCAAAAATGAATTTCAAGACCTTTGATTTCTGGGCACTTTTCGCAGAACACTCTGTTCTCGACAGTTTTGCAGAATTTCTGCAAATTCAAGCTACCTTCGGGCTCTGATACCACTGTTGGTGGGAGTGGGGTGCAAACCACTGTTGGTGATTCACAATGAGAGGCTTAAAATCTAAACCAAACTGATATTTATTTCACTCACAAATAAATTCTGAACAACAAACACAAAACACTCTCTTCTTTGTTACTCCCACACTTTTTTCACTCTCATAATACATGGCTATTTATAGAAGCCTAGACAGTATAAAAACTACAATCATAAATGTGAAACCATAGTGTGAAAAACATGCAGCCTTTGTAGACCTCCTATCTTCAACAATGGTGGGTTGTCAAAGTTGGTGGATGGTTAGCCACCTACCATTATCACCTACCATTTAGCAAGCTTATTTTCAACAAATGGGAGAATTAAAAGAATTCAATGGATCAGTTGGTAACAACTTTAGTACTCCCTCCGTCCCAAAATATTAATCCCTTATTTCATTTTTCATTGTCCCAAAATATTAGTCCCTCTTCAAAAATCAAGTACAAAAATAATATAAATTTTCTATTTTGCCCTTCTTTTAAATTAATAAACAATATAAAAAGTACAATTATGACATTAATATTCTCAAAAAATGTACTATCAAAAGGGTAATTTTGGAAAATCAACTTTTTTTCACATGCAATAATTGTATTACCAAAAAAAGTTGGATTCCCCAAAGAGACCATTATTTTGGAACAGAGGGAGTAGATAAGTGGATTAATGGGAACTCCAATTTTACTTTAGAGACCTACACCGAAACATTGGATTGGTATTTTAGAAGAAATGAAACGTTCAACTATACTCTACACACACAAACACTCGTATATATACCAAAATTCTTACTATACTCTACACACACTTACACATAAATACTCGTATATATACCAAAATTCTTACTATGCTTCAAACACATACACAGACACTCAGATAAGCCAGAATTGGGTACAACAATGCCAATAGAACTAGAACTTTATTTTATAAACCGACAAATACAAGCATGATAACTTGAAATACATTTAAAAATTCACTAGAACCATAGGCACAATACATAAAATTGAAATTTCGATACAAATGCAACTTGAAGTTATTGCTAAGAAGGTTCAAACCATAGTTTTTGCATTTAAAACACTCAAAAAAAGTTTCTAAACATTGCATGAAAAGGCAATATCCATGCCCTCTCTTCTCAATTGTGACAACCTTTTGTCCCAAATCCTATCTTCCCTCCTTTAAGGTCATAAAAAACATTGAGTGCTTGTTGTTGGGTACTCCCTATAATGGTAAAGTCACTAGTCATAGCAAATGCCAAGCAAAAACTTGATTTGTTTCCTGACATAATTCCAGATTGATCCAAACTCACATCAGTCCCTCCTCCAAAATGGAATAAAATACTTGGGTATGTCACTTTCTGATACTGACTCAAGTCATAGCATGTGTCCAATAATAAGTCCACTGGCGGAGCCAACGGATACTTTGACATTGATTTTCGAAATGCAGACCTCAGTGCAAGATATACGGGTTGAGGCAACCGAGTGATGACAGTGCCAGAATCTACAATGGTTCCCGGTGAGGAAAATAACCATGGAGACACGTTCAACCTCTTTGTCCCTACAGTTATACCAACAAGTTTGACAAAATAAAAGGAAAGATTGTCCGCAGGATTTTGTAGTAGGGGCGTGAATTTTAGAGAGGAGGACAAAGATTTTGCATGTTTCCCAAACAATAGGTATCCGCTGTTGGGGTTTTGTGGGGTTGGGAGACAGTAACCAAACGATTTCCCAAATTTCGAGGCGGTTTGTGATATCAATGAAAGCTTTCCTCGTCCAAGGCCAAGTATCCCGGCTACTGCTGCATCGAATTCACCACTGTTTTCTTGGCCACAACCAAATTCAAAGTTGGTGATCACATCAGAGTCAAGGGTAAGTGTGTCACAACCAAGAATTCCATTGGAATATGATCCATCACCATATTCCTGGTCATAAGTGTTGCTATTGTTGGATTTGCATGAACCATTGTGATAACTAGTGGACTGAGATGGATCAAACATTTGATGATCTTGTTTGTAGCATTTGCGGCATGTTTTGCATTGCATCCAAGTGGGGTCGCTGCCAGTGTCAAAGATGAGCGCGTAATCGCGCTTAGGGGTACCAAATCCAACGGTGACAAGGTACGTGCTAGATCCAGTGGAGTTGTGGACAGGGACCATAATTTTGGAGTCTTGGGTATGATAAAGATTAGAGGTTTTCCCGTTAATCAAGTCGGCTCTGATTTTATCCTGCGAGAGAATTTCTGCTAAATTTGGAACTTTCTTCCCATGGCCTATTGGCGAGCAGGGTCCATATCTGTAAGTCACTTGAAGCTTTTTTGATCCTAATGTAGAACCTGAAATAACAGATTGTCATCAACCACATTCAGCTCTAATTGTGATTATTTATTAAACATCTTCTTAGGTATAAGTTGTAAAACAAACATGCATAGACCCATATATGTGTGTATTGAAATCAGTTCACATTAAGGTGAAGGAAAGCAAAACTTCAAACTGAAACTACTCTTCAAGTTTCTTTAAAGAAAGAAAGAAAGAAAGAAAGAAAAAAGACAATTGTGAATAGAAATCATCCAATGAAGCGAGCCAATTCATGCAGGTTCTTCTAATAATGAAGAATATAGAAACAAAAAAATTATAAATTGTTAGAATAGTAGAGAGAGAAAATAATATGTATTGTATCGAATGAATTGTATTGAATGGTTATCCTATACAATAGAAGGCCTGTATATATAGGCTGAAAAAGAGTTTCCTACTAGAAATCTAACTATGAGAAAGAGTATCCTATAGGGACCTAACTATGGCAATATCTAATATATATAGGAAATCAATACCTAATATATGTAGGAATATATGCTACATATACATTAACATCCCCCCTCAAACTCAAGAAGGATAAACATCTTGAGTTTGGAGAGAGAAACTAAAACATGAAATAAAACTAAATAAAATAAAAGACAAATAGATTACAAAATTCGAACGGGAGTGCAACGGCGCTTGAAATAGATCAGAGGCCGGAACTAAAGCCGAAAGACAGTTTATGGTCATGTCGGACCATTGTAGGAATTTGGCTGAAACTAATGCCAGGGCAATTTAAGGTCGTGCCAAACCGATATAGAAACTGGCTGGAACTAATGTCGAGAGACAGTTTATGGTCGTGTCAGACCATTGTAAGAACTAGCTGAAACTAATGCCAGGACAGTTTAAGGTCATGTCGGACTATTGGAGAAACTGGCTGGAACTAATGTTGAGAGACAGTTTATGGTCATGTCGAACTGTTGTAGGAGCTAACCAGAATCAATGTCGGAACAGTTTAAAGGGATTATGCCGAACCGATGTAAAAGCTAACCGAAATCAACGTCGGGACAGTTTAAAGGGGTCATGCTGGACCGATGTGGGAGCTAACCAGAATTAATATCGGGACAGTTTGAAGGGGTCATGCCAACTTATATAGGAGCTAACCAAAATCAATGTTGGGACAGTTTAAAGGGGCCATGCCGGACCAATGTAAAGACTGGATGTTGAACCAGCAAGCGTGGCACACACATAACTTATGACGTGGTGCTGAACGATAATGGCAACAGATGACTGAGTGCGCCAGGAGGCGGCTTGGATAATGCACCAGGGAGAGAGTTTGGTGGTGCGCCAGAGGAAGCGGCTTGAATGGTGCACCAGAGAGGGGCAGCTTGGGTTGTGCGCCAGAGAGTGTGGCTTGGATTGTGCGCCAGAGGAGGCAGCTTAAGTGGTTTGCATGGTATATAACCATGTTCACCATGATATAGGTATAATACCCTCCTTCAAACTCAAATATGTTTGAAGATAGAAACCAATTTGAGGTTAAAGCAGAGGCAAAGATAGAGTGGAGAAAAAAAAAATGTATTGCAAGTAAAAAACAATATATATATATATATATATATGATAGAGATATTTAGGGTAGAAATAAACCAATGGATAGAGGAAGAGATTACCACAAAGAGATACTGAAAAGAAAATATGACAACGGAATAGGTTGAGGTCCGGCAGGCGTCCCCACCCACCAGTAAAGCGAAAAACACCAAAGAGTTAAACACCAAAAAAATATATATATGTATTGTATCGAATGAATTATATTGAATGATTGTCCTATACAATAGAAGGCTTGTATATATATGCTACGAAAGAGTTTCCTTCTAAAAATCTAACTATGAGAAAAAGTATCCTATAAGAGACCTGACTATGATAATACCTAATATATCTAAGAAATCAATACCTAATATATGTAGGAATATATACCATATATACATTAACATAAATAAAATCTATACATAGTGATTTAGCAGATACATTCATTTTAGATCAAAAGATCCATCAAAATAACTTATTATTTCAAAAATGCCATTGTTATATCTACAAATTTTATGTTTACAATTTTCTTTAAGTAGAGTTATAGGAGGAGAGAGGTATACTGGTGGTGGATTGAGTGCAATTTGGATTTGGCTCAAGAGACTTGACAGGAACCTCATGGTAGGGCTTATCAGCTCCTCTTGCTCCATAAACATAAGCCTCCTTCAAATAGCACAAGGAGAACAAAAAGAAAACGAAGGATAGAAGATGGTTGTTCACGAAAAGTGGATTGAAGAGAGCCATATACAAAATAAAATAAAATAAATTTTGGAAATCTAGACAAGCACACTACTAGAATGGTTACTTGAGTGAGAGTATGCCTTATATTCTCACTTGGTAATTGTGAATCATAATTTATAGAGTTAGGCCATGCATTCCTTTGGGACCAAAAGACTTGACCAAGTCTAAGTCTACTCTAAATGATATTTTGTTCACATTAAAATCGAAAGGACTTAAACTTTATAAAAACAATAATTTTCTTTTCTTTTATATAGTGAGAGTATGCCTTATATCCTCACCTGGTTGTTGTGACTCATAATTTATAGAATTAGGCCATGCATTCCTGCGGGACCAAAAGACTTGACCAAGTCTAAGTCTCCTCTAAATGATATTTTGTTCGCATTAAAATAGAAAGGACTTAAAATTTATAGGAAAAAAAAAAAAAATTATTTTCTTTTATATTTTTTTTAATTCTTCTTTTTATCCCGTCCAAGTAAAGCCATTTAATTCAAAATTCACCAAGAAACAAATCATACTAATTTTTCTTATTCACATAAGTGGCATACAATGAAATAATATGAATGAGATGGGCAATTCATGAGTAAGAATAGTTTGTAGTTAATTTAGTTAATAAGATAAAATGTCACATCTAAATCATAATCATTTCATTTTTTCTCTCACAACTATCAGATTCTAACCAAAAAAAGCCAAAAAAAATTTCCAAACGAAACTAATTTAGCTAGATTAAATTAACCAAAAAGTCAAAAAATAAGGCTAAATTAACTCTTCTTTTACGAAGGCAATATATCCTCCATGTACAAAAAACTGATTTGAATTTTTTGATTAAATTATGACTTTTATTATTAGTGAAATTATTTATTCACTGAATTGACTGTCACCTGAATTGTTCAAATTTGTGCCAATCAGACGACTGCCCTGATGACCGCCCGATGATGCCTGGACGACCGGATTCACCCTCATCTATCATGATCGTCACCCTGTTATCTAGACAACCGACTGGATGACCAGTTGATCGACCTACCGGACGGTCGGAATGAATAAATTTTGACAATTCAAGCAACACCAAATTTAAGGGATGTAGTATTAGGAATGGCAATGGGGGTTAATGGGGTGGATATTAATTCTCCATCCCCATTCCCCTATAATTATTTTTCCACATTCCCTATTCCCATTCCCCATGGGTACTACCCTCCCCATCTCCTAATGGGTTTGGATATTCCCCAACCCAACTTGACCCTTTTTTTTTTTTTTTTTTTTTAAAGATTCACAATCAAAGCTAAATATACATTCAATCTTTTTTTTTTTTTTTTTTTTTTTAAGGTTCACAATTTTTTTTTTTTTTTTTTTTTTTTTAAATTCACAACCAAAACTAAATATACATTCAATCTCTTTTTATTTTTTATTTTTATTTTTTTTTAAGGTTCACAACCATTTTTTTTATTTTTATTTTTAAGAGTCACAACCAAAACTAAATACACATTCAATCTTATTTTATTTTATTTGGCTCAACAACAAAATCAAATACACATTAATTAACATTGTCACATTATTCTTGTCAAATTTTCTGTATATCTAGAATTTTTAAATTTTATTTTGAAAAATTCAATCTTAACCAAAGCTAAATACACATTCAATTTTTCTCTTTTTTTTTCTCTTTTTTTTTTTTTTTTTTTTTTTAAAGATTCACAACCAAAGTTAAATATACATTCAATCTTATTTTATTTTATTTGGCTCAACAACAAAATCAAATACACATTAATTAACATTATCACATTATTCTTGTCAAATTTTATGTATATCTAGAATTTTTAAAATTTATTTAGAAAAATTCTATTCCTACAAAAAAAATTCCATCTTCTTTTTTAGTTTTTTTAAAAAATTTTTTAATTTTATGTATCTCTTTCTCCTCTCTATTAATTGATCTTCGATAATCTGAAGGTGAGTTATTGCTCTCGTTTCCATCTTCTTTTTTTTTTTTCTTTTTTAAATTTTTATTTGCATTTATAGAATGAATTTTCTTATTTCAATATCTCCTGCAATTGTTTTATTGGATTTCTTTCTGATTTGATGGTAACCTTAGATTGAATTTTTCAATTTTCATCTTAACTAGTGATCACCTTAATTGAAATTTTGTACATTTTTGTCTTCAATTTCCATATTTTGGTTATGATTAATTGCGCATTTTTTATCGATAGTCACAATCTTTTCACCGCTAGATTGTCGTCATCGCAAATCGTCGTTGCTGTAGTGAGAGAATGAGAGAGAGTAAGAATTAGAACTCTAATTGTCAACAGAGTAGAGATGGCAATGGATAACCTACCATGTGGGTATCCATGGAGATCTAACCCAAATACTTGGGTTTCCCCTTTTTTCTTGTCCGTCGGGCAGGGTATTGATGTTCTTTAAATCTCAACCGAGGATGGGTACCCACTAATTTCCCCATATATTTTTTTTAGGTACATCGGAAAATAATTTCTCCATAAGTTTTCACTACTCTGTTGACAATTAGAGTTCTAATTCTCACTCTCTCTCATTCTCTCACTACAGTAACAACGATTTGCGATGACGACAATCTAGCGGTGACAAGATTGTGACTATCAATCAAAAACGCGCAATTAATCATAACCAAAACATGAAAATTGAAGACAAAAATGTACAAAATTTCAATTAAGGTGATCACTAGTTAAGATGAAAATTGAAAAATTCAATCTAAGGTTACCATCAAATCAGAAAGAAATCCAATAAAACAATTGCAGGAGATATTGAAATAAGAAAATTCATTCTATAAATACAAATAAAAAATTTTTTAAAAAAAAAAGAAGAAGATGGAAACGAGAGCAATAACTCACCTTCAGATTATTGAAGATCAATTAATAGAGAGGAGAAGGAGATACATAAAATTAAAAAAAAAATTAAAAAGAAGATGGAATTTTTTTGTAAGAATAGAATTTTTCTAAATAAATTTAAAAAATTCTAGATATATATATAAAATTTGACAAGAATAATGTGACAATATTAGTTAATGTGTATTTGATTTTGTTGTTGAGCTAAATAAAATAAAATAAGATTGAATGTATATTTAGCTTTGGTTGTGAATCTTATAAAAATAAATAAATAAATGGTTGTGAAACTTAAAAAAAAAAAATTTAAAAAAAAAAGAAAAGAAAAAAGATTGAATGTATATTTAGCTTTTGGTTATGAATCTTAAAAAAAATTAAAAAAAAATGGTTGTGAACCTTAAAAAAAAAAAAAAAGATTGAATGTATATTTAGCTTTAGTTGTGAATCTTAAAAAAAAATAAAAAAAAAAAAATAAAAAATAAAAAATATTTGGAGAAATTAGTGGGTACCCATCCACTGTGGATATTTAAAGAATATCACTTACCCTACCCGACAGATAAAAAAAAAGAAGAAAACTCATATATTTAGGTTGGGTCTCCATAAATATCTATAAGATAGATTATCCATTGTCATCCCTATGTAATATTGCTTTTATTATTATTATTATAGCTTTGATCAGATAGTTGTATGGAATATGATGATTGAAATGTGTGCATAAAAGAAAATGCATAACTTAATTATGAGGGATTAATTTAATGAGTGTAATTTGGTATTTAGGTGTGCATTCTTTCTAAATTTTATATTTAATTTTTAGGGTAAATTACCAATAGGTCCTATTTTGGAGACTTATTACTCAATAGGTCTTACTTTGGAGACTTATTACCCATTAAGTCCTATTGATAAATTTATTAAATGATAAAGATAAATTTATTAGTCTTTTATTTTTATGAATAAATTTATAGTGATAAATTTATCAGTCTCTTTATTTTTATGAATAAATTTTTAGTGATAAATTTATCACTCTCTTATTTTTATAGTATTAAATTTACTAGTTAGAACTTGTAGATAAATAAATCTAATTAATAAGACTAATTGATAAGTACCCTTAATTTTTATTGGGTGTTATTAGCTTTCTTGAGACTACGATCATGAACTCTGTTCAAAATTTGTTGGATGAATTTCAAAATTAGTTACGTAAACTAACCGGCACGCGTGCATGACTTGTGATGAGTCTTCTTTCAAGTTCGACATGACGCGGACTTTGACTTGGAGGAGTACAAATTCCGTTGTAGAAATTGAAATACAAGTCTTTGGCTTCTTCTCACAACTCCATCCCTTCCCACTGGTCCCAAAACACTAGTTTAGTAATAAAAAAAATAAAAAATAAATTATATCAACCTTCTTTATATTTTAGTTTTTTTAATTTTAATTAGCCTAATTTTAATTTTAAATTTATAATTTTGTATCAATTTTGTTACCAAAAAGATAACTTAAGAGGGGTGAATTAGGTTTTTATAATTAAAATTAATAATACCCTAATAAAAATTATGACTAGCACAATAGATAAATATAATTAATGAAATAAAAATAATTAAAACAAGTGTCTTAACAACTATGTTAGTTAATGATTTTAGTACAGTAAAAATATAAAATATAGCTATGACAATTTAAAATAAAATAAAGAGATAAGGGAAAGAGAGGCAAACAAATTTATAGTGGTTCGGCTTCAACTCGGCCTACGTCCACTCCTCAAGTTTCACTTAAGATTTTCCACTATACTCTACCTTCACAAGGTGCTAGCAATCTTTTCACAGATGGAGCAGTCCTCCACAGATTTTATACTGACTTTCTAAGTCAAGAACACTGAGTGTACTACACTTTTACAAGGTTGAAAAGAACGTATTTTTGTTTTTACAGAAAGTTACAAGAATTATCTCTCAAAAATAGATATATAAAATGAAGTTTTGATTTTTCTATAAATCTCACACAGGAAAGATGGGCTTAAAGCTATAAAGCTCAGTGTATAATTTTTGAGAATAGATGTGAGTGATTATAGATCAAAAAATATTTTCAGGTTTTTATAACTTGTTTACATTAGAGGCTTTGGTATATATAATGAAAATTATAGTTGTTTATAACCGTTGTAATCATTTGAATTTATAGTCGTTGTACTCCATCATTACCAATTTGAATATCTTCCACTTCATCATTACAAATTTGAATATCTTCCACTTGAACTTTTGAACCTTTTGAATTGCTATTGTGCTAAGCTGTTTGAACCTCTATTTTGGGCTGTTTGAACGCCTGATTTAATCAAATATTAAATATATTCTAACAACATTTAGGATAAAGGTTTAGGTGAGAAATAATGGGACAAAATAAATTTTGATTTTATTAAAACATAAAATTATCAAAATAAATGTTGATTCTATTTTTCTCTTTCAAATAAATTATCAAAATAAATTTTGATTCTATTTTTCTCTTCCAAATAAATTAAAACATAATTAAATAAATCATCAAAATAAATAAATCTAACAATCTCCCCTTTTTTGATTATGGCACACAATGATATTTTGATTTGATTTGGGAGTAAGAAAAGCTTCCCTTCAAGTCATGCTCCCTGAATTTATTTCTAAATACATAGGTTGGCACATGTGTAATAAATAAGTTTTAATTAGAGACATGATATGAGACTAAGATATCAAACTATAAATACATAATCATCAAATTAGTTTTCAAACAATACCAGAATTTGAAAATAATACCATAATATATAACATCATATAATTTCTCCCATTGTGACATTATTAAAAGAAAATCATAGATCAGAATCTAGAGGAGAAGGAGGAAAATAATAATGATAAATGGCAACAAAAAATAAATAATCAAAACATATATATACATATATATAAATGAATCGCCCGCGCCTCTCTTTTTCGTTGAAAATCGCGTCGAACACGCGGCCTCGCTTTTGCGTCAGCCGACTGACAAAAGCAGCTCTCCTCGATTGCTGTTCACCTCAACTATCTCTCCCTCCTTGTCTTCTTCTCTTCAGCCTCTTCTCTTCAGCCTTCTTCTTAATCACACTCGTCTGCTTCTACTTCTTCACCTCACTCTCTTCTATCTCTTTTTCTATCTCTTCTTCATCACTCTCTTCTATTCTTCTTCCTCATCGAGGGACAAAAAAAAACTGAACGGAGGAGGCCAAACCTTAATCTGTTCTCTTCTATTTCTCTGCAACTCATTTCTTTTACACCTCTCACCTCTAAACCATGGCTTCCTCATCCCGTTCACTCACCCTATTTCCGGACCTGAACAATCCCATAAGCTCTGCTAGACCGAGTGCCCCTACTCCTACTCTTCTTGTCATTCCTCTTTCTAACCTTCCTATAATGTCGATTGAGCAAATCATGGCAGCTCAATCTGACATAGAAGCCAATCATTTCACACTGACGTCCTGTATGGAGACGGTGATGGCAGTCACAAAATTGGCTCACCGATTGCAGAACAGGACGAGTGAGCTCTATCATGTCAACGCCCAACTCTCTCTGCTTCAACGCATGTACAAGGATGCGCGAGCAGAAATAGGCACACTGAAGGCCGAAAATAAAGAGCTTAAATGGAAGACCACCTCCATAGCCCGATTTGGAGCAACGTCGTTCTTAGCCTTTGATAGTCAGTGGGGAGTCGTCGCTATCGACGAAAGCACGGGGGTAGGGGCATCAAGGGTCGCCCAAGGTGATAAAAAGAATAAGAAAACGATGGAAGATGCGAGTAAGTAAGATCGGCGTATGGTTGAAAAAAAAAATTAAGTTTTTTTTTTTTTTTTGTATGTTTATTTTGATCGGCGTGTGACCGTAAAAACAAAATGAATGGTGTTTTTTTTTTAATGTAAATATTTGTATTTTGATTTGTTTTTATTCTTATGTTTAAGTACTAAAAAATGAAATTAAAAAGCAGAAAAAAATAAGAAAATTAAGTCCAAACAAATTTGTTTTAATTTATTACAATTGTTAATATTTTTTTATGAAAAATATGTAAATAAACTACATGTGTCATGCTTTTAAGGATAAAATTATAAATTTACTCAATTTAATATGTTAATCTCAAATAATTCAATGATTAATTTCCATCAAAAATCCTACCGGTTTTATCAATTTGACCAAATTGACATAAAATCTAAAATTAAATGTCACAATTGAGTCAATTAAAAGTATAGAAACCAAAATAACACAGTTGACTAAATGTAAGAACTACGAATATAATTTATTCAAAAATAAATAATAATAATAATAATAATAACAGAGAAAAAACACATTTAAATAAAAATAACTCAAAACAAGGCTTTTTAACAATTGAAACAGTTTTTAAAAACATAAAAATTAATAAAAATTCACTTAGTATAAAGAAGTTTATAAACAAATAAAAAAATAGTAATGTTAGGGATAATGAAAAAAATATCATGAAAATGATCATGAAAGATTCTCCACATTTGGATTACACATACAATAAAACACCACACACTAATCAAATGATGAAAAATCTCCATGATGTATTTCATGATATTTTTTTCGTGATCCCTAGTATAATTCATAAAAAAAAAAAAAAAATAGAACTTTAACACTTGCCAAATAGCACGAATCTTGTTTAAAATGTTTTATTTATTTATTTTTAAATTGTCAATTAAATAAGTTGACACTAAACAATTAAAATATTTTTTACTTAAATAACTATAAAATGAATTTTGTAACCTGAACCCAAACAGAACCTAAAATCCATTTACTTACATGCACTCATTTAAAGGGCTAATTATTGAATACCATCTTCAGTGTTCAGCCCAGAAATTGTCCAGCAGCCCAATGGGCCCTCCCGCATTATCAGCCCACAAATTATAAGAATTGGGCTTGATATAGGCCCGAGGAGGAGGGCTGGACAACTTTTCTTGATAGTACTGCTCATCCTGAATTTTATTCGAAAATTTGATCGCGTGGTTCAACTTTAATCTATACATGAATCTTATAATACACCATTTAAATCTTAACCCTTCGTTATCATTTTGAGTAATTTTTTTGATAAAAACTCAGAGTAAGTAGACGATTTCGTTTGCTAATGTGGATATAATGGTTGTCTCCTTGGTATTCTTAGCACTCGTTTGGGAAGAAAGGTTGGGCTGAATTGGGTTGGATTTGGAGTTATTTTAGTCATAAAAAGACAAAATAAGTTTTTTATCTCAATAAGATAAAATATCACATCCAATCCATAATCATTTCAATTTTTCTCTCACAAAAATCAAAAAAGTAAAAAAAATCTATCATAAACGAGACTTTTTAGTCCAAGACTAAAATAGTCAAAAAGTTAAAAAATCAAAAAGCGAATTCACTTCCCAAATGAACTATTAGTATGATTAGTTGTGTTTTTTGAATTTTTTTTTACATTTCTGTTTTTTTGTATTTTTAAAAAACAAAACAATGAAATGTTATTCATTGTTGTTTGAAAACAATTTTAAAAAAATTGGGTTTTTTTTGGGATATTTCATAAAAAGATGATTATTTTCAACAAAAAATAATAATAATAATAATCTTTTGGTCTCTCAATAAAATTTCTTCAGCTTGACAAAAATTAAAAATTAAGAATTAAAATGAATGAAAGACATGTTAAGCTATTGACTATGGAATTTTTTTTCTATATTTTCTTATATGATGCTTCGAAGCATCACTTTACAGCAGACGATTCTATTATTAGTCAAGCCTGGCATCAATCTATTATTAGTCTTGAAATTAAAAATGATTGTATTTAATTATTAGTCTGATTTTTATAGTTTTATAATTAAATGATAGCCTAATAAATCTATTAGATATGAAGGCTACGTCTCAATCCCATCAAACAAATATCAATTGTACACTTGATGGACTTAGAATTATGTAAAATATCGTCTAATTTGTTAAAATTACATTGATTCATATTAATTTGTACCGTTTTATACGCTAATCACAATTTAAACTTTAAATTTCATAATTCGCCTTCAAAATCATTCCGTTCCTCTATAATTAATACATATATATTTTTTAACCTATAATAAAATATCAAACTAATAGTTATATAAAAAATAATGTGAGAGAGATTTAAGATGTGACATTTATTACAAATTAATAATTATATATATAAAATATTATATAAAATTAATTTGTGTTATATATATATATATATAATATTATATATTATGCAAAGGTTTAATAATTGGTTAAAATATTTTTCAATCCGTTAGTCTGTCTAAAATCACTCCAACTATAATTTATCAATCCATTAACTATTAATCTATCATTTAATTTATAATTTTATTTTTAAACAGTTCAATCACACTGGCTCACCCTAATTGGACTGATTCAATTTATTATACGCTTAAATTATTAATTTGAATCTAGCTGGCTACCTGACAATTTAGTTGCTTTGTCCATTTGTTTTTTTAGCGAAAAGTTGCTCTGCCATTGAAATATCCTAAAACTACAGGAATCGTTTTGGGAAGAAGACAAAACAAAAATATGGAGAAAAAAATATAATAACAAAGTAGAAGAAGAAGAAAAATAAATTATATTTTTTTAACTATATAATTTGATTTAAATTTTATTTAATTTATATTATTTAAATTTAAATAATTTGATTTATAACGGGTCGGACTGATCCACGCGTCTCAAACCGGAGCCCGAGGTACCAAGCCCACAGAGAGACCTGCACAAGAATTCAGTAGGAAACGGGGAGTCCCCTTGCAAACCCTCCGACGAGCAAGTTAGAAAAAGAGATGGAATGTAGAGATAGATTAGTGATAGAAAGTTTAACCTTCTTCTTGTCTTCTACGTCTGCTTATATCCTCTGATGATCATTTCGTTGTCCCTTCCGACCTGTCATCTTGGCCGAAAGTCTATGCTCTAGCTTGTCATGTTTATGGTGAAGCCGTTCTGTTTCAACGGAGAGGGGTTATCGCAATAAATGTTGTAAGGGATTTCATTAATGACTGATGTGCAGTGCAATAACTTTGCAGGATCTTTGTCTGCTTATGTGGCTTGTCCTTCTCTTGCCACGTGTTTAGATGTCATTGGTTCTTAATGCCATGTTGAGCTCCAACACGTTGGGCTTTAGTATTTGAATTATGAATTGGGCCCTAAGTGATAGACTATATCTTTTGTGGGCTTACCCGTGTCAATTTTAAATTTAATTTCAATTTATTCATTCTGTCCAAACTAGATATTAAATTAATCAGTATATTTGGTTTCAATTTTTTGAAAATTGAGTTTTTTATTTTTCGTATTTTTTTGTTTTTAAATGATTATTTTTAAAATTTCAACCAATTTTTTTACTTTGTTGGATGCATCTTACTTAGATGTATCTAAATAGTAAAATATTTTTAAAAATTAATAAATACAAAAAAATACGAAAAATGTATTGAATTTTTATATTTTTTGTATTTTTTGTATTTAGTAAATTTTTTAAAGATTTTTTTTTTTTTACAAATATTATACTTTTTAAGCATATTTATGTTAGTTGTGTCAAAATATTTTAAAAAAAATTGCTTAAAATATTAAAAAAATTCAATGAAAATAAAAAAATACGAAAAACAAAAAAGTAAAATTTTCTGAAAAATAATTCTGAAAACTAAAACCAAACAGAATGAATGGTTTTGTAAAATGTGTTAGTAGGGGTGAGTAGTGGATATACCGATCAGCCCAAACAGACCGAACTGAACCGATTTGCTGCATTTTGAACGGATGCGTGATGACGAGCGAATGGTTGCGGATTGATTTTTTCCAATCCGCCTAATTTTGAACGGATAGCAGATTTGAAATTCCTTTAACCGCAACTGAACTGCTAAACTACGAACACCCCTAATTATTTTTAAAACTTTGTATTTTCAATTTATTTAGATATTCTGTTAGTATTTTCAATTGAAAAAGAGTTTAAATATTCTGTTGAAAAAGAGTTTTTAACTTGAATATATTTTTTGAATTAAAAAAAATAAATGTATTATTTATTTATATTTTTTGGTTTTTAAATCTAATTCTAAAAATAATAAATAAAAAAGATGATATATACTGGTTAATTTTTACTTTCAAAAATAAATATAAATGTAACAATACTGCTCTGTTCATGATTTTGGTGGTTTGAATTACTTTAATATTTTAAGAACCACATATTGTAATATTTTATGTAGATGAAGCATGTTGTGATTGTAATATATGAATGAAGCATGTAGTGATTGTAATATTCTAAAGTTTCAAACTTTCTTTCTTTGACGAGGCATATAGTGATTGTAATACTTTTTTAAGTTATTGACTATAATACTTTTTTTTTTTTTAGGAAGTGCACAAGTTGAATTATATAAAAAAATTTAAACCACTAAACCGATTCGCATCCATCTGCCAATCCGCTCAATACTCATCCGTCGGATTGGCAAACGAATGTAGATTGATTTTCTCTTATCCGCCAATCTGATGGACGGATAGCGAATTGGAAGTTTCGTGGCCGCAACCGACCCGCGTCCACTCCTATGTGTTAGTATCTTGAGATACAAACATAAAAAAGATTACATCAATTTAGATGGAATGACCAGATTAAAATTAAATTTAAAATATATGTTTAAATGTTCAAATTAAAAACAATAAAAATAAAAATAAAATTTAAATAATACTATATAAGTTAAAAGTGTAATGAAAGAAGCAACAAATAGAGAATAGAGACCACGGTGAGCGGGAGATGAGCAAATTAAGGAGTCAGTGACAAGATAAGAGAGGAAGTTAGGGGTAGGGGTGTAAATTTGGCCCGGTTCGGCCTAGCCCGGCCCATATCGGGCCTCGTGGCCTCCCACCAAAATTCGGGCCGAGTCAAGCCGGCCCACAAACCAGAAAATTAACCCCAGGGATATTCGGGCCTTGGGTGGGTTAGTGGGCCTAGGCCTGGGCTCGAGCTTGGGCTAGGCTTGGGCAGACCTAGGGATGTAATCGGTTCGGTACAGTCGATATTTAGGTAAAAAATTACACCGAACCGATAATGTCGGTTTTGTTATTTTGAACACCGATACAAACCGTTTCTCCCATCAAACCGCATCAAACCAAACCGATTGAAACAGTTCAGTTTGGTGCGGTTTAATCGGTTTAAAATTTTTCAAACTTGAGCCACTTTTAAATATAATCATTAATCTATATAAAAACATTAAATTAGTTATTTGTCTACCATTTCAAACATATCTAATCCATCCATTTAATACATACTTTTTAATTCCTAAATTAACAAAAACCAAAAAAAAAAGTTCAAAAATACTAAGGTTTCAAGAATAATGAGTTAGAGTTAAGATTATATATAATAAGAGTTTACAAACTTATATTATAAAGATGATAAGGTTAATTAATTAAGGTTAATAATTTATTATACTTATTAATATCATTATATTATTAGATTATATATATATATATTATAAATACAATATATGTTGAAGCGGTCGGTTTCGGTTTAGATCGGTGTATAAAGTGCTTAAACCGATACCTAACCGAAAACCGAAAAAAAATCAAATTTAAAAACCGCACAGACTGATTCTTGTTAAAAAACATGCCAAATATAGCTGGTTTGGTCCGGTTCAATCGATTTGGTCGGTTTTTTCGATTTTTCTTACATCCCCTAGGCGGACCTGAACAATTTTTATTTTTTATTTTTTCAATCAAAATTTTGTTATTTTCAACTAAAAAAGATATTAGGTTTCGGATTTTGAGTGAGTCTTAAGCAGGCCGAGTTTTAAAATAACGGTCCAAGCTCAGAGTCTGGAGCTCGGGCCAAACGGGTTAGGCCTATCCCGGGCCGCTCATAGACCACAGATTAATTTTACACTCCTAATTAGGGGGTGACAAAAAGTAGTAAGAGACAATGAAATTGGGTGACAACGATAATGGCAACAGTAGTACCAATGGTGAAGATACGGGTGAAGGGGTGAATGGATTGAAATCTTACTGCTCGGATTTTTATGATTTTGAATCTCTTTTGATAATTTTATATAAGAATACGGCAGTAGTATACAAAAATGAAAAAACAAAAAGGATAATAAGAAATATAATTACCCTTTATAGAAAATAATTAATAATAATAACAATTAGTATCTATCATGACAAGTAAATATTGGATGTAACAATGATAATACATGATAATATTATCATTTAATAAACAATCTTATTTTGTAGCAGGGACCATAGCTTATTTAGATTAATAAAAGACAAGTCTTATCCAATTAATGACTCTATAATTTTTCTTTTTATTAAGGGTAAATTACAAACACATCTCTTGAGTTTTATTGCCCCTGAAGGTTTCTAATTTCATAACAAATAAGTCCTTTTATTAATAAATTATTAAGTTAATTAACAATTTTTAATAACGTTAAAATTTTATTTCAATTAATAATTCAGATAATTTTATTATTATATAGGTGAACAGTTAAAAATTTCACTTTTCCAATTAACTCTGTTAAATAAAAAATTTTGACAGGGAGATTTTTATAATTTTTCAAACCACAAGAGACAATTCATATTTTAAGCAAACCTCATGGAGTGTATTTGTAATTTACCCTTTTATTAACCGATGATATCACATAAGATGTTATTACTGTTGCATTCAATATTTGTTCTACTTGAGGATATATTATTGGAAAAATTACATTATTTCAATAGTACAGTGAATTTTTTTTTTTTTTACTTGTATGATAGTGCAAGTTTTCTATATTTATGATCCAAATTATTCCTGTAACGGTGCAAGTCCATCATTTGGGTCAGAGTTATATCATAAAATTTTTTTATCTAATTATTTTTTCACTCTTTCACTAATTTGCTATTTCTCCTATATTATATTCCATGAAATCACAAACATGGCACCAGAATAAAATGGCACTGATTCTGGTACCACCATCTCATCTCAATCAAAAGAAACCATGAGTGCCGAATAAAAACCACCACCAATTAGTCGTTAGGAAAGAACATCTCTTCAACACCAAAAGCACTTTATCCTCACACTCCTTCTCCCATCTTTATTCTGTACACTCCCCTTTATGGACCACCACCCAAATCTACACAGTTGAATTAGACTCTTCACTGTCCTCCATTGTCTACCATCCTTATCCCACTGAAATATCAATGAATGCCCATCTTTATTTGTCACTCTCTATATTATTTCTCATAACGTTCATAATTCAAAAATGAGATATATCTTATTATATAAACAAGGGCATGTTGAACTGAAACTTATAACTTATATATCAATTGATGATATAACATAATTTAAGAGATTTTTGAGATTTGTAATGTGATTGATAAGTGGGATCAATAATAATATCATAACTAGTGTTAGTACACTAATTGGTGCAGGTAGTATCACCGTGTATATAAACATATTTAGGCAACAATTTTTTTTCTTGATGATGCTACATATACTAATTAGTGTACTAATTAGTATACCAACACTAGTTATGACATTATTATTGACCCCACTCATTACATTACAAATACCAAAAATCTCTTAAATTATATTATATTATCAATTAATACACTAATTAATACATTAATTAATACATATAACATTATTCTTTTTATTATTATTATTGCATATGAAACCTTTTGAATTATTCGTATTTATTTATTTTCCTAATTTTAATTACTCAGTGTGTAAAGTGACGTTGACAACGAAGTATTATGATTTTTGAAATCCAATTAAAATGAAGATGCATACTCAAAACACAGTAGTGACTGTGGTGCCTCTTTTGAGGTGCATTATAACCTTATTTTTATGATCCAAACCGTTATTTGATCCAAACTGTTATTTTGTAAGGTTTATTGAGTATTTCATACCTATCAAAAATCATATTAATCGGATATCAACAATTATATGATCAATAACCAAAAAAATAAATAATAAGTTTTCTTTTGAGAAATAGCATAAATAATATGCAATTCGATCATATAGTTATTGATATCCGATTAATATGATTTTTGATAGGCATGAAATCCTCAATAAATCTTACAAAATGAACAATTTAGATTATAAAAATAAGACCATAATACACCTTAAACGGAAGCACCACAATCACTGCTGTGCTTTGAGCACAGCAGGACCCCGTAATTCACAGATTTTTCTTTATAATTCTCCTTCAAAATTTATTACCCAAATTTAATGATGGTATCAAAATACCTTTGAGGCAGAAAAACACTATTTAAAACCATGTAGAGAAAAGTAACGGCACTAGTGAGCCGGCTGTGGGCCGCACCAGAGACCAATATCTCACACAACATTTCTTGAGCAAATTAACTAGTACTGCCTATATTTGTTCATGTGTCATTTTGATTATAATTTGTTTAATTTTTAATTCATATTTAATTTTAAATTTTAAATTTTGTATGAATAGTTCCAATCGATAAGATTTTCAACCAAAAACAGTGATAAGAACGTATGACCACTTTCCAATGGCAAAAAGAAAAATTTCAATCCTAGCATTTTTCTCTTCCATGTATGCAAAATGGTTCACCTCCTCCTCCACTCAACCCCACCACACTGCTACTAAGCACTACAACCTCCCTAACTCCTTTTCCCACAACCCCAGTATTAACCTCCCTCTGTCTTCCACAACCCAACCACGACCTCCTTCCCCCTCCCCTCAACCCCTGCAATCGTCAAATCTAGCCCCATTCCCCAACCAATCACCATCAACCACCTCATCAACTACCACCAAACCACCCCCTTTGACGAATCAATTTTTACCCACTACCACAAATCAACCAAATCAACAACTCAACCAAAGTGAAGACAGGAAAGAGAGGAAGAGAACTAGCCAAGAAGAGGTAGGTAAGAGGAGAGGGAATGAAAGATGGGGGTGGAGCAGATAAAACTAAAACACACCACAAATATATATATATATATATAATTTTTTTTGGGCGGGTAAAAATTTATAATTTTAATTATTAATATTTATAATATTTTCTACTTATTTATAAATATTTTTCACTGACGCAGTATAATTCTCCCAAGAAAGATCAATCTTTGTCATCACATCTGCCAATCATCTGTCTCACCATCACGGCTCATCCCCAATGACCTGCAATCACCTCTGCCTTGCCAGCCCCTACACTAACTGCGTCTTCCCCTAATCTCTCTCTCTCTTTCTCTATATACATTATAGTTTTGAGTGAGTTAATTCAAAGTAACTCTCTAAGTTGGATGGGTTATGGGCTAATGTACCATTTTGCTCTTGAAAACACAATGACCTTTTTTTTCTTTTTATTTTTTCAAAAACTCTAATTAGACATAAAATCTAAAATTAAATTTGAGCGAATTGAAAATAGATGGACTAAAATAACACAAAAAATAAATTATAAATACTACTAGCATAATTTGTCCAAAATTTCTAAACTATGTTTGATTGAGAAATTTGAGAAGGAATTTGGAAACGAAAAAATAAAAAATAAATAAAATATATCTATATTTTATCTAATTTCACTTTTTTTTTTTCCTTCTCTAAATCTCTCAGCCAAACATAGCGTAAGGCTAGGTTTCGTTTTAGAATTTGATGAAGGAAATATAAAGTGAAAGGACAAGGGAAAGAGAAAGAGAAAGGAAAATAAAAAGAAAATAAGAAAGAATTAGTAAGATTTAAATTCCAAACTAAACTATGTTGGTTGAATTGGAAAATGAAGAAATAAAAAAAGACTAACGTAAAAAAATAAATAAATAAATAAATAAAATAAAAGATTGTATTTCCTTCAATTTTTATTATAAACAAACAAAAAATGAAATTACATAACAAATCCTCTAACCAAACGCACCAAATTCATATTGACATGAGCCATCTGTCATGAGATTAGTAGTACAACATAAAATTTCATACTTTTGGAATTCTCGACACTTAGCTAGCTTTATTGAGGAAGGAATCCATGAAGCAATCCAGCACAAAAGTTAAAACTTCATAGCATGCTTGTAATATAGTTTACCGTGAAAATTTTATCATAATTTTACTAATGCATAAAAAGTTGTTGGATTGTGAGTCACATTTTGTCCATAAAATTCAATTGTGGTTAATTCTAAAAATACATTTAACAACAAATCTATATTATATATTAAGTAAAAAGAGGTTTTTAACCTCAAGGCCTGTGGGAGCTTCAATATCCCAATATGAATTTTTTAAATTTTTTATTAAAAAAAAAAAAAAACTCAGTATTTATTAATTTGGTCAAAATTCCATGATCAATATTTATTAACTTTTTTCAAACTACATGTCTTTTCACATACCTGCATTAGTATCCTTTTCAACTTCTCTCTACACTATGATCTAGTGATAAGATTGTTAAATTATTTTTATAAAAAATTTTAAAAAATATAATTTATATATTAAAAAAAATCTAAAATAAATATACGGCTGTGATTCGGACCCCCAGCTGGGGCACCCCCAGTGACCCCAGCGCCACTTGGCACTCTGCCAGTGGCTGAAACTGAAAAAAAAAAAAAAAAAAAAAAAAAAAAACAGTTTTTTTTGGCCAATAAGGAGTGACCCCCAGTACCCCACTGGGGGTCCAAATCATTTTCCATAAATATAAATATCTATAATTATTCAGCACATAACACGAGGAAAAGAGCAAATAAAGTTGTGAAAGTCTCAAAGTGCAATTAAAATTCTAGACAAGAGACAACAGTTATTTTTATCTCTATCTACAACCATCAATCCCTATGACAAAAAAGAGGTGATAGAAAGCAAAATCACATTCCACCAACCCCCTACAAAAATTGAAAATTAAACCATTACAGTAACTTTAAAAATAAAAAAAAAAAATTTACCAGAGATATTCTTTCTCAATCATCCTCATCATCGCCCTCAGATTTGGAGGCCCGAACCCTACTCTGATTCTGATAATTATTGATTTTCGAAGGCCCAAGTTTTGTAGACGACGTCGTATCAATGAAAGTTGCTGACGACATCTCCATTTGACAAACCCTAACCGCACCCAACAGCCTCTCCGGTAGCTCATCCTCTGCCTGCGCCTCCACCACAAATCCCATGTCTACCGTCACCGCCGTCACGTATCCCAATGCAAGGTGCAAGACGGCGCTCGCAATTGCCGAGCTCCCCATATCGACGTCAATCTCGAGGTAGTTCGAGCCTCTGTGATAGTTACACGTCAGAGCTTTACCGAGGAGACAAGCCGAGTAGTTCCCTACGGTGGCTTTGACGATCCACGGTCCTTTCACGATCCGGTTCACGATCTTCAACCGCTGGTTCCGGAACGAGTTGTCGCCATCGACGAACCGCTGGAGAAGCGAACCGGAAACGATCGGATCGTCGGTGGAGAAGTAGAACACCGCGCTGTGCTGGTCTCGGCCGGGGACTTGGAGATTGACCGCGAGTACGAAGGTTTTGAGATACTCGCCTTGTGATTGGGCCTTTCTCAGCACGTTCATGACACGGTTGTCTGGGCGGGCGAGTACGTTATCGAGCTTAGTCGCTGATCGGAGCCAGTCAACTCCGGCAGGCTGTAACAGCCACGCGCCGGAGGGGGACTTCTGCTTCTTCGAGAAGTAGTTTTCGCCTCGGAGAGAGAAGAGATCGCCTGGTGGTGAAGCCCAGCCGTTGGATCCATTGTTGAGGTCCACGTGCTTGAGAGATCCACCGTTGATCGCTTCGTCTCTCCAGTAGGCTTTGGCGGCGGCAGTGGTGGTGGCGGAGTCTTTGCCGGAGAAGAGTCTGGCGTCTTCCGTGACGACTGAGCTCCGATGCTTCAGTTTTTGCTTCTGCTTCGTCGGGCACATTGTTGTCACTCTCTGTCTCTCTCTCTCACTACTTTTTTTTTCTCTTTTTTTCTCTCTTAAATTTCGGTATCACTCGCTCTCTTAGAAGCTCCGTCACGATGAATTGGAGAACAACGCACGGTTTGCATAATATAACTCCAAAATTGACTTATATAACAACAAAAAAGATTCTTTACGAAAGCATAAGTTATTCCAATTTTTAATTTTTATCTATGATGTGATGTCTCGTATTTCTATTCATTAATTAAAATTGTATTTGGCACATCTATAAAAATTTTATAATTTTTTTTAATATATTTACTTTTTTTTGATTGGTACATACAATGGAATTCATCGCTTTAAGTTAATGTTCAACAGACATTGAATAAATTTGAGCCCTTTTCTCTTTTGCCAACTAATTTCTAGCTCAAAATTATAGGAAAACTGTAGTGCCATAAAAATTACTAGAAATTTAATCAAAATTTTAGATTTATGGTAAAAAATTGAAGTCTTTGGTGTAGGGTTACACTCTAAGTAAATATTGACGATTGATGATAAATTCTAAGTATTTTTCTAATTAATTTTTTCTGGGATTGTAACACTATTGAAATTATATCTTCATTTTATTTAAGAAAAAATTGGAGCTATCTTCCCTTTACGTTTGTACAAATAATACTCTTTTTTATTTTAATTATATAAAATGACAATAATATAATGTAATAAAAATAAAAAAGAGGAACGCTAATACAACAAAAGAATAGGAATAAGAGGGAAATTAACATTAAGCGAAAAATGAGAGAAATATTTATTAAAGAGTGAAAAATCTGTTTGAGTTGCGACTTTTGTTGTAATTTTTCACACAAAAATAGTTGCAATCCCATTTATTTGTAATTATCTTTTATCATGTACATTAATTTGTAATTTTTTCTAAAAATAACACCACTAAAAAATAAATGTCTAGGTTTGACAGATTGATTCAGAGAAGTTTTTCTTTTAGTTGGTAATTCACCACTGTTGGGCTCAATAGATTCATTCCAATCTCATTTCAATGATTTAAACTATACATTTTGTAAAATTTGTTAAATAAATTAATCAGACATTGATAATTATAAATTCAAATTATATTTGTTTAATAAAAAATTGATAAATTTAATTTTAAAATACAAGAATTTATTTAGTGTGAAATGAACCGGAGAAAACAAAGAACCGACGATAACTTTTGCCCGTAGGTTGACTTCGTTGATGGTGAGAATCGAAGATATTAACAAAAAAAAAAAAAAAAAATGGCGCACAAGAGAGATTGTGTTGTGTCACTCGACTTTAACATTAACCAAAAGTCACTCTTTCGGCATTGATAGGCCACATGGCATTTAAATCCATACGCTGAGTGTCACCTCAACTCAACACCGTCCAATATCTATCTCTATATTCTCTAGACCTTCTACTTGAAATTCTCACGTAGTTATGTCCGCTTATTTCAATTTTTTTTTTTAATTTTTTTAAGTATAGGAAAATAGAAAGTAATGAAATTAATTATAAAATCAATGAAATGCTAGGTGAATGATGCAAAAATAATGTACAAATAGCTGAAAATCTGTTTCCAAATGATGAAATTACCCCCTCTTTTTCTACTCTCTTTCTCTTTGTGTTTTCAGTTCTCTTTGGAATCACATCGGTGACCAACGGGCGAATGACAACCAACCAACGGCAAGACAATGACGGGTTTTCTTGATTAGGAAAAAAAAAAAAAAACTCCTAATCACAAGCGCCAATAACATCCTTTCAAATATTCAAACAATATTCACCAACTAAAGAAAAGAAGAATTTGAGAGAACTACAAATTCATCATGTCATTTCAAGAACATCAGTTCTAGACTGGGGAGGGCAAACAGAGAGAGAGAGAGAGAGAGAGAAATCTCATCTAATCAGGTTGTACAAGAAATCCCCAGCCACGAAGCACATTTTATCACTGGACATAGAAGTGTCCGCCCATGAAAAAAGCAGAGATAGAACCACCACCTTGTATAAGAACCTTGTATACCATCAAAACTACTGTTGAATTGAAGATTCCCTGCGAAAGAAAAACATAGATCTCATTTGGCCTCATTTTTAAGTCGAAGATAGACATAAAAGTAAAGCTTAGATACTAATACTATGATATAGAAAGCAGATAGTCAAGCCAGGTATGTCGTTTGCATGAAATCTATAAGGATGAAGCTAGAGGCCTCATTTGGGAATAGGTTTTTTTAGTAACTTTTTGATTTTTTGGCTACAATATGATATATAAAAAAACTAGTATGTTTAAGATGACATTTTAGTTTTTTACGAAAATATGTGCAAAAAATAAAGAGAAAATGAAATCTTTAATTTTTTAGTATAGGTTACTGGCTTTTTATTTTTTTAGTGACTTTTTAACTTTTAAGCTAAAAAGTAATGTTGCCAAACGAGAAGCTTAAATAAAAACTGCCAATTAACAACGCTGAGGAACATATCACTAATAACTAAGCAAGTTAGGTAAAATATAAAGGTCTCCTTCCTCTTCATGTTCAAGTTCAAAACCCCAGCTCAATTAAAATAACAATTTCTATCATCATACAGCATTGGAGGCTTTCATTCACTCATATAAGCATGTCATATGAAACAAAATTTTCAGTCAAATAGGCATTGTCATCTTTTTGTCACTTGCTTCAATAGCTAAGCATACCATTGGCAAACACATCTATGACAAAATATCAACAAACAAAAGGAAGAGAACAAAAGAAACTTGGGAAACTGCAGCAATATAATTGATTTAGCACTCTGTATGTGAAATTAATTCCAATCTTTCTGAATTATTGTTGGTGCAATGGCAATTACACTCCCATCAATCAATCAATATACCACTAAACACACAATGTGGGGGCATATGATAGAATATATGTATCATAATTTGAAAGCATTTGATGCAGCATGATCTCTCAAGACACTTCCATTGAAGATATGGTGGGCAGAATAAACTTGCTGATGTAATCCTTTCGATATATGAATAAAAAGAAATACAGAGAAGAAATAAGATAATAAAGAAGAGGGAGGGATAGAGTAGAAGAATAGAGAAGGTCATTGGCAAAATCAATAACTAAACAGAAGAGAGGAGAATCACAGAAGCAGCAACAAGAGACATATAAAAGAATAAGGGGAGAGAGAACTCAAGATCTATCAATCAAATATGAATTTTACTCCTATCAAGGAGGCTAATTCCGTTTAACAGCAATGGAGCCTATTTATAAGCTTAAGGAAAATCTAATTAACTTGTAGAAACCTCTAAAACTCATTCAACTCATTCTACCCAACAGAGAGGGTGATTAGCAAAACTTATTTGCAACTAAATAAATAAAGCTAGCTAAAAGTCTCAAACCCAGCTTCAAAAAGTTGTTTTTTTTAAAATATTTTTTAGCATTTGAGCTGAAAATGTTTTAAAAATTTTAAAATAAAATTGACAAAATTTCACCCGACGCCCTAACTTTTACAGCTACTTAAGTATGAAATTTCATATTTAAGCTTCAGCTGCAAATAAGTTTTTCCCAAACAAGTACCTAATAGAACTTAGACTCCATCTTTCAGACCACGAGAAGTCCTAATAAAATAAAAATAAAGTATCTAAAAGACTCATAATATCAATAAAATATTATCTTTGTAAGTCCTCAATCAGGTACACTTCGATAGAAAGCTCAACCTCAAGTTTCCTTTAACATTCATAAGACATTAGTACAGTCTAAACCTTCATTGCGAACATGTTAGGGAGATCTATCTATCAAATCTAAATTTTAATTCATATCTGGGAGGCTAATTTCATTTTACTGCAATAGTGCCTATTTATAAGCTTAAAGAAAACTCGAATAAACCTATGGAAACCTTCTAGCTTATGAAACTCTTCATAGCCAATACTTAATAGAAAATTGAATCTGTTTTTATTTTTTATTTTTACTTTTTTTTTTGATAGCATACTCTGTATTTAAAACCACTAGAAACCCTAAAAAAATAACAACGGAGTATCTAAAAGGCTCCTGATAGCTATGGAAGTATCATCTTCGTAGCAGAGGTATGCTTGATCACCACTCTACACTGTAAAGTATTGAAGACTATAAAACTAAGAAGCACGTACACGACATGGGTATAGACCCAGATCGAATACTGCAAAAAAAAAAAAAAAAACACTTGTATATATATTTTCTTTGTTATGTACATAAACACAAAACTACCAAAAATAATAGTAATTCAACATGAAAAAAAGCATTCAACTAATAATTTAAACATCATTGAACATATAAAAGTTTAAACACAATTAACCTCAAATCTTCTCCATCCAATACCAAAATCTTGAGCTTAAAACATCCACCTTAAATCTAAAGAATAAGCAAAAAACCAAAAATAAATGCATCAATTTATCACTCAACATCTTCGGTGGAGGTCACTGGTGGCTACCTAATTCCTCGTTAATGGCTATCGAAGCTCTAGTAGCCTCTTTGTCTCTCTTTCGCGCGCACACACACTCACACACACGCATGCATTTGTCTCATATATTTCCATGAGAATGAAAGGGCTTTCAAGCAATTAGGCCAATAATTTGCCCTTTTTAGTTTTATCCCCACACTTTCTAGTTTTTCATTTTTGCCACTTAATTTGCTTTTCAGAATTGCAACCAAGACCCCAATCTTGTCAAGATCATGTCAAATTAAGGGACATGTGTCCCCCATGCCCCAAACGTATCTAGACCAAAACAAAAACAAAAAAAATAGTTAAAAAAAGAAAGATACAAAAAGACACATGCCCAGTCGTTCCAGACAAATTTGTATCCAATACGTGTTGGAAACGGTCATGACAACTATTTTGGTGTGTCAATGTGTTTGTGCTTCATAGCTATAAAATAATCTTGATATGATTGCCACCATAACCAAAAACCTCAAACATTAACTATTTGACCAATTTTCTAAGGATGTAGGTGACAATTTTCACCAAGCAACTACCATTTGGTACTTACAAAATTGTGTCTTCGAATAATTCATCATGAGGCAAAATGACTATATAGTGCATACTACATAGTTTGCCAAAAACACACATAATAATAATAATAATAATAATAATAATATATGCAATCTTAGGCCTCGTTTGAGAAATTGGCTATTTTAGTTGGCTTTTTGACTATTTTATGAGATGAAAAAAAAAATTGTGTTTGCGATGATTTGTGGGTTTTTTTGTAGTTGAATAGATGGTTGTGAAAGAAAAAGTGATTGATTGATGTGTAAGATGTGACATTTTGTCTTATTGGCTATTTTAGTCATTTTGTTTATTGGCTATTGTAGCCAAAAAAAACTCTTCCCAAATAGGGCTTTAGTTACGTGCTCATGTATGGAATACAAGGTTGAGCAGTGCAGATGTCATGCAAAGTATGCAATAGAAAACATGTGACACTCCATATGGTGGTACCGGGGTAGCAACAATTATCTCTTAAATTAAAATTTTCAAGAGATTTTGAACCATAGAATATCATATCCCTTAAATTACTTCGTTTTCTTTCTATTTTCTTCATTTTGTTGTGACAAAACATTTTATCTTAAGCTCCAAAACTTTTTATACAATTCTATATAATTTTTATCTAGCACCTTTGGTTAACAAGGCTTGCTTTCTCACATACACAAACCTTAGGTATATAAAGCTTGCAAACTACTAATTTATGCCATTCATGAATCCACACTATCAGAATCCCTCCTCCAACTTAACTACTCCACCTTTGTAAACAATCTGCTAAGCACATTTTAGCATCAAATTGGAAAAAAGTAGCATTAAGTGCTCATCTTGAAGATACACCATGATGTTACAACACATCCCCTCAGGGCCCCATTTGCACAAGCCTTATCCTTCACTCATGCCTAAAGCCTAAGTTCTCTTAAACAAAATACAGGAATTATGAAGGTATTACAAAACTTACATCCACGCTAACCTCAGTTCATTTGATGAGATCTTGGGCGTAATCAAATGCAAAAACCCCCAAAAAATATAAGGTCAAAGGTCCTTGTATTGTCCTTCTGCAAGAGCAATCAAAGCTTTGTATATAGTATTATCTATCTATCTATCTATCTATCTACTATTATAAAGTGAAGGCTTCCCATGGTATTGACACAATGTGACATTTTCATTTCCGAAAATGCCGTTCTAGCCTATTTAAAACACAAAATTATATAGTGAGGTGAATGAAATTCAAACCCTAGACCTTCAGTCCAAGAAACAACGTATTTACCACTTGGGTGGCTAGCAACATATATACTTTTAAATCAAAATCATATATTTTACAGATTTAAAAGCACACACCTAAAACAATGACAAATGCAATGTTTTCATATAACTTTCAGTTGTCCATCTTTGTGGAATTGCACTTTTATTTTATTTTATTTTTTATAACAAAAAGGAAATGGTTATTTGTACTAGAATCCCTAACAACATTTCACAGCAGTCAAAACCGCCACACACCTAAAACGATGACAAATGCAATTAATTGCAAGTATTGATATCACATAAATGCATAAAACCCATATCAGTAAACCACATTTAAGTACTTGTTGAACAATAGATCAGTGAATTAGGGCTTTTACCTTCTCTGTTACTGTAAATTGAACCGGTTCTAGTGCTCCTTTCTTCTCTGAGGCTGCTTCTCAGTAGCTAACCTGTAAATCCAATAAACCTACACACATGTATACATATGCACATGTATATGAAGAGAAATCAAATCAGACATCTGTTAGTGATTGTATAATGAAATGTTAAGATGCGAGAGCAAGAGAAAATGGGTTTTTGAGTACCAGAGCCAAGACGTGAGCGGCTATTAGAACGACTACCATTAAAGGTACAGCTTCGAGGATCCATGGCCGAGTCGATATTTGTTGTTGATTCGCCATTTTTGTGTGGGAGGAGAGCTTGCTGGGACCAGAGGGTAGGGTTTAAATATCCCAAACCAGAGAGGGTTTTTCACATATTCACGTTTGGGTCGAGGGATGTGAGGGGTATTCGATTGAAAATTACTTTTTAAAAAAATAATAATAAAATAAATCAAATTCCACTTTTAATCCTTTGTTTGGCCTGTGTCAATACTATTACTCTAAATGTTTTATAAATATTTTTATCAAATATTTTATATAAGTGTAGTATCATATGAGATTTATATGTTGTGAATCTTACACTTATACAAGACATGTTATAAAAATATTAGTAAAATATTTAAAATTCCTAACATTTTTCTTGTCAATCATCTTTAGTATGTTTACTTAAAATTATTTTATGTGATTTGATAAGTTATAAATATTTTATTATTATAATTTTTTATTTAATAAAATTAATTATAAAAATAAAAAGCACCTAAATTAGAGATTATTTGGGATGATGTAAATAAGTGTACTTTTTAACTTTTTATGAAATATGAGTTGGGTTTGATGATATGATTTAAATAGGATAGTGATTTTTTGATTTTTTAGTTTTTTTGAATTATGCCAAACTTACCGTATGCTTTTATAAACGATATGAGACCATCTTTTTATGTTTTTCTTTGTGCTTTGATCAATATTTGATGCTTTGCTTGTCATGCTCACAACTGATACTTTGCTTGCAATGCCATCATTTGGGGAAAAAATGTGGACTCTAAACAAACTTGCCGTCAAATAAGGTAGTGGTGTGGACCATATAGATGGTTAAATGTGAATGGGATGGAATAACATTAGGAATGAATGATAAGAAGATGCATGATAAGAAGATGCGTAAAAAATTAAGGATCTATTTGCATATTTATTTTAGGAAAATAGTTTGTACTCTCACTGAGCTAACCCCTAGGTCTCAGTGGGTTCTGATTGGTCAAATTTTTTTATTTTTTATTTTTTTATCCAATGATCAATTCCTACGTGTGTGTGTGTGTGTGGGGGTGGGACTTTACTAGAGGTCTCAATCAAAGTTGTTTATTTTAATATTTGTTATTTGCTTTTACTAATTAATACTTTGAGCTTGAAAATCATTTTTGTATTTTAAACATGGAAATGATATAAACTCGAAAAGCTACTAATATATGTGTTGATGTTAACAATGTATCATTCATAAATTATAATTCACATTTAAATCAGACGGAAGATAGTGATAATAATAAAATATTTTTTCTTCACGAGTTAAATTGATACTTGGCATGAGTCAAGTTGTAAAATTAATAAATGAATGAGCTGTTATAATTGTATTTGAGTTTGAAGATTTTAGTATTTTTTTTTTGACTTTCTGTTACAAAATAAAAAAAGATTAATGTGTCTAGAGAGCCGTTAAAAGCAAATTTATATTTTTTGTGAGTGTAAAATTTAAGTTGTTTTTTGACTTTTTAATAGACTTTAACTTTTTAAATTATTTAGAAGATATATATTTTTTTAATTGCATCTCAAATATCCATAATTGAACTGTCCAAATAATTTTATGGACACGAAAAAAGTCGTCAATCTAATTAATCACGATCAGTTTAAATTAATTATTAAAAAGGTTGACTTTGGATTCGTTTGGCATGAAAGGTTTGGGTTGGGTTAGGTTGGGATTATTTTAGTACAAAAAAATAAAATATATTTTTTAATTTAATAAGACAAAATGTCACATTCAAACCATAATCATTTTATTTTTTCTCTTACAAAAATCAAAAAATACATCCCAAACGAGAGTTTTTAACTCCAGGTTAAAATAGTCAAAAAATCAAAAAACCAACTCACATCCCAAATAAATGAGTGCCTCTATTCACACACCACATTTTATCTCAAGGCAAGCCATTACTGAAGACACACCTATAATAATTTAATAAATTTATATTTTGCTCAATACACACAACCTTCCACCTTTACCCTCACTCACTCACACACCCCATCCAAAATCTACCCACAATCTTTCATCTCTACCCTCACTCACACACCTTACCCATCCACGATATTCCATCTCTCCCCCATTCTCTGTTCAAACGGTGAAGACTCATTTGCTGAATACACTTTTTTCCTCATCAAAAACGCCGTTGGTGGTGCTAAACACAGTTGGAAACAACTCACATTGGAGATACAGTAGGTGAGTTCTCATTTGGCTTAGTTGTAGGGTTTTAGGTAGTTTTTTCCATTGCCATGAAATTTGTATTTACATGATTTAGTTTTTGAACCGTTCAACACTGGAATTTCAAACCCCAAACATATGTTCGGTCAATTCCTGTCGAACAATATGGAATTCGGCACTTGACTTTCGAACAAGAGTAGTTTGTCCAGTTCATTTCTATTGAGCAAGAGCAGTTTGTTCGGTTCATTTCTTTCGAACAATAGTAGTTTGTCCGATCCTTTATAGTAATTATACAAATGGTGTTGTAGTCATTTCATCTAAAGTTAAAATTGTAATAAAAAATAAATTAATTAATAGTGTGTCTTGAGAGGAAAGGTGGTGTGTAAATAGAGTCCCCCCAAATAAAGGTTTTAAAGGGTGTTTGGCATAACCTATATATACTTAATAGTTGTTTGGCATGTGCTATTTTAGCACATTATCCTATTTAAGTCACAATTATCTTATTTAAGTCGCATCACCTCTCTACCACATTACTTCAAATCAAATTCATATTTAATTTTTTTATTTATTTATAAAAAGTCAACAAAATATACTAATCTAGCACTTCCCAAACAAACCCTTATTTAGGTCACATCGGGTTTATTTGGTTTGTATCTTAAAATATAATTTTTGAGAAAAAATTTTAAATTTTTGTTTGGTTCAAATTTAAAAAAAAAAAAAAAATTCCAAAATCATTTTCTCTCTACTACACATCAATCAATCACTTTTTGTTTCTCCTCTTTCCTTTTCAATCGTTTTTTCTCTCACACACATCTAATCAACTATAACAAAATATCAAATCATTCTAAACTCTCAAACTTCAAAATTATTTTCAAAATATACAACCAAACAAACAAAAAAAATTTATAAACTCTCTCCCAAAAAATATTTTTGAAAATTTATCTCAAAACACAAACCAAACACACCTATCATCTCTCTATTTTCTTATAATTTTTTTATAAAAATATTTAAAAATATATTTATTTAAATTATTCCAAATATCATTTTAAAAAGTTACGGGGATCCGGTTGGAAAACACTCGACCGGGGAAACTGGGTGTCCTTCTTGGGCCGCCAAGTGGACACAAACGTGTCAGTCATTAAAGCCTCCAGATCTTTTTTCTCGCCTCCAATCAAACATTGCTCCTATTGCTCTCCTGCGCATTTCGTCGAACACTTGGTTAGCGTCTACGCTGATCGCTCTTACACCCCAATGCAGTCTCTGAAGCTTCATTCAATGGGTTCGTGAAACCTATCAAGGCTCTCGTTTTTCAAAATATCTCCTCATGAGGAATGTCGTCGCGGGTCTGAAACGCCATCGGTTTTCAGTTCCCGCAAGAGGTACCTATCTCTTACCCTTCCTATCGCTTCCACTGCGTCTCAGTGTGTGTTTTTTTTTTTTAGTGTTACTCTTAAATTCGTTTGATTAAATTGTTGTTTCAATTAATTAAATATATGTATTTTGGATGATCTTTTGCTTTAATTTTCATTTTAATCAGTGAAACTGCTCACTTAGATTGGATTTTATTTTCCAGTGGCTCCCTGTTTGTTTGCTTAGAAAATAGAGGAAAATGAGATGGGAATGGGAACATAAATCCGTGTTTGTTGTCTTAGAAAATAGAGGAAAAAGAGATGGTAATGGGAACAGAATTGGGAATTTTATGCCTTCTGTCGTATTTGTTTCTTTGAAGTGGAAACACTTGAAACCAAACGTAGCGAAGATTAGTCGTGTTTGGCTCATCCCTTCTTGTGGGTTTCTCTTATATATATATATATATATATATATTTGGTAGGGTTAAATTTTGATTCAAGAAACAACAGAAACAAAGCATTTACATGCCCAAGAAGAGGCAAAACCATAAGCAAGAAAACCAGAAAATAGCCAACTAATTCCTACTACTGCTACTCAAGATTTTCAATGCAAAATTCCAAGCTTGACAAACATCCCAATTAGGTTGAAAATTAACCACCCCAGTCCATGAACAAATTCTATCCCTTAAATCTTTCTCGATAGCTCCAAAGATAGAACAGGCATCAGAAGTTTTATCACTAAACATCCTTGCATTCTTCTCTATCCAAACATGATATATGGCAGCTGAAAGAGTGCTTTAAAAAGTGGCAGAATGATAGAATTGAGGCAAACCTTAAGAACTATAGATTGGCTAATAAGGAGGGCAAAAAAGTAGTGAGAGAGACTATGATAACCGATACACTAGACTAGATAGTAAGGAGGGAGATAAGAGAATATACAAACTTGTTAAAATAAGAGAGAGGAAAACAAGATACTTTAATCTGGTTAAGTACATCAAGAGTGAGGACTTTAAGGTGTTGGTGAAGGACGAAAAGATTAAGGAGAGATGAAAGAGCTATTTTGAGAAGTTGTTAAATGAGGAACATGTAGGTAGGTTAAAAGGAGAGAAAGTAAGTAGTAATAAAAAAAATCAGGATTACAGGTTCTATTGTAGGATTAGGAATTTTGAAATGGAGATTACACTTAAGATGAAATCGAATAAGGCTTTAGGACCTGATGATATCCATATTGAAGCTTGAAAATGTTTGGGTAAGAAGGGGTGGTTTGGTTGACTAGGTTATTTAGTAAGATTTTGTTGATTAGGGAAATTCCATAAGAGTAGAGGAAGAGTATCTCAGTGCCAATCTATAAGAATAAAGGAGATGTCTAGAATTGCAATAATTATAGCAGAATCAAGCTAATGTGTCATGTAATGAAAGTGTGGGAGAGAGCGATGGAACGTCGATTGCAAGATATAATAGAGGTGTCAGATAATCAATTTGGATTTATGCCTGCTAGGTCAACAATGGAAGCGATCTATCTTTTGAGGAGAGTAATAGAAAAATATAGAGAAAAGAACCATTCATATGGTTTTTATCGATATTGAGAAAATATATGATAGTATCTCGGGATATAATCTGGTGGGTGTTAGAGAAGAAAAGGGGTGACAAAATATTACATTGATGTGATTAGGGATATGTGTAAAGGTGTGGTGACCACTATTAGATTGCCGGCTGGAGAGACAAGTGAATTTTCAATTACTGTAGGGTTACACTAAGGATTAATCTTAAGTCTTTATCTTTTTGTTTTAGTTATGGATGAGTTGACAAGAAATATTTAGGATGATGTGCCATAATGTATGTTTTTTGCAGATGATATCATGTTAGTGGATGAGATTAGAGAAAGAATTAACACTAAGTTGGAGACTTGGAGAGAAACACTTGAATCTAAAGGATTTAGGATAAGTAGAACTAAGACAGAGTACATGAAGTGTAATTTTAGTAACAGTAACAATGGAAGTAGAAGAGAAGTGAAGATTGAGAAACAAACACTACCTGAAAGTGAACATTTTCGTTATTTAGGATCAATTATCACAAGGATTGAAGTGGATGCGGTCCATAGAATTAAGGCAGGGTGGCTTAAGTGGAGGAGTGCGTCTGGGGTATTGTGCGATAAACGAGTACCCACTAGACTAAGAGAGAAGTTCTATAGAACGGCTATTAGACCAGTGATGTTGTATAGGACGGAATGTTGGGCAACTAAGAAACAACATGTAGATAAGATGAGTGTTGCGGAGACAGGGATGCTTAGGTGAATGTGTGGCAAGACTAGAAAAGACAGAGATAGGAATGAGTATATTTGAGAATGGGTAAGAATAGTACCGATTGAAGATAAGTCGAGGAAGAATAGATTGAAATGGTTTAGTCATATACAATGGAGACCAACAGAGGTAGTAGTGAAGAGATGCGATATAGTGACGGAAGATGAAAGTGTTAGGGGAAGGGGCAGACATAGATTGACGTGGGCTAGTGTAGTAAATAAAAATATGAATCTCCTTAATTTGACCAACGATATGGCCTTCAATAGAGTCGAATGGAGAAGAAGAATTTATATAGCCGACCCTATTTGATGAGATTAAGGCTTGATTTGGTTTGGTTATCCATCCCCAATCATATATCTAAATAGAGGCTTAGCAATACCCCTTAATTTGAAACTTCCTAACTGTCCAAGAAGAATCCTGAGGGAGCATCATATGCGACAAGTTTTTGTGCTTAATAACTAGCATATGGATCCGTTTTACCCAAAAGAGTATTTGTTTTCTTGCTAATGGCCCACAAATGTCTGAGCTTGGATGCTTTATTCCAAAGCTTGAGAGGTTTGAAACGTAGGCCTCCTTCGAATTTCGGAGAGCAAACAAAACCCCGACTAATGTTAGCACCAGTTTTCTTTTAAGATCTAATCACTCCTTCCATTTCTTTTAAAGTGCTTTGAGGCAGGATGAAAGGTGGCACCAATAAACCTGCATACTCCATACAACTGACTGAGCAAGCTGTGATCAACCACTAAAGGACAACAGCTTATTGGACCAGTTTCTAATTCTTGGAAGAATTCTTTCTTTGAGTTGTAAGTAGTCTTTATAAGACAATCTAGTAGAGGTGAGTGGAACCCCAAGGTATTTCACAAGAAAGGCACCAACAGGGATAGGCAAAATGGCACACAGGACTTCTTGTAACTAAACACACACACCAGAGAAAAACAAAAAACTCTTTTGCAAGTCAGCATATCTGAGCTCAAATAGTCTCATTCTCTAAATTTTGATATATAAAGTCCTAGTCTTACTAGAGTTAGAAATTATGTTACATGGACTATGGTACTAGTGTCATCGGGTGTGGGTGCGTATCTAGAGCTCAGATCCATCAAATCATAAATTTAGGGTATGCGGGCTCAACAATAAGAGTTATATTTTTATATTTTTAATCTAATGTGTGAGATAAAATGGTGTTATATCAACATACAATGTGAAAAAGGCATTTTACTCGTTTATAGTAATTATGCCAAAATATATACGTATAATGATAGTATGTTGAATGTAAAAACATATAACTTACTCCACCTACCACTACCACCTACTACCACCTACCTACTCCACTCCATTAGTGCTCCACAAGAAGCAAGTGCTCCATTTACCCTAATGCTCCATTAAGTTGTTTAGTGCTCCATTTTAGGTTAATTTAATTCCTCCATTTGTAACTCATTCTCCCTATAAAAGAGAGATCATTCTCTCCATTGTAAATACACAATACACACAAAAATGTATATTGATATCAATCAATAATATCTATACATTAATTTCCTACATGGTATCAGAGCAGAATTAAGTTCTTGGTGTTCTTCGCCTTACCGGCGGGCGGCAGCCTTGCCTTGGCCGCCCGCCGGACCTCAACCGATTCCACTGTCATCTTCAATTTCTTCATTGCAAAAATCTCTCCTGTACTTCGCCTGGCAGAGCTCCACCTAGACACCCATCATTCCCAAATCCAAATTATGTTGCACCATTGCCATCGAATCTGACTGTCCCATCTGCAGTCATAGATTCTTCCTCTTCTGCACTCCTAAGACCCATTATGCTGGCTGCTCCCTCTCATGGATTGTGGTTGCCACCCCCACAGTTGAGTGGCTTGCCAAGAGCTCCATTTCTACCATACCATGCTTCTGGCCAAGGTCTCGATAGTGGGATGAATTTTTGAGAACCTCCAGCAAGTAAAAGCCACACAAAGAAATGCACCTGTTCAGGAGTTCCATGAGAGGCAGGAGCTAGCTGGTCCATCAGAAACAATGCAGCAAAAAACAGTAATGCTGGTTCCTTCTTCGCTTCTTTCTTTGGCTCATCCTTAGGCTTTGGTTTTGCAGCTTCTTTTGGTGGGGAAGGCCTCTTTGTAGACTGAACAGGTGGAATTTTTTCCGTCTGTTTAAACCTCACCCAGTATCTTGCTGAAATTTGGTTGATTAACCATGGTCCAGAAGTATCTCTCAACATGAGTACCATATTTATCAATAAACTCAGCAAGGGCAGCAGGATCCCATGAAGCAGGCACTTCTTTTCTCACCTGCTCGGATAGTATTATCTGGGATTTGGCCAACTCAATGTTGTACAAAGTAATAAACCAACCATCAAAAGCAAGACTTTTTGTGGAAGCTGCATCTTTCTGCCAGCAGCCCCTGAAGCTGAACATTGTATTGAATAGGCCAGAAGGTATTTTACCGGACAAAGAGGATTGTCAGACTTCAAGCAAGCAACATATCGCGCTATGGCATTGCTCTCAAAGATGGGCCCATCAGGAGTTTCCAGCACAGGAACCTTCCCAATAGGGTTCATCTTAATAAACTCTGGGATTTTTATTTGACACACCCTTTGCCTCATGGCTCACTGGCTGGTTCAACATTGTTGGTCAGTGGGCTGTTACATCAAGTATAGATTTCTCAGTTGCACAACTGATTCACGTGATTATTCTCCTTAGCACAGGTGAAAAAAATGGTGGCGGATATGAGGCTTCTAAATATGTAGTTATGGGCATACATGGTGGAATTTTGCTCCTACATGCTATCATCAACAGCCTTCCATCATTAACAGCAGCAGTGATTGATCACTGCCGTGCCACCATTCTGCACCCACTCATTCCAAACATTTTCCAACATCCTCCACCCACAAAATATTCTCTCTTTTCTTTCTCTATTTTATTTTATTTTATTATTATTATTAAACACACCAAAACACCACCACAAACATTCCACATATCACAACCTCTTTATTTATTTCTGTCGGGATCAAACCCGATCAAAAAAAAAAAAAAAAAACACCACAAACAAATTCTCCAACCACCACAAAAATCGGCCTTACTTTTTCGCCTCTTCAGCTGTTCTCTTCTTCTTGCTTTTGTCTTGGGCGTCCCTTGCCGGTGCTGCCTCCGTGTTTCCTACACCGCCGAACACGTTCACTTCCCGTTGCTCCTCAACCGTCACATATGGCGGTCCTCCAAATCTGAGCATCACGGTGGCCTTCCGCTTCAGTTCCTTGTTTTCTGCCTTCAGCCCACATATCTCTGCTCGGGCATCCTTATACATGCCCTGGAGCAGAGCCAGTTGGGCGTTTAACTGCTGCACCTCATTAGTTCTACTCTGAAGCCGGTGCGACAGGTTGTTGACCGCCGTCATGGTCTCAACGCATGACCTTAATGTGTAATAATTCGCCTCAATATCCGACTGAGCAGCCATTATCTGCTCCACTGACACCATCGGATAGTTCAACGGCGCAAAACCAGGGGGGCTTGGTCCAGGGGCTCTTGGTTGAGGTTCAAGGGCCATATTCTGGGTTGTGGCTTCGTTGAGGTCAGGAAAGAGGGTAAGACCACGGGACGAAGAGGCTATATTCTGGGGAACAGAACGGGAAGATGAAGCCATTTTCAGGGCAACAGAGTGTTTCAGCGATACAATTCTCAGAAAACAACAGAGTGTTTCAGCAATACAACTCTCAGAAAACGAAGAGTTTTTTCAGAGAGTTTTTCAGATGTTTCAACTGGTTTGTCTCAGCCTCAGCCTCAGCCTCGCCTTTGTTTAAATAGGCAAGGCAGACACGCGCCTCACGCGCCTCTCAGCGCAAGACGACAAAGCGGCGCACCTTTTGATGGCTCGACTTTTGATGGATGTCGGGCACACCTTTTGATGGCACGCCTTTTGATGGCGCGCCTTTTGATGACTCGACTTTTGATGGCTGTCGGGCACACCTTTTGATGGCACGCCTTTTGATGGCACGCCTTTTGATAAGATTGGGCACGCCTTTTGAGGGTGCAACTTTTAAGGGTCCGACAAGACTCGGTAAATTGTCCCGACATTGATTCCGGTTAGCTCCTATATGGGTCCGACAAGACTCTGTAAACTGTCCCGACATTGATTCCGGTTAGCTTCTATATGGGTCCGACAAGACTCTGTAAACTGTCCCGACATTGATTCCGGTTAGCTCCTATATGGGTCCAACAAGACTCGGTAAACTGTCCCGACATTGATTTCGGTTATCTGCTACAACGGTTCGACACAGCTTTATAGTGTCTTCTACAACGGTCCGACATGACCCAGTAAACTGTTTTCTACAACGGTCCGACATGACCCAGTAAACTGTTTTCTACAATGGTCCGACATGACCCAGTAAACTGTTTTCTACAACGGTCCGACATGACCCAGTAAACTGTTTTCTACATCGGTCCGATATGACCCATAAACTATCTTCTACAACGGTCCGACATGACCCCATAAACTGTCTTCTACAACGGTCTGACACGACCATACAGTGTCTCCTATCCTCTTTTATTTTATTTGTCATTTTATTTTTCCTGTTTTGTTACTCTCTCCAAACTCAAGTTGGTTAGTTCCTAACCCCCTTGAGTTTGAGGGGGGCTGTTGAATGTAAAAACCTATAACTTACTCCACCTACCACTACCACCTACTACCACCTACCTACTCCACTCCATTAGTGCTCCACAAGAAGCAAGTGCTCCATTTACCCTAATGCTCCATTAAGTTGTTTAGTGCTCCATTTTAGGTTAATTTAATTCCTCCATTTGTAACTCATTCTCCCTATAAAAGAGAGATCATTCTCTCCATTGTAAATACACAATACACACAAAAATGTATATTGATATCAATCAATAATATCTATACATTAATTTCCTACATAGTATTAAACACAAATATATACAAAGTGTTGGATAGAAAGTTTCTGACACATATCCCACACCCTTGTCCAAGTGTTGAGTGTCTGACATGGGTATTTGATTTATTTTGAAGAGTCCATGTAACACAGGTTAGGAATGCCTAGAATCCTATGTATAACAATGTAATTTTTTTTAAGTTAATAGAGATTAGTTTGGTTATTTTTCCAGTATAACAATGTTAATTTTTTTCAATTGATTTGTTGTGTTAGCGGGTCTAATTTGTATTGTGTCTTTCTCTGTGCTACATTTTGATCCTAACTTCCATGTGGGCTTTTCTTGCAGCTTCACTCAATGATAGTTCAGTTGAGATCATTTTGTGGAGATGCTTATCAATAGGGGGCCAGAAAACTATAGAAATTGGAAGAAGGCATGATAACATTATTCCGTTACACTTGTTACATCGAAATCAGTAAGTGAACAATTATCCATGTTGCTGCATTCCTTTGCATGATGCATTTATAAATGGTACAAGTTTTGCTTTGGAATATCTTCACCGTTTGTTTGTTTGTTTTTTTGTAAATGATGGATACGCTAAGCATTTCTCCTATGAAAATTTAATGAAAGATTAATCCATACCATTCAGTGAACTCCTTTCTCATACCTTTTATAATTTTTGCACTATGACTTACATAGTGCTTTTGGTGTAGCTTCTCTACTGGCTTCACCAGTGTGCATGGTGGAAGGCCATCTGCTGAATATGCAAAGTTGAGAAAGGAGTCACTAGAAAGTGAATTTGGGCATGCACTTGGAACTTACAGCTCCAAAAGTGTTTCAATGTTCCACCGCTTTGGTCCATTTTTGGCTTTGTATAGAGCTGCAATTATTTCATTCCATGTGTTGAAGCTAACGGTTTGGCAATTTTTTGTTCATGACATAAAAAAACGGTCAGTTAAGGTAATTTGTAGCTGACTTCTTTCTTTCTTCATTTGTTTTTATCTTTCTTATTGCTATTTTGGTGCCTTCATACTCTATATTTTCTATCTTGGTAAGTAAAGCCTCCAAGGACAGTATAGAGGGCAATGGTGATTAATTGCTGCCACTCACAAAGTAGAAAATTTTGAATTGTTATAAAAATTATTTTTAATTTTAAGGGGAAAATCAGTCAAGTAACTATATGATTTGTAAAGTTTCCATGGAAGTTAAGAATGCAGTCAATGAGACATGCCTCACAATCTAATTATTACAAAATCTGTATCAGTCAATCAACCATGAATTTGAAATATTGATGTTCAACTTGTTTGATTCAATAACATCCATGTATAATCTAACACGGGAAAAAATCCTCATATAGTTGCAATAGTAGATTGTATAGCGCATGCAAATTGATCGAAGGCATCAAATTTATGTTGTTTGTTGCAATTCTTTTTTACTTATGCAGCCCTTTTTTTTTTGATTTTATTTTTCAATAAATAGGAAACTTTCATGAAACTTTGTTAATATTACAATATCTCTATGCAACTCATTGCAGTTTCGTGAGACATTAATCAGCTTGGGACCTTTTTACATCAAGGCAAGTTGATCTTCTTTTCCTGAAATGCTGCTTTATTGTTATTTGGTATCCTACAAACTGTGAATTTGATTTGATTTTTTTATTTTTTAAAATTTTTATATTAATGTTTCATCCTTACATTGCAGACTCTAATATGCATGTAATTTCCTTTAGATGTATTATCTTATTCTGACATTTGTAGTCAGTTATGGCAGAATTGAATAGTTTAACCATTTCTAGGATATGGACACAAACATTACATGTGTTATGCTACTTGTGTGTCTTCTATGTGTTTCTTTCTGGATGTTCAGGTTTGTTTCAATTTCAATTTCATGTTCAAATTCCTTTAGCTGGTGTTGAAGAAGTGCTTGAGTGGATCATATTGCTCGTTGTAGTGAAAATTAAAAGGGACAAACATCTTCTAAGGAGAAAGGAAATAAAATAAAAAACAAAAAGAAAGTTTTATGTTTCACTTTATCATACAGATTTAGATATACTGAGTACTGACTGAACATTTTGAATTTTGTGGTAACACTTATGTGGCTAGGAAATCCAAGTAAGGCCAGCCATCACAAAATTCATTTTTGTTTTGAAAAGCTTAAGTGTTTCCCTTCTCCACAAATAATTTGTTTTCTACATTTGTAAGTTGGGGAAGAAGTGGGAACAAAAAACCTATATTTTACTTTTAGAAGCTTCAAGTATTTGCAAATAGATTGTAAGTTGCAAGGACTAAGGGATTCGAGTATTAAAAGCCGAAAGAGCTAATTAATATGTATAAGTTCATATTATTCTCTCCCTTAATTGTTACCTTTGGTTCCCATTTCATTTCTTTTAAACTTTCCAAGATCCTAGATTGTTACACACGTCTCCTAGCTCATGTCCTGCCCTGGGTGTTTGCTAATTTAAAAAAATCTAAAAAATAATAGGACATGGGTGGGCTCAAAGGTGTCCCTGTCTTGGAGGGGTTCCTTGTCATAAAAAAAATAAGAAGTTGCAATGTATTTGTAGGAAATTAATGTATAGATATTATTGATTGATTGATTGATAATTTTACAATGGAGAGAATGAACTCTCTTTTATAGAGAGAATGGGATACAATGGAGTAATCAAATTAGTGGAGCACTAAACTAAATTAATGGAGCATTAACCTAAATGGAGCATTAACCTAAATGGAGTAGGTATAATGGTAATGGATCACTAACTATGGTGCACTAACTATAGTGGAGTAGGTGTAGGAATTGTCACTAACTATAGTGGAGTAGGTGTAGGAATTGTTACATTCAACAGCCCCCCTCAAACTCAAGGCGGTTAGGAACTAACCAACTTGAGTTTGGAGAGAGTAACAAAACAGGAAAAATAATTTGACAAATAAAATAAAGTGGATAGGAGACACTGTATGGTCGTGTCAGACCGTTGTAGAAGACAGTTTATGGGGTCATGTCGGACCGTTGTAGAAAACAGTTTACGGGGTCATGTCGGACCGTTGTAGAAAACAGTTTACTGGGTCATGTCGGACCGTTGTAGAAAACAGTTTACTGGGTCATGTCGGACCGTTGTAGAAAACAGTTTACGGGGTAATGTCGGACCGTTGTAGAAAACAGTTTACTGGGTCATGTCAGACCGTTGTAGAAAACAGTTTACGGGGTCATGTCAGACCGTTGTAGAAAACAGTTTACTGGGTCATGTCGGACCATTGTAAAAAACAGTTTACTGGGTCATGTCGGACCGTTATAAGAGCTAACCGGAATCAAAGTCGGGACAGTTTACAGAGTCTTGTCGGACCCATATAGAAGCTAACCGGAATCAAAGTCGGGACAGTTTACAAAGTCTTGTCGGACCCATAAAAAGGCGTGCCATCAAAAGGTGTGCCCGACAGCCATCAAAAGGCGCGCCATCAAAAGACGTGCCCGACAGCCATCAAAAGTCGAGCCATCAAAAGGCGCGCCGAGTTGTCGTCTGGCGTTGAGAGGCGCGTGATACGCGTGTCTGCCTTGCCTATTTATACCAAGGCGAGGCTGCCGCTTATGCAGAACAAAACATCTGCTGAAAAATCCTCTGAAAAAACTCTTCATTTTGCTGATAGAGATACTCTGTAACACTTCTGCCCAGAAAATGGCTTCTTCTTCCCGTTCCGCTACCCAGAACATAGCCTCTTCTTCCCGGGGTCTGCTCACTCTCTTTCCCGACCTCAATGAGTGCACAAGAGAGATAACCGGGGCAGTTGCCCTGGAACCGCAACCAATCGCCCTTGGACCAAGCCCCCCTGGTTTTGCGCCGTTGAACTATCCGATGGTGGCAGTTGAGCAAATAATGGCTGCTCAATCTGATATTGAGGCCAATTATTATACATTAAGGTCATGTGTTGAGACCATGACTGCGGTCAACAACCTGTCGCACCGGCTTCAGAGTAGAACAACTGAGGTGCAGCAGGTAAAAGCCCAACTGGCTCTGCTCCAGCGCATGTATACGGATGCCCGAGCAGAGATATGTATACTGAAGGCAGAAAACAAGGAACTGAAGCGGAAGGCCACCGTGATGCTCAGATTTGGAGGGCCGCCATATGTGACGTTTGAGGAGCAACGGGAAGTTAACGTGCTCGGCGGCGTGGGAAACATGGAGGTAGCACCGGCAAGGGACGCCCAAGACAAAGGCAAGAAGAAGAGAACAGCTGAAGAGGTGAAAAAGTAAGGTTGGTTGATGTGGTGGTTGTAGGTTGTGGTTGGATATATATATATATATATATATTTTTTTTTGGATGTAAAATGGTGATCGAGTTTGATCCCTGGCATGAATAAAATAAAGTTGGAGTGCAAATCTGAATGGTATGAATTTGATTTGAAAACAAGCTTGCTTGTTTGTGAATCATAGAATGTAATCATGAACGTGGATTCTGAGACCAATTCCAGGCGGGAAGTTTAACCTCTTAACCATTGCCTTCTCTAACAAATCAAACACTGGCATGGCATAAACCTGGTAGCTGCCAATGACATGGATGACCACCATTAAATTAGCAGCGGCAATGAGCCACGAAGGTCTCTCAAGCGCCACGAGTACATTGTCAGCAACATCTTGCCCGAATGCCCAGTATCCGATGAGGGCTACCGGGAAATAGCAAATTGCATTGATGAAGTAGGCCCAAACGGCACCTTTCCACATGGGTATTTTTGAGGGCATTTCAGGGGTGGATGGAACCGTGGCCTGAATTTCCAAGACAACCGCGTGGCCAGCATATACAAATGTAATTTCACCCAATGCGTTGAATACACGAAACATGGAATCGGCTCCACTAGTTTTCTTGTATGCGTAACTCACATTCTCAGCTCGCCCTTTGCTCAAGCAACCAACCCATGCTATGGTTGAATAACTTAGAGACATGATTGCTGCAGCCAAAGAAACCCCAGAAACAGAATTGAAATTGGGGAGCTGAGAGAGGAAGAAATGTGTAGATCCAAAGATGCAAATCCAGTAGGACTGCTTGATCCTAGTGCAATTTGTGCAGGCTATCTCCATGAACTTCTTGAGACACTTGCCTCCAGTGACCATGTACACTAGGTCACAACCAACCTGTACAATTAGCTGCTGTGGCAGCACTATCCATGGCCCAAGTTTTGGACCGAAGGCATGTCGACCGAGGTCATAGTAGTGATCGAAGCGAACCCCGGGGACACATTCATGGAGCTGGATCATCTGCCACATAGTGTTCAGGGTGATGCACCATGATAAGACCAGCAACATTGTCCCAGGACCCCATCCCAAATAGGCCATGGCATAAGGCAAGCTGAGAACACCAGCACCAACCATGGCTGTGACTGTGTGAAAAATTGAATACCACCATTTTGCTTCTCGAGGTGGCCCTTTTTCCATCCATTGATCCTCCTCCGTTGGAACTTCCTTTGGAGCTGGTGGAGAGTTTGAAACCATGTCTGCAACCAAAGAAAGACAAAGACAAACACACACACAGCTTTCAGTATTTGTGTGTGCAGACCTTTCATCAGCGAACCCATACCTTCCAGCCAACCTCCCTGCCTGTATATTAGATGCAGCAGCTGCAGCTGCAGCATGTGAAGCTGCACTTGTTGTCTCAGCAGCAGCCAAATCTTCAGCAACTAGTAGGTCATCAAGTAACACCCCACCACGTAGACCACCATAGATAAATATCAGGTCACCCACAGCGGCAGCGGCATGCCTGGTGTTGGATGACTCGGGTGCTGTGTATGGATCACTTTCTTGGTTCGATGGAAAGCATGTGGTTCGGGGCCCCATAGTGGTCACCCAAATTGATTCCTTGTAATCTATTTTGATCATGTGGGCTTGATGAAGGATCGGACAGTGGGGGAGAGTTTAAAGTGCAAAGTTAGGCTGCAGTGTATTGTAGCATAACTTGCTACCACTACTTGCAAATCAGTGGAATAGAAGCTGGGGTGATGGAGGCTTCAATTGGCTGAGGTCCGGCGGACGGTCAAGGCAAGGTTGCCGCCCGCCGGAAGGCGAAGATCACCAAGAGCTTAACCTATAGCTCTGATACCATGTAGGAAATTAATGTATAGATATTATTGATTGATTGATTGATAATTTTACAATGGAGAGAATGAACTCTCTTTTATAGAGAGAATGGGATACAATGGAGTAATCAAATTAGTGGAGCACTAAACTAAATTAATGGAGCATTAACCTAAATGGAGCATTAACCTAAATGGAGTAGGTATAATGGTAATGAATCACTAACTATGGTGCACTAACTATAGTGGAGTAGGTGTAGGAATTGTCACTAACTATAGTGGAGTAGGTGTAGGAATTGTTACATTCAACAGTATTCAATGTACATTTGTTCAATTTTCTATATCTTATTTGCAAAACAGGCTCTGGGTGCAATGCAAATAGTTTGTGGTTCTATTCTCCCATCTGGCTGCAAACTTATGTCCCGAAATCTGTTTTGTCTTGCTTGGGTTTTAAATGTATTGGTCCACGACTGTTATAAAGATTCTGTGTGTTAGATTTGAACTGATTGTCAACAAATTGATTACTGATACATACCTTAAGTGCTGGCATGATGTTTAGTTGCACGAGGAAATTCCATTGTTTTAATCTAACATTCACTTACAGCTTGGACAAGCTCTGAGCACCAGACCAGATATACTTCCTACTGTATATTGTCAAGAACTTGCGAAGTTGCAGGTATGCCATCTTTGTCTAACATGAGCCTAGGCCAGCTTTTTGAATGTCTTGTGAACACTACTAACATCTAGCACTCTCACATCAAATGGGGTCTGTTCTGTTTCCCTTTCTCTTTTGATTCTCATAGTTGGAACTTTTCTATGTGTGCCAGGATCAAATACCCCCATTTCCAACTCATGTTGCCATTAAATCTATAGAATCCCAATTGGGTGTTCCTGTTTCACAAATATTTGCAGACATCAGCCCAGAGCCAATTGCTGCAGCATCCTTAGGACAGGTGTATAAAGGTTAGATAATTGATGCTGTGGATGGGTATATCACATATTTTATTCCTGTCCCACTATCTTTTCTAAGCATCTATTTGGATTTCTTGCAAGTGATCTACATGTCTGATAAAAAAACAAAATGTTCTATATCTCAGCTTAATTCAATATGGAGATTTATTGCGTTTTGTAGAACTTGTGGATTGATTTCTGAGAGGTATTTATATGTTTGATTCAAACTCAGACCAAATGTTTTCTTTTGTTGCTTCAAGTTTTGCAGCTCACTTGCATTCTGGAGAGCTAGTGGCTGTTAAAGTACAAAGGCCTGGTATGTCAATATCATTGACCCTTGATGCTTTGTTATTTCATATGATTGGAGGCCAATTAAAGCGATTTGCCAAAGCTCGGAAGGACCTATTAGTAGCAGTAAATGAGATGGTGAGCCTTATGCATTATCAGTGATAAATATCATGGCTATTTGATGAATGGTAAACGTCATGTTTATGGCTTCTGTTCTTATTATTGAGAGTAACTCTGTTTGACCACACTATGAATCTGTATCTGATATCACAAATGGGTTGACAAAATATAATTGCCAATTAGTTATGGGAAATATTATGCATTCTGACATTAAATAATTACATTTTTTTTGATAACTTGGTATCCGGCCTACTGTTTCCTCTGTTGGTGGCTTCTGAAACTGCTTAGGGCTCCAGTTATGTTCAGAATCCGTGTAGCACCTGACTGTTGCAGGATTGTTTTATGGCTCATACCTCAATATAAGTTCCATGGATTTTTTATTTTGAAGTGCCGTGTTTACCTGTACAAAATAATATACATTATGCTTTGCTCCATCTGTCAAATTCCTGCCATACTTCGTTACTACATAATGTTTAGAGCTGCTATCAATGACAATTCACAAGACTGCAATTAGACATTGCAGGACTGTGTTGGGCCTTTAAACAGAAGAAAAATGGTGCACTAATTCATAATTGTTCATAGAAAGGGTTTCTTCCATAAGGTATATGCCACATCTTTTATTTTTATTTTTGGCCCTGGACATATGTTGCACAGAAAATGATTAATGTGCCTCTGTGGAGGAAACATAGCATTTACAAGAAGTTTGATTAGTGAATTTGCAGTTCATTTTGTTTGTGTAGCTCCTTTATCTTTGATCAGATTGCCATACCTGATTGCTGATTCCTTAAGTTTTACTGGAATGAATAGGTGAGACACATGTTTGAAGAAATTGATTACGTTCTAGAGGGACAAAATGCAGAGCGATTTGCTTCTCTCTACAGTTGCAACTCCCGTAAGTTCATACCCCTTATAACTTTTGCACGAATGCATATGATTTATACGTGACCATGTGGAGATGATGTGGCGGTGCCATGTAATGGACATGGACACATGTTCCTACATACAATAAATGTGCATAAAAGATGTGCATCATATGTTGATAACAATTTGTTTTACTTGATTCCCCTGCCAGCCTTTCATTCTGGATTATGGCATGCTGGGCACTATCAATTCTTCTAGAGTTTAATTTTTCTTTTCCTCTGTTATGCATATTAAGCTTTTTCTTTTTTCTTTTTCATGTTAGCTCATGCTTGTGTATGTGAATTTGCAGTTCTTGCTGGTAATTTTGTTTGGCCTACTATTATGCCTAACATTTGTCATGTATAAATCCTGATAGTTAAAGCATCTTGATCGGCAGATAATCATCAAAAGAATTCGGAAGGTACAGTTGACAATACTACTGAATACAGGGATGCAAATTGTGTTAAAGTCCCAAAGATATACTGGAATTTTACTCGTAAAGCTGTCCTCACAATGGAATGGATTGATGGAATTAAGCTTACAGATGAAATCGGCCTGAAGAAGGCCTTCTTGGACCGCAAGAAACTTATTGACCAGGTTTAAACAGTAAACTCAGTGAAATTTGCATTAGTAATTTGTAATTTCTTCTTCTTCTTCTTCTTCTTCTTCTTCTTCTTCTTCTTTGTTTAGTCTTCTTTTTATTAGTTAGGAGAGAATTTTCTTATGTTTGTTTTTTTTTATTTGGCTTATTAGGGATTGTACTGCTCTTTGAGGCAGCTGCTGGAGGTGGGATTTTTCCATGCTGATCCTCATCCAGGAAACCTTGTTGCTACTAAGGATGCATCTCTTGCTTATTTTGATTTTGGAATGATGGGTGATATTCCACGCCATTATCGTGTTGGACTTATTCGCATGGTAAGAAGTATTTAAGTGATTATTTCATGAAAGTCATGATGTGCCATTGGCTATGGTGTGCCATTGTACTCATGTTCTTCCTACACTCCCTCTCTATATTTTGATTGACATCTTTTAGGGATATCAATCAACTAGTGTGATTGGATGTGCTATTTCTTTTTCCTTGTCTATCTACGACTTCTCTCTCTCTCTCTCTCTCTCTCTCTCTCTCTCTCTCTCTCTCACCCTGTTTATTACGAGTTGAAAATACTATATTGACCATGAGTTTAGCCATCTTTTGTAGGGCCCAGTCATATGAAGCTCCTCTTCTTTCTTTCTTTCTCTATGTGAGTTGTGCAATTTGCATGAAATCCTGCATTTGTTGATAAGTTTTATTTCTTTCAGCTTGTGCACTTCGTTAATCGTGACTCTCTGGGTTTGGCAAATGATTTTCTTTCTCTGGGATTTATTCCTGAAGGGGTTGATACACAAGCAGTTTCAGATGCCTTGCAAGCATCCTTTGGCGATGGGACAAGACAATCCCGAGATTTTCAGGTTTGCAGTATTATTTTCTTCCTGGCTGTGTACATACAGTACATTGTTTTATCCTTGCTGACAACTGTGGCAGCTACGGAATCTGCTGTTCGGCCGGACATTTTTCATTATTACTTTCTGAGTCCGAGAGACAGCCTTATTTCTTAATATAATGCATTCTGGGTGTTGAATGTAACAATTTCTATGTAACAAACTCTACCTACTCCACCTACAATTACTCTACCTACTCCACATTAGTTAGTGCTCCATTAGTTAGTGCTATAGTTAGTGCCCATATAGTTAGTGATCCATTATTGTATAGTGCTCCATTATGGCTCCATTGTATCCCATTTCTCTCTATAAAAGAGAGCTCTTGTAAGAACATTAGATATCAATCAATAATATCAATACATTAATTTCCTACATGGTATCAGAGCGGGTTTAGCACCTAGTATTTTCGCTTCACCGGCGGGCGGCAACCTCGCCTTGGCCGCCCGCCGGACCTCTACACATACCGCTGCCACAAATTCCATAGCAAATCAAGCTCTTGGGTCTTCCCTATATTTTCCCGAGAAAATTTTCTTGGGTCTTCCCTATATTTCTGGAATCATAATTCTCGGCTACCAACCAACATGAAGAAATCAGGGCTCCTTGCCGCGGCGTCCATGGCCGCAGCTTCAGCCACTGCCATGATGCCATCTCTTTCTTCTCTCTCTTTGCTGCAGAATCAGATAGATGAGAACATTTTGATTTCCTCAACAAGTAGGGTTATGGAGAAACCACCTATGACTCCTTCAGGAGCTTCTTCTCCTATGGGTGGGTCGATGTCTATGTGGCAGAACCAGCACAACATCGTGCCTCCCACACTGCAGCTTCCTGGTAGCAGGTTGAAATCTTCGTGGAGTGCTAGAGACATGGATTTAGATGCTGAATTACTTGGGCTTGAAAGTCATCGTCGCAGGCAGCAGCAACAGTTGATGGATGAGATGTCAAGTCTCTCCTCCCCTACCAGTTGGAATGGTAACTTGGCTACTGCTGCGGCTTTTGCAGCTTCGTCTTTTGATCGAAGTGGGGATTTCAATAGGCTCGGAGGTGTGAAACCTACTAACCTTGATGATGTTTTCGGATCTATTGATCCTGCAATTTTTGCCTCAGTTCTAGGGACTTTCTCTAGATGCCTCTGCAACCCAAGCGCAGTCTCCAACTGGAATGCAGATGCGCCAGAACATGAACCAGCAGCTCCGCTCGACCTATCCTACAAGCCTTTCATCCTCACCAGCCCGTGAAGATGTCCATCAAGTGTATCAATCTTTGACATTGGCAATAGGCGATGCCATAAAGCACCTCCCTTTTCGAGATGTCTGTCTGAGAGACACTCGCGGTTTATATGATCTTGTTGCTGCAGATACCACAGATTCAGAGTTTGCTGCAATGCTAGAATTGAATGGTCCAGACATGCATTTGAAAGCAATGATGGCCTTTGTTCCTCTACGTGCAAGGTTTTTTCTAGATGCCATTATTGATTGTAAAATGCCACACTCCATGGTTTCACAGGATGATGGGAAACGGGTCTCAGGGCATGGTGAGTCAGGTGTCCAGTATGCAGAAAGTGAGACAAAGCTTCTGGACAAGCTGGTACATGTTTTAGATACATTGCAACCTGCAAAATTTCATTGGCAGTGGGTTGAGCTCAGGCTTCTTTTGAATGAGCAATCCTTGATTGAAAAACTGGAGTGCCATGATACCTCCTTATCGGAGGCTATACATGCTGCCTCCCCAATTCCTGTCAACTAAAGTCCAGTTTCGGAAGCCTTGGGGCTGGTGTTTTTCTTCTTCGGATCTCGTGACCAGCAAGGGAGACATGCGGAATTTTGAAGCCAGTTCTCTTGAAGAAGGAGAGGTTGTTGAAGAAGGGACTGAATTAAAAAGGTCGGGAAGAGGACCCACTCAAGCATTGGATGTCGAAGGCATTAATATCTGTCAGCAACATGTAACTGAGAGGGCTCTAATTGAATTAGTTCTCTCTTGCATTGATCAATGCTCTGATGACTCACGCAATACCTTTGCAAATGATATGATCAAGCAGATGAGTATTATTGAGCAACAAATAAACACAGTTACTCGTGGAGCAGTATCAGCAGTATCATTTGACCAGCGGTGGTTCTAAGATTCTCCCCTCTTGGGTGGAGCAGCTGTACATGGAGCAGGAGCAGATGCAGATGGTGGCTTAAAACCGAAGTTAGCATCTGCATTGGTTTTCTTAATTTCAAATTTAACAATATTTCTTGCCATTTTTTGGAATTTTTATTCATATTCACTCCATTTTCTGCTCAGTGTCATCCATACCATATCGATTTGCACACCAAACCTTACCTTATTTTATTCATCTCGGGGATCAACCCCGATCACATTTTTACACCAAAAAAAAAAAAAAAAACCACAACCCATAACCACCACAAAAACCGGCCTTACTTTTTCGCCTCTTCAGCTGTTCTCTTCTTTTTGCCTTTGTCTTGGGCGTCCCTTGCCGGTGCTGCCTCCGTGTTTCTCACGCCGCCGAGCACGTTCCCTTCCCGTTGCTCCTCAACCGTCACATATGGCGGCCCTCCAAATCTGAGCATCACGGTGGCCTTCCGCTTCAGTTCCTTATTTTCTGCCTTCAGCATACATATCTCTGCTCGGGCATCCGTATACATGCGCTGGAGCAGAGCCAGTTGGGCTTTTACCTGCTGCACCTCATTAGTTCTACTCTGAAGCCGGTGCGACAGGTTGTTGACCACCGTCATGGTCTCAACACATGACCTTAATGTATAATAATTGGCCTCAATATCAGATTGAGCAGCCATTATCTGCTCAACTGCCACCATCGGATAGTTCAACGGCGCAAAACCAGGGGGGCTTGGTCCAGGGGCGCTTGGTTGCGGTTCCAGGGCAACTGCCCCGGTTATCTCTCTTGTGCACTCATTGAGGTCGGGAAAGAGAGTGAGCAGACCCCGAGACGAAGAGGCTATGTTCTGGGTAGCTGAACGGGAAGAAGAGGCCATTTTCTAAGCAACAGCATGTTACAGAGTATCTCTCAGAAGTGTTACAGAGTATCTCTCTCAGCAAAAACGAAGAGGTTTTCAGAGGTTTTCAGCAAGTGTTTTGTTCTGTCTAAGCCTCAGCCTCCGTCTTCGTTAAATAGCCACAACAGCCACGCGTATCGTGCGCCGCTCGGCGCCAGACGACAAATCGGCGCGCCTTTTGATGGCTCGACTTTTGATGGCACGCCTTTTGATGGCACGCCTTTTGATAAGATTGGGCACGCCTTTTGAGGGTGCGACTTATATGGGTCCGACAAGACTCTGTAAACTGTCCCGACTTTGATTCCGGTTAGCTTCTATATGGGTCCGACAAGACTCTGTAAACTGTCCCGACATTGATTCCGGTTAGCTCCTATATGGGTCCGACAAGACTCGGTAAACTGTCCCGACATTGATTCCGGTTAGTTTCTACAAGGGTCCAGCAAGACTCCGTAAACTGTCTTCTACAACGGTCCAACATGACCCCATAAACTGTCTTCTACATCGGTCTGCCATAACCATACAGTCTTCTACAACGGTCTGACACGACCATACAGTGTCTCCTATCCACTTTTATTTTATTTGTCAGATTATTTTTTCCTGTTTTGTTACTCTCTCCAAACTCAAGTTGGTTAGTTCCTAACCCCCTTGAGTTTGAGGGGGGCTGTTGAATGTAACAATTTCTATGTAACAAACTCTACCTACTCCACCTACAATTACTCTACCTACTCCACATTAGTTAGTGCTCCATTAGTTAGTGCTATAGTTAGTGCCCCATATAGTTAGTGATCCATTATGGTATAGTGCTCCATTATGGCTCCATTGTATCCCATTTCTCTCTATAAAAGAGAGCTCTTGTAAGAACATTAGATATCAATCAATAATATCAATACATTAATTTCCTACACTGGGTTATTCTTATACATGAATACTAGTTAAAAGCGTCTTTCTTGGGCTTCGAGAGCAGCTATTGTGCTGCCCTTTCTGTCTTATGCTCCAACAATTGGGCATGAGTTAGCAAGTAAAGTTTGGGAGGTTATTCAGTCTTGTATTTGTCAATAACTTGGAACCACCACCTATTTGATAGATCTATATGTTGGGTCAAGTTGAATTTTTAGAAAGAAAATGAGCAAAATCATGAAGGCATATAAATCAGAAGGATATAAAGGCTGAGAAGGATGAGGAAGCTGTGCAACCTGAACGATCCATTTAACAACTGTATAAAATGAAGCCTAACATCCTAGTTCTCTAGTTTCTACAGAACAAGCTGATGCTGGTGCTCGGCCATCTGCTGGGGCTTTTGATTTGGGGAGTTTTTTTGGGAGTGGGGAGGAGGTGGATTTTTTTACAGGTCCCAGGAAGTGGAGTTATGACAGATTAATTCTTGCAGAACTTTTAAGGATGGGGCATTTGTGTTAAAGGCAGTTGTCATTGTTTGACATCTCCCTAACAACTTAAGGTTTTAGATGGGTTGGTGTTTAGCAAGTTAACATGGTATGAGAGCAATCAAGATCTTGTGTTTGAGTCTCTCTGTCTGATAATCATACTAGTTGCACTTGTTTAGCCCACTCAAGGAGGAAAAGTCTGGCCACACATAAAAGGGTGTGTTGACAATGAAAATAATTAAATTACACATTCTCTAACAGCTTGTGGAAAAATCAATCATTATCAATCATTTTTCCAATTAAAACTTATTACTTATAGTGGCGCAATGAGAGAGGTATGAACCAGTACTGGGATATATATCCTCGTGAAATTATCATGCTTACGGTCACATTTCAAGTGAATTTGTTTTACTAATGCCTAATAACTTCCTATAATAACAAGTTTAGATATGAATCACTGTATAATTCTATCCAATTAGAATTTAATTTGTCCAAAAATCGTATATGAGCGTAAGGCCCTGTAGTTTTTATCAGTACAAGGTACCCTATTTCCCATATGCTTAATATCACTACATTAAAACTTGTCTAGTAATTGTTGAATGGATAGTACAAAATTTTAATTAGTTTCTCGTGTTTTTTTCAGGCCATAATGAACCAACTATATGATGTGATGTATGAATTTAATTTCTCTCTCCCCCCAGACTATGCCCTGGTGATAAGAGCACTGGGATCGCTTGAAGGGACTGCAAAAGCTTTGGATCCTGATTTCAAAGTTGTTGAGAGTGCATATCCTTTTGTCATTGGGAGACTTTTGGCAGACCCAAATCCTGATATGAGGAAAATACTGGGGGAACTTCTTATCTGCAATGATGGCTCCATAAGGTGGAATCGGTTAGAACGGCTGGTGTGTTGTTTTCTTTTCTCTTTTGGTTCTCTATAATGCAAATGTAGTTTTATATTTACCCTTCTATATTACATCTGCATGAGGGCAAGATGTGAGGTATTAGCTCAAATCACCTTCAGCTGCTGTGGTACCTAGCTTTTGCAATGAGTTCGTAAGTCTTGGTGGTTTTGCATAGTTGGGTTTTGGGGAGAGTGGGTTCGGAATTTAATTTTTTTGTGTGGATTTTGTAGATTCTCTATGTCTAGAAGTAGGTTTTGATTGGTGGAAGGTGTATTTGTTAGCATCGTCTTGATGCTTTTCTTTTAATAATATTTACTTTTACTCATCAAATCTATTCGATTTGTTTAATGGGCTAAGGAGGCATTGGATAGTATCTAAGAAGGGGAGGTTTGGGGTGAAATCTTTGTATGGAGCTCTGATTGGAGATAGGAGGGTGACTTTCCATTGGAGAGGCAATTGGACCGTTGGGGCTCCCTCCCAAGGTTGCTTTCTTTGTGAGATATGCAACTCATGAAAAGATCTGGAGTATTGGTTATTTGATTTGGAGAAAATGTTATCGTAAATTGGTGTTGCCTTAAGTGTGACTGGTATATTGGTTGCATTCCCTTTTGATGCTCTCTTCATGTATAGTATTTAGGAATGAAATAATGTGCAAACACCATCTCTATTTTGTTTCAGATAGCAGCAATATCTCAACAGGCTTCGGAGCCAACTGGTGAAGAAAAATCATCAAATCCATTGGAATGGAAATCTTTTGATATGCGTGCTGTTGTGTCTGCCACCGAAGATCTTTTTAAATTCATATTGTCTGATAAGGGTTTGAGGGTACGTGTTTTCCTGGTCCGGGACATAATTAAAGCAGCTGATATTTTTCTTCAGGATGAAGTAGTTGCAAGCATTTTCGATGAGAAGGTTCAAGCTAGAGAGACATCTGAATCTGAGGTTTGTTTCAATTCCTCCATCTCTCTCTCTCTCTCCCCCCTCGTGTGCTGGTGCATGTTTTAGTTAAACTCTACAACTTATAGATAATAGAACATCATTTTGATGTGGTTTAAAAGAAGCAGGAAAGCCAAAACATGAATTAGGAAACCCAAAAAAGTTGTTTTCGAAAAACTATTTTCATGCAAAAATTAAAGTGTTATATGAAAACGTTAGGTGTTTTCGAACTTTTTATTATCTTGTTTTTGAAAACACGAAAATGAAAAAACAAAAAAAAAAATCACAACTGAACATATTGCAGTTGGTAATATTGTCATGAGATCAACTATGAGAATTGATGTTGTTGTTTTGCAGGGACATGCAATGCTGATGAGAGTGGTTAATGGGCTTAAATCTTTCCGGCATGCAGTGAAGTTGGCCCCGGAGGTGTGGACTGCTATGCTAATCCGCATGACATTGAAACCCGAGGTTCACAAATTTACATTTGACATCATTTCAGCCTTATTGATACATTTTAGCCGAAAAATTCCAGAGACCTTTTGGATTTGTATATCTAGAATTCTTCACAAGTTGGTGAAAAATTATAGCCATGTCGATTTATGATTTAGGTGGATTCTTCATTTGCTCATTGTTTTTCTCTAGCTATTTATTTATTTGAGTGAAAATATTTGTCTGATGCAATTTTAAAGATTATATATCTGAGTTTGGCTCCGAAAGTTGAGTGATTACTCACTGAAGTATGCATGTCATACCGTCCGGATTACTCAGGTGGATGTGATGATTTACAGGAGCTTTGTTTGTCTGAATTAATATGTACCAGTGAACAATATAATTGAAGTTTCTGCGTGGCAGAAAAATATTTTAAAAAAATATTATTTATATTTTTTTATGTATAGTATGACAAAAAATAAAAATGTTTTACCACGGTCATGCTATTGGCACCACCACCTCATTGCAACATACCACCACCACTACAAAGAATGTTTATTTTAAGGTTTTAACCAAATAAAGTTGTAGAAAATGTTTTCTATTTTTTTTTCCCTTGAATTTTATACATTAAACCACAAACCCAAAATATTAAAATATATATATATATATATATAAAATCAACTCTGCTACGTAGCTCGAAATATTAACAGCTCGAATGGTTCGAAATCTCAAGACGACGTCATTTTATGATTTTTTTTTATTCTCTTACCGGTGAGATATTATTTTTTGTACCATTCGGGCCATTCGAGCTCTACGCATTCGAGTTCTCATGCATTTTTTTTTTTTTTTTTTTGAGGCGTTATATTTTATATGGAAAGGGAAAAGCGTGAGAGCTCGAATGCATAGAGCTCGAATGGCACAAAAAATATCATCTTACCGGTAAGAGAATAAAAAAAAATTCTAAAACAAGATCGTTTTAAAATTTTGAACCATTCGAATCGTTGATATTTCAAACTACGTAATAGAGTTGAAAAAAAAAATCCTCCAAAACTTTTTTAAAATTTCTTTTCAAAAAATAGCACTCTATGAAAGTCAACGCATTAATTCGGATGTTAATCATGATTATTACCTACCCAAAAAATAATGCAAGGTACATCCGCAGAGCATGATGCACCTTCTCCTGCATGTCCACCACGTGTCCACCCCTAATCAAATCTCAATTTTCAATCTATAATTTTCCCAGCATAAATTTCTATCTATATTTATGGTTTTTGACCGAGTCTTTTGGCTTAAACAAAAAAAAAACCCAACCCAACCACCCCTATCTTTTTTTTTTTTTCAATCTAATCTAATCACCAATTTTTTTAATCCAATTTTTAATTTTCATTGGATTTTGATTTGAGGATTTGATTTCCATTTTTCATTTTCACCAAATCCGAAGACAAAAAACCAACTGAAAACAAATCGATACAGAACCCTTTCCCCCCACCCCCTCTCTCTCAAATTTTCTCTCTCTAGAAGCTGTCTCTCATGGCGTTCCATCCCCTTCAACTCCCTCCTCCACGTGCTCTCTCTCTCTCTCTCTCTCTCTATATATATATATATATGATGTTGAATTTGTATATATTTGTGATTTGATGATTCCGAGTTCTGAAAATTTCCCCAATTTAATTGTCTATTCATGTAACTGGATTGAAGAGAGATCTGCGGCTATGTTTTTTGAGTTTTGAATATGAAATTATTGCTGTTTTTACACTTTTTATAATATAATTATTTACAATATTTACAATGAATTTTGTTGTTTTTACAGGTTGGATTCGATAATCCGTAGGCTATTGTAGGCCCGTCCCTGGATGTGGATTTGTGATTCTTCTTCTTCTTCTTCTTCGTCTTCGTCTTCGTCTTCGTCAATAGGCAATTTCATCAATACATATATATACGTATATTCATATCATTTTGATTTTGATTTCAAGGAGGTAAAGGTTTGGGGCTTTGAAGAGAAAACTCAAGCAATAACTATGGGATATCTCAATTCGGTTTTGTCATCCGCTGGCCAAGTTTATGCTGATGATGCACCTGTCAACGGTGGTGGTCTCAGGTAACAATTACTCTCTCTCTCTCTCTCTCTCTCTCTCTCTATTAATATGTTCATATAGATCTTGATTTGCATGTCAATCATTAGTATTGATCTTTGTAGGATTCTTTAGTTGAGAATTTGATGCAACTTTAACAAATTTAAAAAGTTTGAGTTGGAAATGAGATTTTCAATGAAGAAGGCCTGACTAAATGCTAAAAGTTAGCTAAGATAGCAAACTAGTCTCTAATTTTTCATGCCAGTCACAGATAAACTAAAGCTTTGGTTTACAATAAGCTTTTCATCCATGTTAGTGAACACTTATGGATGTTTAAGCGAGTACATATCCCCTGAGGACATCTTATTGCGAGTTTTGTATGCTATTTGATGAATTTCCATGGTGATCAGATTTATCAGTTCTATGACAATGTTTTTTTTATTTTTTGGCTTTGTTTTCTTAAGCTTGATAAATATTTCTTCAGTTCTATGTTAATTTTGCTACGATCTTCTGTGCTAATGGACTGAATGAAATTCAATGATGCAATCATCTTCCTATTATGGTGTCAACATCTATCCACCGAGAATGATAAATTGGCGTTATTTAATTTAGAGTGAGTAACAGTTTGAGTTCTTTACTGGTTGCTTGTGGTCATATATGTCCACGCATATTGGCAAATATGTTGTTTCATTCCTATTTTACTTCTTCTAAATCTTTGATTCATCAATATTGAAGTACTGATAAAGGATTCTACATACAGTCCCTCATGCAAATATGTCTCTGTCTCTGTCCGTCTATTGTCTGTTCTCTCTCTCTCTCAATGATTGAATAAATGGATTACTTTTATAAAAAAAATGTTCTGGTGGTTGGATAAGCATTCACCCATTGGCTTGTGATCAATTTAAATACTGCATCGGTTCAGGAGTTTTTGTTGATGTTGTATGGCGACTGTGGTTTTAGTAATTGAAGGAATTTATACTTCTTTGCAATGTTTATAGTTCTTTCCGAAAAATGAGAGTGCAGAAGACTGAGTCTAACATTGTGCTTAATTTGTCACCTGAAAACAGTCAGAATGGAAAGTTCAGCTATGGTTATGCAAGCTCCCCTGGAAAAAGGTCTACAATGGAAGATTTTTATGAGACAAGAATTGATGGTGTGGATGGAGAGATAGTTGGTCTCTTTGGAGTTTTTGATGGTGTGTATTTCTCTCTCTCTCTCTCTGCCATCCACATAACCTTTGGTTTCCTTGAAGAAATAATGTTATTGATGCATAGTAGACTATGTTTGCTAAATGTGAATAATTATAAGTTATATTTGTTTTTCAACATGAATGATTATGGATTCATCATAGAAAGGTCAATTTTTGCACTTTTAATAGCCATTCATTTTTTATTTTTTTTGTGTAGATGTTTCCCCAGTTTCATTTTGTCGAAGTATTATAATAGCAGTTAGTTTGCTTTATCCATCTGAACATAGGTTTCATTGATTTTTTATTTTGTAGAGATAGATGACTTCCTTTAGGTAGTTGTGTACCTTTATTTAGTTTTTATTCTAACGTGTCACGAAAATCTGGAATGGATGTCTTTTATATGCTAATAAGCACATTATGTACCTCTTGTTATGTTGTATATTTGTGTTCTATGGCTGTTTCAGGTCATGGGGGTGCTCGAGCTGCAGAATATGTTAAAAAAAATCTTTTTAGCAATCTCATCAAGCATCCAAAGTTTATTTCGGATACCAAATGTGCTATAGGTTTGTCTCTCTTGGCGGTACAATATGGTTTCCTTTCTTGATGTTGTACAAATATCGTATTTAATTATTGTTATTATTTTTGACCTGGATTTCTTCCTGTTTGCAGCTGATGCATACAGTCACACAGACTCAGAATTTCTGAAATCAGAAAATAATCAGAACAGAGATGCTGGATCAACTGCTTCCACTGCCATTCTTGTTGGTGACCGTTTGCTGGTTGCAAATGTTGGGGATTCCAGAGCTGTTATTTGCAGGGGGGGAAATGGTAAGATTTGAAAGCTCTCTTTTTCTTAGCAGACTGATGTTAATAGAGCATGGATGGATGTTTGCCTGGATGTCAAGGAGATTGTGTGTGTGCACGCGTGTGTGTTTTAGTTTTTTAGTTCTTCTGATAGGCCATGCATCTTATAGTTTCTTTCAGAAGTCGGCAATTGTTAGTGTATCTTTTGTCTTACGTATGATTAAGGTTGTTTCCATTGTGCTCTCTCTCTCTCTCTCTCTCTCTCCAATTGTTGGGTTCCCTTATTCCAATATTAATACCCAAGTAAAGAGATGAAGTTCTATTTTGTTTTTCTGTTGGATATATGCTATTTGTTGCTGTTGTTGTTGTTCTTGTATAATTTATTATTATGATCTTGTTGTCCTAGACTTGGGTGGTTATGTGATGGATTAAATGCCTGAGGTGAAAAAAATTAATGGGACATGCCAATACTATTTAGATGTAGTGGGGATTTTAATAGCATGCCACTTTTGGTAGGATTTGAAATAGTAGGATAAATGTACAAGGAGGGAATTGGTAAGTAGTGGGAGAAGTGGAAGATAGTTTAGAAGGCTTGCATGGGTGGCCTTGTGGCTAAGCGGTTGAACATGGGAGCTCCACTATGAGGTAATTATCGGAGTTCTCATATTTGACACCCATTGGGGGGAAAAACACTTGGGCTTACTCGATACACATGGTTTGTGGATTGCGTATCAGGAGTTTATTCATAGAGCCTTGTATTGGATAACAGGGTGGGTCTGTTGGAGTTCTCGGTCATTTAAAAAGAAAAAAAAGAAGGTTAAAAGAATTAGGAAGGCATTTGGTACTTGGAGGAGTGGTTAAGATTCCAAATTATAAAACATAATCATTATTCATCTTATTGGGACACAAGGCTTAGTTAGGTTAGGTTTGGTTTGGTTTGTAAACTTTTTTTTGCCTTTCTGCACTTGTTCATATATAGTTTTGATGATTAAGGAAAAAAGTAAACTGTATGAATTTCGACAACATTACATTTGAAGTAGGTTGCCTCCCGGAAACTCAGTGGACTTAAAGGATGCCTTTTGGTTGAAAATTTGCATTTTGGAGCTTACCCTGTATCTATTCTTAGTGCTGCCTTAATAATTTGGTCCTGAATTATGGTTTTGTGATACGTTCTGTTTTTTTATTACTGTCATGAAGTGGTCTCATGAATTTGTTAACAAGTAGGAAAGGTGGATCGAATTTTATTTTTTGGTTCCTTACTTTCATTAATGTGGTACTTAGTAACATGAGATTGTTTTCCAGCAGAAAATATGTGGTTGATGTATGTGGCTTGTTTGTGATGACCTGTGCAATTATGTAATGATTGTTCATCATTTTGTTGTTAAAATAATTTCTTGAAGTATGTTTTACTTGCCATGCTTCTTGCTGGTTTCCTTGATCATGTGTTAAAGGTGCTATGTTATTTCCTGCAGCTATTGCTGTTTCTCGAGATCACAAGCCAGACCAAACAGATGAGCGACAACGGATTGAAGATGCTGGAGGGTTTGTAATGTGGGCAGGTAAAGACATCGTACGTTTAACTATATCTGTTTTCTATTCTAAAATCATTTTGGTGATTAATCGCTGGTGTTGCTTGACTGTTATTTTTTTCAATAGGAACTTGGAGAGTTGGAGGTGTACTTGCCGTTTCTCGTGCATTTGGTGATCGGCTTTTGAAGCAATTTGTTGTTGCTGATCCAGAAATTCAGGTCTGGTTGATTGTTGATATTGATTGATTGAGTGAATAATGGGCATTTTCAAAAAAATGCCAGCATGATCCACACATATCATGATTTTAAATGATGCGTTGTTTTCGTTCATGACTGATAACTATTAAACTTCATAAATAGATCAACATGTACACACAATGTTACATGGGCTTGGGTGTGGGTGTGGGTGTGGGTGGCTATTTTTCTATCATTTGAATTTCAAGGACACAACCAATTATTGCCATTTATCTTCTGTACTCTCAGTCAAAACAAATGTAGCTAAAACAAGAATGTTGCGGTGGATGAGTTAAAAAAAAAAAAAAAGAAGACAAAATATGAAATGAATCTGTTAGGAACAAGATAGAAGTGACACCAATTGAATATAATGGGAGGGAAAGCCATTTCAAATAGTAAGGTTATGTGCATCATAGACCTATTAATGCACCTATATGAGGAGTGATTTGATTCACAAGAAGATGGGTTGAGGCGATTAGAAGGGACTTAACTACCTTAAAACTTTACCGAGGATATGATTTTGAATAGAATTAATTGGATGAAATGGATCCATATAACCAGCTCCAAGTAATTGGGACAAAGGCTTTGTTGAGTTGAGGTCCCTAGGTCAAAATGAAGTACCTTTAAACATAGCATGTCTGTTTTGGGTGGTTCACTACTAAAATATCTGTCTGATAATTACACATGAAGAAGCTGATTAGGAAAGTATGGTGAAAATACAACTCTCTCCTCTTTTCTTTTGTTGAGACACATATGGATGCATAGGCGACAGTAGTGTCATAGCCTCATAGGTAGTATGATGCCTATACACAAGTTGTGGAAAAAGGTTATGTTACTCATTTGAAATGTCTGTAACACACCTACATGTTATGTGTGTTTTTGCTTTTGAAACTAATTCCCTTCTCCATCTCTTTTTAAGTTTTATTGTCTTACTGAAAAGTAGTGTGAGAGGTAGTCTCTGATGCCGTATTCACACACGTTGCGCAACATGGTTATACTCTTTGAAGTGTATATGGTTATGTTAGCAATTTTTTAAGTGTTGTGTAACATAATGTACATGTTGTTTGCATTTACTTTTGAAACTACTTCCCTTCAAACTGAAAATCATTTAGAAAAGTCGTTGAATTTTGTTGAAATACTGAAATTTTGTATTTCGCTTATTAGTGTAATCCACTAGTATCAAGTACTTCACATGGGAACCCTTTGTAATTGTCCGAGTAAGCATCACATTAAGAGATATAGTACAGGAACTTTTTTAGTATGCATTAGTGACAGTTTATTAAAAGTCCCTAGCTAATATACAATTCATGGTGCAGTCTTTGGGTTTTCTTTAGAGAGTGGCCCTCAGCCATTCTTCATTCCAAACATCTATCACCATTTTTTGTAATAGCCTATTTGAATTGCTGACATTTGAATAAAAATGGCAGGAGGAAAAGGTTGATAGCTCTCTTGAGTTTCTTATTCTTGCAAGTGATGGACTATGGGATGTTGTAACAAATGAGGTTTGCCAAATTTTCAAATTTTTGTTTTTTTTCATTTTTGTATGCCTATTGATGCTCTGCCTCGTAAATTGTTTTGCACAAATTTTCTAGCCTTCTATTACCTGTATATGAAGTTATTGGATTACTTGTTCTTTACATTCTTTGGAAGATCAGTACCTTTTAAGTCAAAGAAAGTTGCTTTAACAAGATAATCACCTTTCTCCAGGAAGCTGTTGCAATGGTTAAACCGATCCATGAGCCAGAGGAGGCAGCAAAGAGGCTGATGCAGGAAGCATACCAGAGAGGTAGTGCAGATAATATTACTACTGTTGTCGTACGTTTCTTGACCAGCCACGGGGCATCTTCTCGTAACAGCTCCGGTTTCTTAGCCAACCAAGGGGCTTCTTCTCGTAACGGCTCCGATTTCATGGCTGGTTAAGAATCGTCTCCTAGCTTTAGTGCTAGGGCCCAGTTCCTTAGCCCCATGAAAGCCGAGGCGGGAGGAAAACTGTCGTAGCTGCACTTACCTAAGAATGACCACAAACTTGGGCTGGCTATCGTGCAGTACAAGTTGTCAGCCTTTAGGATAGAACTGTAATCTGAAAATGTAGCTAGCTCTAGAAATGTGCATGCTTGAAATTTGTAAAGATAAGATTCCGATTTCAATTGTTGTATGTGAGTTTGAACATCTTCGTTGGTAATTCTATGTGCACATTACATATCAGCTTCATTTTGTGACGGTGATTCCTATTTCTGTGTTAATATGGGTTTGAGATTTTGTGATGGTGAATCCTATTTGTGTGTTAATATGGGTTTGAGATTGTGTATGTATGCCATCAATCTGAAACTTTAAGCCTTTGTTTGCAATCTGGGTTTTAGTTGAGGCATGTTTAAGTCCTGGAGGTTGGCGAATGTGTGAGATAGATACGCTTGTATCTGTGAGTGCGGTTTAGCTCAATGGGCCAGGCCAACAAGCAGGCCAGGTTCGAAATCCTAGGCCCAAATTCAACCCAAGTTTTATATGGGCTGAGTCAACCCTTTAGGGCTATTTTGGGAAGTGGGTTAAAAGTCACTTCCCAGCTTTTAACTCATTTCTCTCTCACAAAAAAGTTAAAAAAAGTCAAAAAGTAAATTTTAATTATTTTTTCAAAACACTTGGACCAAGTAAAATCTTACCAGGCTGAACCGTCTGCGCCGTGGACATTTGGCCAAATGATGACTCTTACATATCAAGGAAATTTTATGACACACGTAGTATGTATTAGTTATGGTGTTTTGTAATATTTGGTTATGGTTCAAGTGGTTTGTAGTAACAACTAATTGTGGTTGTGGGGCTCAATTTGTTAATCTTTTTTTTTGTTTTTTTGAGTCAATGATTGATCATGACTTATTATAGTTGTGTTTTTAGTAGGGGTGAGTAATGATTTATCCGACTCACACAACTCATCTAAATTGATCTTACCCGCATAATTCCGATCCTACCTGCATGCATAAACAGGACGGGTGCAAGTCTATTTTTACATACAGAATCGGGTTCGGGTTAAATCCGATCCTACCGGTACAAATCTGCATTCGCCCGCGAATTATGTTTAAAATAAATAAAAAATTCCCTCACAATATTAAACTAAAAAATCCTCACTCTCTCTTTGGTCCTTCTCTCTCTCTCTACCCAGCTCTTTCTCTCTCTCTTATCTAGCACTGCGCTCTCTCTCTCTCTCTCTCTCTCTCTCTCTCACATCTCACCTACCTCTCTCTTCTCTCATCCCCGTCACCGTCACCACCACCATCTCTTGTCCCCTTGCTCGCCGTCTCTTTCCTCTCATCCCCATCGCCATCTCTCTTCTCTCTTCTACTGTCGCCGTCGTCTATCGCAGATCAACCCCTGCTCCATCACCTCCAGCACATCAATCCCAGCCATGCCGTTGGTTGCTCGCCGCCGTCCCCTCCTCTTCTCCCTATCGCCGTCGCCCAATCGCAAATCAAATCTGGAAGATGTAAAAACTGAAAAAAAAAAAAAAAAAAAATCATTGCTCAAAGTAACTTTTCGTTTTGTTTATTTAATAAAAAAATATTTTCATTGTTGCTTGTGTTAAAGCTGGGGAATAATAATACAGTGCTGATTAAGAGCTCAAGAGCTCTAATAATAGCACTAGTGATGTGGTAACTTAAAAAAAATAAAATAAAATAAAATAAAATAAAGACTAAAATATTAAATTACATATTGAGATCCATAGATTAGAGCTCACAATTTGAAGATCTAAAGCATTTTTCATAATAATAATAATAAAATTATTTCTCCATTTATTTATGATTTGCTGATTGTGAGTTTGCTTTGTTCCCACGCTTGTAACTTTTTTCTTTGTTTATTTAATAAAAAAAATGTGTTATTGTATATGTGTTGAAGCTGGGTTGAACAATAATAATAATAAATTATTTCTCCTTCATTTATTTATGATTTACTGATTATGGGTTTGCTTCATTCCCACTCTTATAACTTTTTACTTTGTTTATTTAATGAAAAAAAATGTTTTCATTGTTGTATGTGTTAAAGCTGGTTGAATGATAACAATAAAAAAAATTATTTCTCTTGTTTTTTATGTCTTTATATTCAAATTGCAAAACAAAATATTTATGTTTGTTTTTTTATGGCCCAAGAGCATATCTGAGAAGGGGAAGCCCCAAAGCAAAGCCCAAGAATGAAATTTTCAAAAAAAAAAAATAAAAGAAAAAAAATCTAATTCACAAATCGCCGTAACTATCCGTACAACCGCATGACCCACCCGTACAATCCGCAACTTGCATTGTAAGTGAACATGATTTCATTTTTTTCAACCCGCATCCCATTGGACAGGTCGAACCCGTCATCCAAACCGCACAGAATTAATCCGTGACCATTCCTAATTTTTAATTATGATCAAAATAGTTTTTTACTAGGACTCAAGCAATATTTGATTATGATCTTTGTAATTCTTTTGATTATGACTAAAGTGCCTTGATTATGGTACAAAATAATATTAAAATTATAAAATGTTGTAACTTGCGCTGATACAAAAATTAAATGTGGATAGTAGAATCTCCCTAAACCTTTCGTAATATACTTGGCCTTCAGGTATATATATAAAACCTTTTCACATTGAAAATGCAGAACACTTGGAAAAAGAGGAGTCACTATCAAAAAGAGGAGTCGTGCGAGGATTGAACACTTGTTAAGAAAATAGAAACAAATAAAACCATGAGTTCAAAAAAATAAAACCAAGTCAGAGATCCATCTTGCATTCTTTTAAACTTGAGATTTCTTTCTTTTTATTTTTTTTTTAAAATTTTTTTTTTCTTTCTATAAATGCGCAATTCTTCCATTATTTTACTGTAAACTCTGCCAAATTCTCAGCGTTAGATCAATGCATTTTTCACTTGCTAGGGAAAAAAAATTGCAAAAGAATGGTTGAAACTAAATTAAATGCAAAGGAAATGGAATTTACTTTATTGAAAAAAAGTTGGGCCAAAAGCCCTTTCCCTTTTCTTGAATTTACCATTTTGTCCCTTTCTTCCCTCTTCCTCCTCGTCTCGTCCCCTCTTCCTCCTCCCTTTGCAACTTCAGTGGTCGATGACCCGCTGCCGGCCGCCACTTCCATGCCTCTTCCTCGCCACCCCTCTCCTGTCATCCCTACCACTACCCTACCCATCAACCTTTTTCATCCAAAAACTAGTCACCACAACCCTCTCCAACGTTCTCCTCATTATGATCCCAAAACTCCCAATCCCCATTGCTATGAAACTTGGTTTGGTGTAAGTGCGACTTGTGCTCAGTGTAAGCAAAACATGTATACGGGTGCATGTGCGATCTGTAATACATAGGTTGCACAAGGAGCAGATGGGGATTTTTTTTTACATTAGATTTAAAGACTTTTGGTGATGTTAGAATTATTGGAGACATCACAATCAAAATTAATTGGGAATATGGAGGGGCTACAAAAATTTTGGTTTCCAAAAGTGAAATTTATTGTAGTGATTATATTAGCCACCAAACACTTCCTCCCAAACCAATTCCCAACACATACATACACACACTCACACAGAGAGAGAGAGAGAGAGAGAGGACTCTGAACAATAAAAGTTGTATATAATCATCAAGGCAAAGATGCCATTATGAACGACGAGCGAACCAACTAAATTCTCTTCATTGTCCTCTTCTCTTCTCAATCTAAGGAATGCAAGAATTGAAATGGAATAGACTATATAGTATTAGTAATTAAGAATAAAAACCTCTTGCATATATATTAACAAATAAACACACAAACAAAGGAAGAGAGGACTTAAAATAATAAAAGTGATATATCGTCAAGGCAAAAATACTATTAGGAATGCCAAGCGAACCAACTAAATCCTTATTACTATCCTCTTCTCTCCCCAATCTAACAAATACAAGAATTGAAATGGAATAGACTACAGAGTAATTAAGAATAAAAACCTCTTACATATATATTAACATATAAGCACACATAGACTTAGGAGAGAGGATTCAGAATAGTAAAAGTGGTATATTGTCAAGGCAAAGATGGCATTAGGAACGACGAGCGAACCAACTAAATCCTCTTCACTATTCTCTTCTCTCCCTAATCTAAGGAATACAATAATTGAAATGGAATAGAAAAACACACACACATAGAGAGAGAGAGATAGAGGCGATTCAAAATAGTAGAAGCGGTATATCATCAAGGCAAAGATGCCATTATAAACGACGAGCAAACTAACTAAATCCTCATCACCGTCCTCTTCTCTCTCCAATCTAAGAAATACAAGAATTGAAATGAAATATATTATAGAGAATAATTAAGAATAAAAACCTCTTACATATACATTAACAAACAAACAGATGGAGAGATGAGTTGCAGAATGAGAGAGGTCTGCTTATATGACTTCTTTGCTGCCTTGTCAACCAAGGCATGGAATATTTTAACAAAAAGAAAATAATTGCTTTGGTCCAAAGTTGGACTATCGCAGCGTTGAAAAATAATAGTATTACTCTATGGAGCATGCGCACAATTGTTTATTTAGAAAACAAAGCTTATCAAAAAATAAATATATATATATATATATATATTTTATGGGAATAGTTTATTTTTTGTTTATTTTATACTCTTTATAAAAGATATGTATTAAATTTTATTGTATATCTCTTTTTTTTATTATAATATGACTTATTCAAAAAATAATAGTAATAATAAATAAATAAATAGTAATAGCGCTACCCTATCTTCAATGACATTTTACTTTGTTTGAAGTGAAAGATAATGAGTTATATCATTATTGAAATTCCTAAGTGATTCGTGATTAGATCAAGATTAAAATATTCCAAATCCCAATAATCCAAAACACACAATCTAAATCAACAAGCACTTACGAAAGTGATTTAGATTGTTTGTTTTTCGGAATAAACAATAAATCGACACAAACGATTTTTACGTGGAAAAAACCACAATTGAAGAACCTTCAATTGTAATCAAAAACCACGGCGCAACGCCACTAATCAATCGACTACTGAAAAAAGAAAGATTACAAAGATATTACACAAATTACTCAACTCAGTCAATTTGTCTTCGAATCTTCTGTATCTCTTTCACCACGCCTTCGTCTCGGAATTGATCCACCTGAAGTTGAATCCACAATCTTCAATTGTCGAATTAACGACTACGTACAGAATCAAACGCCTTTTGAAACTATACGTTTGAATCTTCGGAATCCACCGAAGATAACTCTCTCTTGAATTTAAAGTATCAAACTCCTTGATGTATGTATCTTAGATCATGAGTGAAGAACTCTCTCAAAACATCAAGGAAAACTCTCAAAAATCTCCAGAAGAAAACCTCAAACAAAACCTTAGAAAACCTTAAACAAGATCTAGAAGAAGTAATCCTAAAAACATCCTAAACAGATATAAATAGGCAACTGAGTCTGCGATCTCCGCTCGAGCGCCCAACATCCCGCTCGAGCGGCTTCAGCAAAATATGCGTGCGATAAAACAGTGGTCCGCTCAAGCGCTTGAGATCCCGCTCGAGTGCGAAATCACACACTCCAGTACTTTTACAGACCTGTCAAACTACTGAGAGACCACAAACTCCGCTCGAGCGCCAATGACCCCACTCAAACGGGAAAGACAAAAATACAAGAAAAATTACAATTTTAACAACTCAAAGTTTTGTACCCGGATTTGACAATAAAGGGACCTAACAATCTCCCCCTTTGTTAATTCCCGGACAAAACATTTCTAAACAATTTTCCTTAAACACATGCACTAGACAAGATTAAAAACAAGGAAAAAAAACTCTGAAAAACTCGATTATCAAATAATCTTGCCATGAACAATCCATCCATCTAACTTCATCCAATATTCACCTGTGTAATAACAACCAACACACCAAAACAACCAAAACTGTGGAATAGCATAAGAAGATAGATAAATATAAAATGATATCCACAATAAAAACAAAGCAACTGGAATGTATCATGCTATCCAAATATCCAAAATACCCAAACATCAACAAAATATCCAAAATATCAAAAGAAAAAAAATGTACCACCAAAGTATGTCCAATGTCATGTACAAAAGATGTACCACTAATATATGTCCAATGTCATCACCATGAACAAAAACTCTCCCCCTTTTTGGCCGGGAAGTAGCAAGACAACAGAAAGATCATGCATCAGGAGGAGGTGGTGGCTGCTGAATCTGAAGTAGGGAAATAATGTGTGCGAGCTGAGTGGTGGTCTGGAAGCCAGTCTGCTCCAATTGACCAAGACGGCCATCAAACGCATCGAAGCGTGCATCCAGAAAGTCTAATCGCCGGGTCATAGCCTCCTCGAAATGCTGAAGCTGATCATGAAGAACTCGAGGTGGAACAGCAACCTCCTCACCATCTGCAGCAGCAGCATCAAACTCGGCCTCCTCAGCTAGTCCAGTGGCTACACCTGCAGAAGTACTTGCGCGAGAGGACTCCCCCTTAACATGAGCCCGACTTTGAGACACGGTCTTTTTGGTGAATGGTCTGGAAGGGAAGACAAACTCATCATCCTCAAACACCGGAACCTTAAGAGAAGACAAAAGCCGGTTGATCAGACAACCATAAGGAAGGCCTAATTGTTTATTCCCAAAAACACCTATCATCTTTTTAATAATCAGGGTGGCGAGATCTATGGACATGTGACGGGAGAGACAAAACAAAACAAAGCCTTGGTCTTGATTAATTTCGGAGGAGTGGGTGGTCACAAGAATGTTGGTACAAACAATAAGATTAAGCAATCTAAACTCCGGTAGGAGTTCAAACTGTTTAATCAATGCACCGGAAGGCCAAGGACGTGAAGCACCACATAACACCTCAGTCACATGATCAAAATCACAGGTAGGACGGCCTGGAACTGGGAAAGGATAGTGTATAGGAGAGATTCTCTCAATCTGAAGAAGCTGGTGAATGAGATCAGGTGTGACAGAAATGGATTTTGACCGAACCCAAGTAGTGAATGAAGGCTCGATGTCACTAATTTGCTCAATATTACAGTAAAATTCTCAAACCCAGTCGAGATTTTGACGCCCAGAAAAAGATAACACCAAATCACCACCAAGATGATCAAATAATGGACGGATAGGTATGGACTCGAAAATATTAGGCTGGACATTACGTTCTAAGTGAACAGTCCGAGCCTTAAAAGATTTATGAAACAATTTGGCCTGTTTGGCTGTCTGAAACCTCTTAGTATTAAAGGTAGGACGAGACACTGTGGCCTTTCGGCGCTTAGGGGCAGACATGATGAGGTGAGACACAACTACAACCCAAAAACCCAACAAATTCAAAGACCAAACCAAACAAAGATCAAAGCAAACCATTAGTAACAGGTGACAATGAGAATATCAGAAGAATTAAATCAACAACCACAAGTCATAATAGTGAGGACAGAGTTCAGGACAAGAAGTGATAAAGACAAGCTCAAAGCATGAGATAGCAAAATCAAGTCTCATTATAGCAGTATGATGAAATGCACATGCACAAAGATATATATAGAGTGCAGACTGAGAGCATAAGAGCAATGTTAAACATCAAGCATGAGACCAAAGAGCTTGTAAAACAGAACCAACACCCCCCAAATCCACACTATTGGATACCCAAGTGAGCACTTCGAACTCAAACCCAACAAAAATCATGAAGACATGAGACCACACAAAAAAGAACAATCATAAACCCTAGGTCTAAGACACAACAATGAAATGCACCGTGAGAAAGATAGTACTACTCAGTGAAAGTGTGTGAGAGAAAGGGAAAAAAAAATGAAACCCAAAACACCCAAAAAACCCCGAAATACAACCCCCAAATGTGCCGAAATTACAAAAAAAAAACAGAGAAGAAGAGAGAAAACAACTTACCAAAGGTGAAATCGGCAAGGAGGAGGAAGAAGGAAGGAGGAATCGAGCCCAATAGTTGCACAAGCCAAACCCTAGGTCGGAGAATGTGAAAAGAGGGAAAGAAATGACCTGAAGAGTCAAAGGAGGGAGTTTTATACAAAATTGGTCCGCTCGAGCGTAAAGTTTAACGCTCGAGCGTGAGTTAAAAGAAGCAGATACCCGCTCAAGCTCTAAGAAGAATGCTCGAGCGCAAATTTACTCCTCTCAGAACTGTAAAACCAAGAACAAAGTACTACAAGGCTCAAAAACACGCTCGAGCGTGGGAATATCCGCTCGAGCGGGACATTTTTTTTTTTTTTTTTAATAAAAACAAGATACTCAATGTCTAGAAGAGAGACCTGGAACAAGAGTAGATGATCACATTTGGCCAAAAGAAATACTAAGATGAAATAATCTGTACTTCATGAATTCTGTAAACTTGCAATGATTAGAAAAACAATGACACTGGAAATCATGAGCAAAGTAGATAAAATATAATCAGTGATCATAAGCTACATGAGAATGTACAACTCAAAATCCAACATGAGAGCTCACAAAATAAAGTGTGTGTGTGCAATCCATGAGAGTCCACTGAGCTAGTGTTAATCCTAGTAGTGATCGGATGGCTGGACCTCCAGCAGGAGTAACTGAACATCACAGAGAAAAGTCAAACCACTAGGAATCACGGGGTATTTGTTGAGTAAATGAAGAGGCTCCCCCTCAATCAATGAGTCCTTTTTATTTATTTATTTATTTATTTTTTAACTTTTTCTTTCTTGTGGGCACTCACTGGTGGCATTCACGCTCAAGAGTATGGAAACCAAACCAGAGAAGAATGAAATCATAAAGGATGGCCTGGTTGGTGCCTCTGAGGTAGCCTTTTCCTAATGCCCGGACTTCAAGGAACTGAGGGAGAAACCGTGGAAGTGAAAACAGATGGTAGATGGTTAAGAGACTCAACATCACCCATGATATACTAGTATCGGTCAATTCCACTGTAAAAATACAAGAAACACTGTTAGTGGTCCATAGAGAACTTTGATCACTTGTGCGGAAACCCTTGCAGCAATTTATCTCAAGGATGTGTACAGAATGAGATCATGAGGTTAATGAGCATGGGCATTCAAAATGAGCTATGAACAATGAACAATGAGATCTTGTAAGCAGCATGAGTAGTGTACATAAAAAAGTTGGATGCAAGAAAAACAGATATCAATGATAATGAGATTAAGGCATCCAAGCACAAATAAGGCAAAACATTCACACTTACTCAATAAACAAGTAACACTCTAGTGATCGAGCATGACACCCAAGGTCTTTCTAAGGAACTCAAACCGAAGAAGATCAAGGGGTTTTGTAAAAATATCAGCTTTTTGATGCTCAGTGGGTATATGTTCAAGAACAACAAGGCCCTCTTCCACTAACTCTCGAATAAAATGATGACGAATGTCAATATGTTTGGTGCGAGAGTGTTGGACAGGATTTTTTGAAATGTTTATGGCACTTGTGTTATCACAAAAAAGAGTGAGAATGTTTTGTTCTATTCCATAATTATGAAGCATTTGCTTCATCCACAATATTTGTGCACAACAACTGAAGCATTTGCTTCATCCACAATATTTGTGCACAACAACTCCCTGCAGCAATGTACTTAGCCTCAGCAGTCGAAAGAGAGATGGCATTTTGCTTTTTACTATGCCAGGAAACCAGATTATTCCCAAGGTAAAAACACCCCCCGGATGTACTTTTCCTATCATCAGCACACCCTGCCCAGTCGACATCAGAAAAACCAGTAATTTCAGCTGTAGTATCAGTGGAAAACCAAACCCCATACCCCAAGGTCCCATTAACATATTTGATGATGCGTTTGACCGCAAGAAGGTGAGACTCTTTAGGACCGGCTTGGTAACGGGCACAAACACTGACACTAAACGAAATATCAGGACGACTGGCTGTCAGATACAAAAGACTCCCTATCATACTCCTATAAAGGGTAGGATCAACATCAATACCAGAGGAATCTTTGGAGAGGTGAAGATTGGTGCTCATGGGAGTACGTGCATGTTTGGCAGACTCAAGACCAAACTTGGACACAAGATTTTTGGCATACTTAGACTGAGAAACAAACATACCCGAAGGAGACTGTTTAATTTGAAGACCTAAGAAATACGACAACTCCCCCATCATGCTCATCTCAAACTCATGTGTCATGCAATCCGAAAAATATTTCACAAGATGTTCAGCAGTAGATCCAAACACAATATCATCAACATATATCTGGGCAACAAGAATATGAGACTTAGTATGTTTCACAAATAAGGTCTTATCCACACTACCCCTTTGAAAATCATTATCAAGAAGAAAGGTAGTAAGTCTATCATACCAAGCCCGAGGGGCTTGTTTCAACCCATACAAAGCCTTGTCTAACTTGTAGACATGATTAGGACATTTAGGGTCCTCAAACCCTTTTGGTTGCTCAACATATGCCTCTTCTTTCAAGTACCCATTCAGAAAGGCATTTTTCACATCCATTTGAAACAATTTAAAGCCAAGAAAACAAGCAACACCAAGCAAAATACGAATAGATTCGAGACGTGCAACTGGGGCAAACGTCTCATCATAGTCAACACCCTCTACTTGTGTGTAGCCTTGAGCAACCAACCTAGCTTTATTCCTAACAACAGTACCATTCTCATCAGATTTATTTTTAAAGATCCACTTGGTACCTATCACATTCATGTCTCTAGGTCTGGGAACTAGAGTCCAAACTTTGTTCCGTTCAAATTGACCTAATTCTTCATGCATAGCATTGACCCAACTATCATCTAGCAAGGCCTCTTTAAAATTCTTAGGTTCAATTAATGAAACATAACACATATGTGATACCTCATCCCGAATCTGTCTTCGGGTTTTCATATGATCCGAAACACTTCCAATCACCTGTTGAGCTGGATGATTCAGTTTCACCCTTGCTGATGGTTTAAGCTCAGGACTTGCGGTGACAGAAGCAACAGAAGTGATGTCCCTTTGAGCACTCTTTGGACTTGAACTTACCTGTGAGGATGGTGCTGTATCAATTTCTTGTGATTGGACTGCAGATTCTCCTTGATTTTGTGGTTCAGTATCCAAGATTGGAGACTCACCATTGTCATCCTCATTTGTTGTTGGAGTCGGTGCACCTGTGTCATCTATAACCACATTGATAGATTCCATTAAAGATGAAGTTCGCAGGTTATAGACTCGAAAAGCCCTACTGTTGGTTGAATACCCTAGAAAAATACCTTCATCACTTCAGGAGTCAAATTTGCCCAAGGGCTTCCTATCTTTGAAGATGTAACATTTACTCCCAAAAGTTTTGAAGTATTTTACATTAGGTTTCAATCCCTTCCACAAATCATATGGAGTTTGTAAAGTGTCGGGCCTTAAATACACGCGATTTATGACATAAACCGCAGTATTTAGGGCTTCAGCCCAAAACTTTGGAGGAAGTTGCTTACTAAGGAGCATGACCCTAGCCATTTCTTGAACAACTTTGTTCTTCCTCTCAACCACTCCATTTTGTTGTGGAGTAATAGGTGCAGAAAATTCATGCTTAATTCCATGTATATCACAAAAATCCGAAAACGAACTATTTTCAAATTCACGACCATGATCAGTTCGGATTCTTATGATACGCCCAATGGAAACACCCTATTCATTTTGGATTTTAAGGACTAAAGCCTAGAAAGCATCAAACGTATCAGATTTTTTCCTTAAAAAATTTACCCAAGAAAACCGAGTAAAATCATTAACAGTTAGAAAAATGTATCTTTTACCTCCAATGCTTTCAGTGCGAGTAGGACCCATTAAATCCATGTGAACCAATTCAAGAGGACGTTTGGTTGTAAAGCTGTTCACCTTTTTATGAGGGGCGCGGGTTTGCTTTCCAAGTTGACATGGTCCACACACATGGCTCAAATTCTTACCCAGTTTAGGTACTCCTCTCACAAGCTCTTTGTTGGCTATCTTAGTTAGGTCTTTGAAATTCATGTGACCTAATCTTTGATGCCACAAATCAATGTTACTTATGATGGCAGAGTGACAAGTGAGATCATCAGTAGTAACAATCCCATAGCAATTATCAGATGTGCGAACCCCATGTAAGACAGTATTTCCCTTTTTATCCAAAATTTCACATTTATTTTTTGAAAACAATACTTCATGATGGGAATCACACATTTGACTAATGCTTAAAAGATTTGCTTTAAGACCATCAACAAGTAGAGCATTATCCAGTTTGGGAAGACCAGCAACACTTATAGAGCCCTTACCAATGACTCTAGAAGTGCCGCTGTAACGCCCTAAAAATAAACCCATAATATCATACATTCAAGGTACAGAAAAGAGATATTATATTACAATCATCTGAGTATTATTACAAAATGCGTTACATGTTAGCAATAAAAGTAAATGCCCTATGGGCTTACAACTTTCCAAGTCAACACTTGGGTTACAAAAGAAGAGTATTAACTCGGAATACAAATTAAGCCCTTGCTCTGATTTACATGTAATACAACAAAATTTAACCAATAATGAGTCTTCAACTCTCTCTCTACCATCCAAGCTAAGATCTCGTAAGCAGCATAATACCTGAACCTGAAAATGGTGTCCCATATAGGTTGAGCCAACGCCCAGTAGAGATATGCTAAACATAGTATGAATGATAACTAAAATGTCAGCAATTGATAAAGGTTTAACTCTTACACAACAACTTATGACAGGATTCAATCCCATGACTAATATGTCCATGTTCTATTCCAGTTTCCATTTCCTATCAAATTCTCGATTCATAATTACAATTCAGAACTAGGCCAACCATTTTAGATGGAATCACACCTCATGGCTACGGTACTTCTATTTCAGGTGAGATAATAACTCATTTTAAACAGTTCATACTTCATAATGGATACACATTTTAGTATTGTAACACAATCAGACAAGACATTTCCATGCTTCTCAAATGATATACATTTTAGTGCTATATCAATTAAAACAAAACACTTTCATCTTCTCTAAATGATATACATTTTAGTGCTATATCAAATAAACATAGAAACACTTCTATACTTCACATCTGATACACATTGTAGTGCTGTATCAATGTCGGACCATTTCCGGTTTAGAGGTCCATCCCCCATCTTCCAATAAATCGTGGAGTACATCCCCATCTCCTCTCACACAAAGCAATGTATATAAGCAGTTATCATATACAATTTCAATCAATACATAAAATTAATGTATTCTTTTAACCGTCTTATTCGATGACACATCCAATTGATTAGCTTTAGTTTGCTTAATCATCATGCATTGTCTACAACAATCAATACTACTCTCCACCGGTAGTCCAAGACAATTGTTTCTAAACAGATAATAAAAGCACCAACAGATAAATTATCCGTATTTTCAAAAATGAACGATCTATTAATCTGACTCCACTGTTCCATCTCATAATGAACCATTATCATTATATTCAACTCAATTTAACAAATCCATAACTTTCCCAAATTAATTATACCAATTAATTTATACACAATTTAGGGCTTCCTCCCCCTTTTCTTAATCTTGACCCCAAGGGTCCAAATAATACTAACAACATCAACAACCTCTATTTTAGACCCAAAACACACAAGGATGAGTCAAATAAACAAAACCCCTCTTTTCAAAATAGTACCTTTCAAAACCCTAACTTCCCCAAAACAAACCATTTAAACAAAAGCTCAATATTTAGGTTAAAGCTCATAAAGATGAGTAGGAATCCCTACCTCAAAGATGAAACCCAACGAAGAAGATGAAGAAAACGAAGTTGCTTCAAATCCCGAAATTTTCGGATCCCAAGATAGCCATCGACGATCAACACAACTTTAACAAAGGCCCAAGGTGAGGAAATCACTCATACTAGATCAATACCTAGAGAGAAGATAAGGGTTTAGAGAGAGAAGCTCTCCAATGGTGTTTTTAAAAAAGTAAGAGAGAGAAAGGATGTGAAAAAATGATTCAAAAAGCTGAATCTCGGTGTGTTTAACTAGTTGCCCCGCTCGAGCGTGGAAACCCCCGCTCGAGCGTCACTCACAGACTCCCGCTCGAGCGTCCAAACCCCCGCTCGAGCGGCGGATACAACCATCCAGAAGTTTTGCAGAACAGGTCCCTGCTCGAGCGTCAAACTCCCCGCTTCGAGCGTCCGACCACTGTAGAGAAAAAAATACTGGGAGGGTGATTTTCCCACTCGAGCTCCAAAACCCCCGCTCGAGCGGAGAAGCTACAAGAAAGGCCCGCTCGAGCGGAGAGACCAAGATCTGGGCAAAATTCTATATTTTAAAACACAACCATCTAATTCCCAACTTGCCCAACACAACCCAAAACTCTAAAACAAGGAGTAAAGGATAGAAACGAGAATAAGACGACAACACATCCACGGAACCGAGTCCGGATTACAGTTAAACAACAAAAAGGAAAATCGGGATTGCTATAGCCGCCATCTCCAAAGGTAACAATTCCTCCTTCATATTTTTCAAGAGAGGTGAAGTAGGATTTGCTACCGGACATGTGACGAGAACAGCCACTATCAAGATACCACATGTGTGAGTCACGTGCTTTTAAGGCAGTGTGAACAACTAAACAAGTCAAATCATCTTTCTTTACCCAAATCCTTTTGGTCTTGGTCAATGTCTTGGCGTTGTGAACATCCTCATGAATCTTGGTATTCCGCCTAGACATGTAAGGTTGTCTCCTAACCCAAAATGTATTCGAATTTCTACCCTTTTGAGACACCTTACCAAACAGTTCATAGCAATAAGGACGAATGTGGCCATACCTACCACAATGATGACAAATAAAAACAGGTTTTACCTCATTTTTGTTGATCTTACCCACTTTCGGTAGATGAAGAGAGGAATCATCCTGGTCTACCTTCAACTTTCCTTTTGCTTGAGTCTTCAGGTTATGTGAGGTAGAGGCATGTCCCTTGTGAGCTGTTGCACCATAGCCTAGCCCACTTTTGTCACAACCCATTTGTTGAGACTCGAGGATGTCTTCTAGAGATTTGGAACCTTTGTTCCACATGGAGATTGTTGCTCTAGCAATACGAAGTTCTTCATCTTTCTGACAGACTATCTCTTCCAATTTAGCTTGTGACATCTTAAGACTTTCAAGCTTTTCTTCATATGTGGAATACACCTTCAGAAGTTCATTCCTTTCAGTTTCACAGGATAGTAGTTTTCCACATAAGTCATGCCTGTCACTCGAGATCTTGATGATATTCTGCTTTGCTGCTACAAGTTCTCCTTTCAGCCTGACATTCTCACTCTCACATGTTTTGAGCTTGAGAGATAGTTTGTCGTTGATTTTGGACAAATTCAGAGATTCCTCGTACAACTTTTCGTAAGCTTGTTGTAGTTCTTCGCCATTGACCTCATCATTGTCTTCAGATATTTCATCATCCTCTTTTTGCTCTTCATTCTGCTTGACTTCATCCAATCTAGCAACTAAGACAGGGAAGTTGCTGGATGGTGAGGAAGGTGAATCTCCTCTTTCATGGAATTGGCTCAGAATTTCCCATGCGTCTTTAGCCTTTGTGCAGTGAGCAACTCGTTGCTGTTCTTCATAGGAAATTGCACCACGAATAGTAATCAGGGCTCTCTGGTTGCCCGGATTGTCTGCACTTTCTGTATCTTCTTCAATGGCTTGCCAACCTTCTGGTTCAAAAGCTCTCAGAAAAGCTCTCATTCTGATTTTCCAATACAGGTAGTTAGTCCCATCAAAGGTGGGAGCATGATGCAAGTTCTGACCACGAGCTAAATCCGATGGCTTTGGAAGAGGTTGAGCGAAAGAGGACCAAAAAGCCATGAAAGCACTATCCCCGTCTTCACCGGATTCAAGTTCTTCGGGTTCTTGTTTCGACCCGCTTTCATCATCCCAAGTCACAGTGTAAACTTTCTTTCGATTCTTTTTTGAAGGGCATTCAAGGGCAATATGACCAAACCCTTGACATTCATAGCACTTTACCCCTTGCCCCTTTACAATCTTCTTTTCAGTTTTTTGAGCAAATTTTGGTGGAAAAGTTTTGGATTTTTCATTACTCTTGTCTTTTGAAATAGGATCTCTGAAATTAGGCTTCTTTTTCTTCAAAATTTTTTTAAACTGTTTTGTAAGCATAGCCGTCATCTCAGACTCTAAATCAAATTCAGTCTCCGGAGTTTTTGCAGTCTCATGAGCACTAGTGAAAGCCACACTTTCTTTTTGTTTTTTCTTTGAAATCTGGTGGGCTTCATAAGTCTGCAAGTTTCCAACCAATTGATCAAGCTTGAGGGTATTAACATTCTGAGCCTCCTCAATTGCTGTCACTTTTGATTGGAACCTCTCGGGTAAAGACCTCAAAATTTTTCCAACCACTTTAGCTTCTGGGATTTTTTCACTGAGTGTGAAACAAGAATTAACGATATCACTGAGTTTTGCATAGAAATCATCAAACGTCTCATCATCCCGCATAAAAAGGGTTTCAAAGGCGGAGGTGAGACGTTGAAGTTTTGACCTTTTGACAGAGGTAGTACCTTCGTGAATCGTTTCAAGAATATCCCAAGCCTCTTTTGCTACCTCACACGTGCAGATACGACGAAATTCTTTAGGTGTGACGGAGCAAAACAGGGAATTGAGAGCCTTACTGTTCCAACTCGAGTTTTGGTAATCAGTTGTGTCCCATTTATCAAGGGGTTTAGGAATATCTACACCATCAATGGTGACAATAGGTTCACTCCACCCATAGATCACGCAGTGCCAAACTTTCTCATCGATGGATTTTAAAAATGCTCTCATACGAGCTTTCCAATAAGAATAGTTTGTACTGTCGAGTAAAGGAGGTTTATGAGTCGAGTTACCTTCACGAATAGAATCCATAATACTAGTCACACAAAATCACACTCCTATAGTTTTGATAAAACAAAGAGTGACCTGCTCTGATACCAATTGAAATTCCTAAGTGATTCGTGATTAGATCAAGATTAAAATATTCCAAATCCCAATAATCCAAAACACACAATCTAAATCAACAAGCACTTACGAAAGTGATTTAGATTGTTTGTTTTTCGGAATAAACAATAAATCGACACAAACGATTTTTACGTGGAAAAAACCACAATTGAAGAACCTTCAATTGTAATCAAAAACCACGGGCGCAACGCCACTAATCAATCCACTACTGAAGAAAGAAAGATTACAAAGATATTATACAAATTACTCAACTCAGTCAATTTGTCTTCGAATCTTTTGTATCTCTTTCACCACGCCTTCGTCTCGGAATTGATCCACCTGAAATTGAATCCACAATCTTCAATTGTCGAATTAACGACTACGTACAGAATCAAACGCCTTTTGAAACTATACGTTTGAATCTTCGGAATCCACCGAAGATAACTCTCTCTTGAATTTAAAGTATCAAACTCCTTGATGTATGTATCTTAGATCATGAGTGAAGAACTCTCTCAAAACATCAAGGAAAACTCTCAAAAATCTCTAGAAGAAAACCTCAAACAAAACCTTAGAAAACCTTAAACAAGATCTAGGAGAAGTAATCCTAAAAACATCCTAAACGGATATAAATAGGCAACTGAGTCCGCGATCTCCGCTCGAGCGCCCAACATCCCGCTCGAGCGGCTTCAGCAAAATATGCGTACGATAAAACAGTGGTCCGCTCGAGCGCTTGAGATCCTGCCCGAGCGCGAAATCACACACTCCAGTACTTTTATAGACCTGTCAAACTACTGAGAGACCACAAACTCCACTCGAGCGCCAATGACCCCGCTCGAGCGGGAAAGACAAAAATACAGGAAAAATTACAATTTTAACAACTCAAAGTTTTGTACCCAGATTTAACAATAAAGGGACCTAACAATTATGTATATTTTTTTTTAATTTATGTAATGTGCCATTTTGGGAACATAGTAAAAAGCCACGTTTTTGGACAAAATGTCCAAAAACGTGGCTGCCAAAAACGCAACAAAATCCTTTTGGAAAGTGCCAAAAACGCAGCCCTAAAATTACAAATTAGAGCCTATGAAAAAAAAATAAAAAAATAAATCTCTTATGTTGGGTAAGGGTATTTTGGTCATTTTAATTTGATTTGACACCATAAATAAATATTAAACTAAAAAGCAAAAAGCCAGCGTTTTACCAACTTTCCCAAATCACTTCCAAAAAAGTAAAAAAGCTTGGTAAAAAGCCAAAAGCCATCTTTTTACCAACTTCATAACATTATCCATAATAATTATATATAAACTAAAAAGCAAAAAGTCAGCTTTTTATCAGCTTTTTACCAAGCTCCTATTTTGGCTTCAAATTGCTTGTATTTTTATTTATTTATTTTAGTTTTCTTTTTAATTTTGGGCTTCAAAGTCTTTGTTTGGTATGTGGGTTGATTTTTTTGACTTTTTAGCTATTTTAGCCTAAAATTAAAAAGTCTCGTTTAGGATGGATTTTTTGATTTTTTTGATTTTTGTGAAAGAAAAAATAAAATAATTATGGTTTAAATGTGACATTTTGTTTTATTGACTTTTTAAGCTATTTTGGATTGTTTTAAAAAGTTAGTTAAAAGCTAACTTTTTAATTTTTTTTTACTTTTCTTTAAGAAGTGTAAGCAAGTAAAGAGATAATATAACACAAAATAAATTAAATGTGAAAAAGTAATTTTTTTTATTTTATTTCTAAAAGAAATTTTATCTTTTTATAACTAAGGCCAAGTTTGGGAAGACTAAATAAGTGTACTTTTTGACTTTTTATGAAATATGGGTTGGATTTGGGTTGGGTTTGAAGTGATGTGTTAGAGAGGTGATGTGACTTAAATAAAATGATGTGACTTAAATAGGATAGTGACTTTTTGACTTTTTAGATTTTTTTGAAGATGCCAAACTTGGCCTAAAATAATCAAAGTAATTCATGCCAAACGTAGTCAAATTTAGTATTGTGTGATGTGCACGCATGTTAGGACCAAATATGCAAAGTATGCAGACTGCCCAAGGTACTTCTAAAGTTCAACAATTGAATATTATACATGTTCACGACGTTTATGTAGAAAATAATTAAGCATAATAAAACAAGATGCTAGTGATAGCCATTAATGTTAAAAAAATGTATTAAAATGTGTAAAAATATATAAAAATATGTTGAGATGTGTATAAATTGTATTGAGATTTTAATTATTATTATTATTATTTTTCATCATTTTATGCTTCTTAATGACTGTCTAATGGGTTGTCAGCATGGCCCTATAATAAAAACAAGCTAGACTCTCATAAAAAATTGCCCCATTGTCTCCTTGAAAATAGATAAATTCAAAATTTTAAACAGGCTAATTATAATAAAAATATTTTTAAGTATATAGAATCCAATCATAGAATTGAACAAACTCTTGCACATAGGGGTTGGATATATGAGTAAGAAAAGAATTGTATTCAATTCTATAATTGGATCTTATGTTTATAAAAGAACTATTACAATAATTGTAGAAGAAGTTTGGCTGAAATTCCTTACTTGATAAACACTATTTTTCGTCCATCAGACTGAGTTTTAGTTTGTGTTTTTTTTTTTAACAAATATTTTTGACTAATTTAGCCAATACTTATAAGCATATTTGTTTTTTTTTTTTTTGACTAAAAAAGACAACAAATGACAAAAAGACTAATTTTTTTTAAGAGATTATTAGAGATTTGTCTGGTCGTTATCTTCAAGATTTAAGAATTAGTTGAAATGCGCACAAGAAGGTCTGAATGCCCAATTACCATTAGGGTTGGCTTTGACATGTATGAGGCCTAAAGTGAACTATGAAAATGGAGCCCTCTTATATATATATATTTTTAATAAAAAATTTATGCATAAAATGTCAAATATCAACAAATTTTTTATTTAGGTTTACTTGCACATATAATTATTAAAATTATAAACTAAAATTTACTTTTATATATTAAAATAAGAAGAAATCATTACAAATACTCAAAAATATTGAAAACTGGGCCAAAATAATACTTGTGTGTGTATGTTTTAATTTCAATTGGGCCAAATCACATTTATAAATATATTTTTTTTCATATGGGCCCAACAAAATTTTTTGGGCCTTTTAGACTGGCCCTAAAGCAACAAAAATAAATTGGGCCTATTTGAATTTGTAATACAACCATGCTATATCCCATCAATATAACACTCCTAATCTACCCCTAATGACGTGGAAGAGAGAGATAATAGAGAGAGATGGAGTGAGTGTGGATCTATTCCTTCACGTGGTCCATTCGATGTCATTAGTGGTGGATTAGTGGTGCTAAATTAGTGCTCCTAAGTATTTTTCTTTGTAATATACTATAAGACACTATTAAATTTGAAAGCCTTATTTTGAGCTAATTTTTGGGGCCTAAGACACAGACCTTAATGGTCTTAGCCCAAGGTTGATTCTAATTACAAAAAAAAAAATTATTGTAAAAACAATTGTTGAGATATCACCCCGTGTGAAGAGTTATCCTTTTTTCTATGTGAAGGCAGCTTAATGAAGTCAAGGAAGACGGGCATCTAAAAGCAAGAATAGAATAGCTGGCCATGTGCAAGGCTCAAGCTCTCTACCCTCCATCATTGTGTATGAATAGAGAGGATGAGGAGAGCTAAGAGTGTAGCAAACCCTGAGAGAGCTCAATGTGAGCGAGCTAGTCTCCCTGTGTGAAAGAGGGAGACGGGTGGCTATCATGAAAAAGTGAGGTAGAGAGAGGCTACCTCTAAGGAATCAAATTCCTCTCCTTGACTTTCCTCTTGGGCAATGGTAGAGGGCCTAAAACGACGTCGTTTTGGCAGTTTTGAGCCATTTGAGCCACAAAAATTGTGGCCTTCAAACATTATTCTTTCCTCTTTGACTTCTTACTTGTTAGATTATTGGGCTCACTTTTAAGCCTAATTTCGATGATCCGAACCGTTCACATTTTAAGATTTGTTGAGTATATCATATCTGTAAAAAATTAAATTGATCGGATATCAGAAAGCATGTGTTCGGATCATCAAACTAAAAATTATTTTTTTAAAAAATTTAATAAACAATCTTCCGAACATATACTTTCTGATATCTGATCAACTTGATTTTTTTACAAGTATAATATACTCAACAATCTTAAAATTTGAACGGTTCGAAATATCAAAATTGGACTTAAAAATAGACCCAATGGCCTAATAAATAGAAAGTCAAGAAAAAAATTTAAGGAAAGGATCATGATTCCCCTCTAAAAGGGAGGAGCTATGTGGGAGTTGAGTGAAAATGAGTGTTTCCTCCATATTGTAATCTATTTATAATCTCTATTTATAATGAATATCTAATTACTCCCTTATTGATATAAATATTATTAAATCAAATTACGTTAAATATGGTGTCTTGTGATTATTTTTCTGCTTCGTAATGATTTCATGATGTGTTGGGCGGAATCCCGATCCTATCAACAATTAGATCTCAAACTATGTGCCTAGTTGACTAACAAAAGTCATGTACAAGAGCAGAAAAATGTGATGACTATCAAGCCATTACACGATTACACGATAGACTGTAGATTCACGATTGATTGTTCAAACTAATTTCTCAGCCTAGACTGAGAGGAGAAACCAACTAATACTTCTGAGTGCCTTGCCTAATCCTACAGAAAAAGTAAACCACATTAGCAGTGGGTATAGAAACAAGGAAAATTATAAATCAGTATTACTTTTACAAAATATGTATTAACTTTAATTATTAAAATTAATAAAATTCACATTAATTTAAATTTTTTTACAAAATCATGCACTGAATTACAATTTCCTTTACGAGAGAATGCCACTTTTCCCCTCCCACACTATCTAAATGGCGAGAAAATAATTATGGTAAGGCATAAAACATACCTCAATAGACAATAAGTGACAAAAAGAGGAATAAAAAATTTAAATACTCTGATTAGATATACAAAGCACTATTTATATGAATTTAAATATTAATTTTAAACTCTTTAAAAAAGATTGGAACCCTCTCTAATTCTTTCTTTATTATTAGACTTTGTACTTAACAATCTTTTTATCCATTAAACTAATCAACTACTCAAATAATCACATCCCACTCCACGAACCAATGGTCTTCCACATTCTGATACGCTCTTCCTTTCTCTTCTCTTCTCTTGTCTACCATCAAAAGATTCTCCAATTAAAAATTACATAAAACAAAACAGTACACTTGAGCTGAGCTCAACACTATCCAAATCCATCGCATTACAACAACTTAAACAATTTCAAGAAACAACGATGGAAATTTGAAAAACAGTTTACAAAATAAACAACAATTTCTTCTACAAAATCGACGGGCAGCAATAACAACTACTCCATCGATCATCATCATTGTCATTGTCATTTATATATACAGATCGTTGATATGAAAACAGAATTACAAAACGGTAAAGAAGAAAGAGATTTGAAGTTACTTAGAAAGAAGGAACGACGCCGTATCCAGCATCGGCGGCGATGAAGGCGGCAGGGGAGGAAGAATTGTTGTAGATGCTATCGAGCTGGATCTCGGCGCGCTTCGCGAACCTTCCTTTGATTCGAGGTCTGGTCTCCGCGTAGGCCTTCCTCGACGCGTACCGTATCGTCTTCTCGAACTTTCTGTTCTTTCGCTTCTCTCTGTACCTCAACACCCTCGCTTCTCTGTCGATCCCCGAGACTGGATTGATCGGGACTGTGTCTGCTGCGTTTTGGTGTCCGAAAGTTGTTGTTGATACGTCCGCCATGGCGTTGTGGTCTGGAACAACTCCTACCTCCAGAGACGACGACGATACCTGTTTCAGTCATGAATACAATCTTATTAGCCGGTTCATAGATCTAATTTTCTGTCTGGTTACTGAGAAAATATAAGAAAGTTCTATGATCTATTTCCGTTTTGAATTTCTCGGAAGCCAAACAGAGAGGGAAATGATTAGAGATGAGGATCGAATGCATACACTATGGCTGAGAGACTGATGAGAGTTGAAATTGTACAGAAAAGGCTTAGATCCAGAGTAGTCTACGTCGTAGCAAGGTAGACCTTCCACCAATGAAGGAGGCTGTGGCGGTTGTTGAATGTTCTTGATCTGCACCGGAACAACTCCATCGGCCGGAGAGATGTATTGCTGCTGATGTGGTTTCTGATCTCCGGCCATGATATCGAGATCCAGATACGGATCAATATCAGAGAACAGATATTCCGAAGACTTGAGATCAGTACTGTCGTCGACGATCTTAGGGTTCGGATTCGGAAGCAGCCACGACGCCGCTTCGGCCTCCTCAGCCTCTCCACCTTCATCATCAAAGTAGCGGTCGTCAGCGCCGCCGTGGACGGCGGAGGACTTGGCGGCTACGGTTTCTGCGGGCTCGTAAAAGGGAGTGACAGGGAAGCGCTCGTGACGGCGGGCGAGGGGGTTGGCCGAGTGGATGTCGCGGTCACAGGTGACGCAGAGAGAGGCGGCGTCGGCCTTGCAGGTGAAGCTTGCCGGAGCTTGTTCGCAGACGTCGCACATCCACACGCGCGCGTGCCTCGAAGCCAGCTTGTTGGCAGCATGGATCTTGGAGTCGCAGCCGACGCAGAGGAACGCCGTGTCCGCCTTGCAAAATAGGGTCGCCGGCGCTAACTTGCAGGAGTCACACTGCTTCGCTGCCATACTCCAACTCTCTGCTCCCATGCTTTCTCTCTCTTAAAACTGTGAGTTATACTCTCTCTCTCTCTCTCTCTACAATTGCGTGAGCTGGTAGTGGTCAGCCTCTGCTTTCCTTCCTTGGCTGGTTATTGGTGGGTTTTCTTTTTTGGTAAATTACACTAAATTCCCTAGACCGGGAGAAAATACAAAAAAATGCCATATTTTGTTATAATTACACTTCTTACTCTTTTAGTAAAATTAAAACAATGATTTTGAGAAATAGGTTAAAAATTAATTTTAATTTTTTTTAAATATGTAAAAAAATAAAGAGGTGATGTGACTTAAAAAAATCAAAATTTCAAAAAATTGACTTTTAACTCAATTTCTAAATAAGCCAAAATATACATTGATTAAGGTCGAATTGTACAACACTGAGGTCGTTAATTAGGATCTTTTAACTTTATTTGCTTGACAAACTATACATTTTATGCCTGTTTAATATCATTCAGGTTTGTACAGAGTGGGAGCATAAAATGAGCATAAAAATCCTTTTCGTACGTGCAAAGGCCTATTCCAGCACTTGCGGCCTTTACCTTGCAGCCAAACAGAGCCTTAGCTTACCGTACATGTGACACCCCTTCCTGCACGTATGGTGACCACTCCCGCACGTGCCTGTTGTTTTGAATCTGTTGAAAGAGGCTAGAGGTATAAAAAGACAAAAAATTAGACTGGATTAGGTCTGAAAATTCTGAGAATGAAAAGAGGCTAGGGTTTGGAAGAAAAGCTTTCTCAAGCTTGCTATTTCATGGATGATTCTTCTTCCTCCACCTCTTTCCACTCCTCCATGAGAGACTAGGTTCTTTCTTTTTAGGATTTTAATGAAACCCTAGCCATGTAAGTGTTTTTAGTCTTGATAAGTTTAACTCTAAGACTTAACCACTCTACCCATCTCTTCAATTTTTCCTACTTCGTTTCAATCCTAATAAAGTATTATGGAATGATGGAAATGTGAGACTATACATCGAGTTCATTTTCGTTTCCTTTTTCGTTGTTGTCCCATTGTAATGATTGTTTTGATAAAGATTGAAATGATTAAAAAATCAAAAAATTGCTACGTAAAGTCCATTATTCTCTTTATTTTTTTACAAATTTTTCATAAAAAATTAAAAAATTAATTAAAATAGTCAATTCTCAAAATAATCCTAAGTATTATATGTGAATTAAATTTATAGTGAGCTTAATATCGTATGCCAAATTTATGAGCTTTATTGTATTTGTTTTAAACCTTGGAGGGGTTTGTGTAATTTACTTTTTTTTTCCCTCTCTCTCTCATCGTCATTCAATCTATCCACTTGGTAGAGGCGATCTGGGGATTGACGAATGAGGGATTGACACGTGGAAGACTGTTAGCCAGAATATATGTAACGTTGAAAATTAGGGAGTTGTCGTTTGGGAGGAGGAGAGGTGTCGTTTTAGGGGGGTGGGGGTATCCCACGTGAGACGTGCTGGGTTGGATTGAAGTGTGTTTGGCTTTTTGCAATCTCCCATCAAAAAGAAGTGAGAACAGAGTTCATCACGATGGTGAGTTTGGGTCCCACATTGCGGGGACCTATTAAATGTTCCAGATAAGTCTCTGCCCTACTTGGCATACAAAAGCCAGTTAATGTACTGTAAAGCTAGAGAAATTACCGTTTAGGTGAGGTTTCATTTCATAGTTGTCAATTTTATTTATTTATTGTTTTAAAGAAATGAGTTTTGTTTTTCTAATAAAAAAATAAAATTATTTGGTGTATGCAAATATTTTTAAAATAAAAAATATATATGTTTGATTGTTGCTGGAAGTGGTAGCCGGCGGTGGATAATGTCTTATATGATGATTGATCCTCTCAGCTTGTTGAAAGGAGAGGGAAGAGAGTGAAAATTTATTTTTAAAAGAAGTGAAAACACTTTTTTTTTTTTTTTTTGTGGTACTTATCAAGTTTTTTTTTTTAGAAATAATAACAATATACCAAACAATTATTTTCATTTTTAATTTATACAAAAAATAAATAAATAGAAAAACCCCAAACAATCTGTTTTGGAGTACATTTATGCCAGTGTTTGACTATCTGCATAATGCTGGCTTGATGCATCAAGAAACAGTAGGTGAGTGTCACAGTCACATACCAAAAAACGAGTACTGTAGTAATAAATTTGGAAATTTTAAATTAATTAGTATTGAAATAATTCCTAATTTTAAGGGTTATTTGTAAAGTAATTGTTAAGAATTTGAAAAATAATTTCCAAAATAATTTGATTAAGAAAGAAAAATAAATTGAAAACCTTAAAATATGAGTTCATGTTCTATAATTGTCCCAAGAAATTTGGAGTTGTTGACTATGATTTTTTTGTTAAAAAAAAAAAAAAAAAAAAAAAAAAAAAAACTATGATAGGAATCATACGTATCATATTACAATTGGCTAAAACATTAGCACTTTGTCTCCGTAAATTTGGGTGGTATTAGGTAACATTTAGAGGTTGTTTGGGGTATCTTAAATAAATGTACTTTTTATCTTTTTAGACTAAAAAATTGAGAAAGAAAATATAGATATTTAGGTTAATTTTTTGACTTTTTATAGAAAAATGTGTAATAAAAAATTATAAAAATTGGTTTGTAAGAGAAAATTAGAATTGGGAGTTGTGCAGCCGTAATTGTTGACTTTTGGTGAATAGTGTTAACTTTTTTATTTTTTGAGTAACTTTTTGACTTTTTAACTTTTCCTAGACATGCCAAACTTGACTTTATACTTTCAAGTTTTATAAACATCAAATAAGAAACATTTTTTTTGCTAAAAAAAGAAAAAAGAAAAAAAAGATACTTTTGTAAATAAAATTTGCATCTTCCAAGTGTGAACTTCTGACCCAAAGATACCAGAGGAATTGTGAATCTTTCATAAAGGAGAAGTTATTTGGTAATGTTAGATTATATTCAATGATTTTATCCATCTAAATATTATTATAAAATATATATTTTATTTTATCTCTTAACTGTTTCATATTTCTATTCTAACTGTACTCTTTATTTTAACTATCCATTCAAATATTATTAATTTTATAATTTTATAAAATGTCACATCAATAACAAAGATAAAAAAAAATGATCATAATAATTAAACATATTTTGTCTAACCTTTAAAACTAATTACATGTAATTAGTGAACGTAAGTTGGACTAATACATTTTGACTACCAAGCATTGGGTCCGTTTGAAAAGATGGTTTGTGGCTAAAATAGGCACAAAAGACAAAATATGCTATTTTAACTACAAAAGACAACACATCACTTCCAATCCATAATCATTACACTCTTCTCTCACAAAAAAGTCAAAAAGTCAAAAAATAGTCAAAAAGTCAAAAAATCCTTCTCAAATTAAGCTTTTTAGCTCAAAGCTAAAATAACCAAAAAAACTAAAAAACTAAAAAACCAACTCACTTCCCAAACCAACCCATTATATGTTTAGTGGATTAAAGATGCTCTTAGGGCATTACCCCACCACTCAAAATAGGACATTTGTCCTGTTGTTTCCAGATACAAAATAGTGAGTTCCAGTGACTTGTAACCAATTAACTTCAAATTAGCGCACCATAGGAATTTGCTTCTGGAATAAAATATAATTTGTCCTCATGACGCATGCGTGATCTAAATTTGAGGAGATGCATATTATTCGAGTCCGGATCCTCTGCCGTTCTTTCCTACGACGCGTCCTGCAGTGCCCCAAAATAACGTCGTTTTGGGATAAAATTTTACAAAAAAAAAAGAAAAAAAAAGAAAAAAAAAAAGATCAGAACCAGAGAGGAGGAAGAAGAAATAAAGCAGCCACAAGAAGGCCCTCTTTTCAGTCATCATCTCTCTCTCTCTAAGCAAAACCCACATCAAGTAGAACACATTCAAGGACTCTACAGCCACAAGAAGGCCTTGTTTCATTGAAGAAAACGATGCTCTAGCCTCTCTTGCAGACATGGAAGCTGACCACAAACTCCGGCCTCTCTTCACCCCACAAAAACAAAGCCTCATATAAGCATTTACATTTATTTACATAAAAATAAAAAATTTAAAAAAACAAAAATCCTCAAAATGGGTCTTCCCTTCTTTTTCTTGTGCTTCCCTCAAATTGGCCCCTCTTCTTCCCTTAAACACAGTGAACAAAAAATGAAACAACAAAATCTCATTTTTTTCCGATTCAATCCTAAACCCATCTCCAATTAGTAAGACCATATTTTGCAGAGCAAAAAGAATTGGTTTTTCCCCAAACATATGTAGAATTTTCCGTGATTAAACAAAAATTTTCCAGAAAATTCAACTTTCCCATAAAGGGCCTTTCTTGCAAAGAAAACAAGCCTCCAAGAAATGGGCATGGTGTTCTTCGTAGAATCTATCAGCATCATAGAACCGTCCAGATCTGGGGAAGAAATCTGATGCTACCTCTTCTTTGCAAGGAGGATGTGTAATAGAGTGGCCTAGACACAAAAGGGTGTGGATGGCGGTGGCACCTCGGCGGCGATGGCACTGGGAGGGGTTGGGAAAGAGCGGGCGAGGGTGGGGATGGCCGTTGTTGTTGTCATTGTCGCTGCGCCATCATCGCCATCGTCGTCCATCTTCGTCTCTCTGATTTGAGTACTAAGATAGAAGAAAAAGAGGCTCAAAAGCAAAAGGAGAGAGAGAAAAAATAAATAAATAAATAAAGTACAAAACGACGTCGTTTTAGACCGCCAAAGAGCCGGCCGTAGGAAACCACGGCAGATGATCCAGATTCATATTATTCACGCTTCATACCACAGAAAGACTTCAAATTAAATGCTCTTGAAGGCATCAACACCTACAATGGGATCTTTTGAAAAGCGCAAAAAATAAAAATAAAATTAAAAATCAACTTTTAATTTTTTACTTATTTTAAATTACATCACTTTTCGCATTTTTTTACTCACAAAAGACAAAATAAATTTAAAAAATCAAAAAAATTAACTTTTTATCAACTTTTCAAAACACCACAATATCTCACTAATCTTTGACTTTTACAACCCACGTGGATAAATTATACTTTCTTTTTAGTTTTTAATTAATTTATTTTTTAAAAAATTTAGCTCTATGTCTATCCCCTTTAAAAAAAATATTAATTCCTAAACAAATTAATATGTAATCGTCAATGAAATAAATTTTAAAAAATTCCTTTATACTATTTTTTTTCCCTTCTTATTTTGATGGATATGCATTTATACCAATTAGTTGAGTTTAAAAGATTATAAAACAATTACAAAAGAATTTTAAACATATGTTTTCCACCCAAAATAAACCCATTTTAATTTATATATCCTAACTGCCCAATTGCATAAAGAGAATTTCTCCACCTTGCATATCACAAACAAAGTTTCAATGCTCCTCTCAGTATATCCATTTTTAACATAATCAAAGCATTGCAAGATATATTCCCCTTTATGCAACACAAAACAAATAGGTTCTGGCACCTAAAACCATTGCAAAACATCCCACATTTCAACATTCAACTTTTTAACTCATCTTATTTTCATTCTAAATTTTCTTTGCTTTAAGTCACACATCCGAGATTGAACAAATCAACACTATTCATATCTTTGAATTTCTTCTGGTTGAGTGAAAAGTGATCTTATACTAACCAAAGTAACAGAAGAATAAATGCACATACCCACAAGTTTTACACCATTCAAGGCTGCCGATATGCTTCCTTAAGCCATCAATACCAACCAGTTTCACCAACCTCTTGTTCAGTTCATCTCCAACCCTATTGGAACACGAGTATAAGAAAAATGCTAAAGACTTCAACAAATAATGTAAATAGTCCAGATGAAACATGAATAAAGGAAGACTGTAACTTACCTCCATATGGAAGCCTAATCATCGGAGCATCATGGTCTCATGTAGGAGTTGCTGAATTGGGAAGGCCAGAGATGACAGATACAAGAAATAAACAAAAGATTTGCATGTCTCTATGAGGAGACATATTGTCCATCACTGACCCAGCTCATCTGGGAAGAAATCCACCGAGCTTAATGTCTCTGTTAAATGTGTTTGTTTCGTTTTCCTAATCACCAGTTATAGGATTTACGAGCTCTCCTAGATGCTATTCTTAACATTCCAATTGGCATATCTTGTTTACTCGATCCAATCTCACCATCAATGAATATGATGAGCCTGCTTCCATCATTCAACATGCAGCAGCAGGATTGTTATAATCATAAAAAAATAATAGCTAGGTTAAAAAAATCACATTGTTCATCATCTGATTATTAGCAATAAAAAAAACTTTAAATAAAAAAGATTCATTAAGAAATGAATGCATTTATGATTCATGAGAAGCCTTACGAGACACCAATTTTGAATGAGCTTCAGCAACAAGAGGAACGCCAAAAAGATTATGGAACAACATGCTGAGTTAAAAAAAAGATCTAACAAAGTATAAATGAATGGCGGAACAAAAAAGGATTCATGTAGCTAACCAACGTTCGGACTTAGTAGAGTGAATGAACACAAAAAAGATGCTAGTGAAACAGGGAGATTACACTGAAGACTACGATGCATGGACAAAGATACAAAAGCAATACAAATGAATCAGCAGTCAACCCTTAAAAGGTAGAGTACAAGCACAAAGCGGATATGGAAACAGATCAACATTATATATGACGACTTGTCTACTTAAAATGAATACTCTCACCTTTTCGATAGAGACCATATTGCACCATATCCCACTCTCTATATATGATTCAAACATTTAACAATTACTACATTCAAAAGACTCTCATTCTCAAATTGATATCTATTATATTAGATGTGAGTGCAAGTATGCAACTATTAAAATAAAAAATTTAAAAAAAAAAATATTTGGTCCTAAGACTCAGTCCCAAGACATTTCAGAATACTGAAAGGCTCCATATTTACCATTTATATTTCTTTAACAGACATTAAAACCATAAGAGACCAGAATGTTTGAGTAGCTACTACAAAGTAATTGGAAAGACCCAAAATTGCACTAGAATGATTTTTAGGATTAACATTTTCCGTTTTAGGTTCCTCCAGTCACTGCATTGCGTGCTAGACTCGTCTGAGAAGGTTCAAATATACCAACTGCAAGTCTGAAATTGGTCAACAATGTGTCAAAGGCTCACGACTGGATAAACATGCCAGATCACAGCTATGCTGCACCATCAACATCAACAGATCAGATTTAAGACTTAACTGGAAGCAATGAACTGGTTGGGATTATACTTCAAAGGACAAAATTGAGCAATGTCAAATTTAAATTCTGATAATGGTCCTAGAATGTGAGATTAGCATAAGCCCTGAAATGTTAGATTAGCATTTTGAAGAGAACAAGCAGGTATCCCTTTCCTTTGTCTTGCTAATTTGTAGTAAGCTTATATATTTTCTCAAAATAGATTTATTCATAGGAGAGGAAAATAAAATATGAATATTTTGGATTTCACCAAAATATCTCAACAATCCCCCCCCAACCTAACCACACCCCTCATCTCTCTCCAAACTTAAGCTTTATCCCAAATCTACAAGTCATCCTAAGCGTTACCTCATCCTTCAAAACCTTAAATGCTTACACTATCCCCCAATCTAATATACCTTGCTTTCAGTAAGCTGAATACTAATCTATTACATAAAAATTCAAATAACTTGTGGATCCAATCAATTAGCCTATTGCTTCACAAGGTATCTTAAGGTACAGATCCTTTAAACTAAATAATTTTTTCTTAAATTGAAATTATATACAAGCAAATATTTGCCATTCAAGTCTATAATATATAATATGAAAATAAAGTACTCTGAAATATAAATTGAAAATGGAAAGCACATACCTGTTATTAAACGAAACCACTGAAAAAGCAGAAAACTACCACCATCATAACTCTTGAAATTTAGGCCATGTTTTGCAAACTCATCAATTGAATTAGCTGAGGATACGACTGCGTTGGACTACCACTTTAGTTGGTAAATTGGCGTCACTTGTGTGGCCTTCTCCCTCTGTGCAGAAACCACAAGCCTTTTCTGAAACCAGGGAGAACAGGACAAAGTAACAAGCATCAACTCAGCCTGAAGTTTTTCATAGAAATTCCCGAACAGTCCCTTAGATACAAGGTCAGCAACAAACATTCCATTATGGGGCATCATTTCCAGAAGCTGACTATCATCACCATCTATGCATTAATAATTGGCTAACACAAATACTTATTTGTCCCTTCCAAGCCATATTTGATAAAGGTCAAATGCCTTGTCAAAATCTCTCATCTTGCAGTACTTTTTCATGAGTATTAGAAATGGAACATGATCAATGGGAAAACCAGACCTCTGTATCTTGGCAAAAAGTTTTTCAGCCTCCATTACTTTACCTCTCATACAATAACCTTTAATGAGCTCGGTATAAGTCATGATGTCTGGATCATAACCTCTCCTCAGTATTTCATCATGTAATTGGAGTGCAGAATGAATGTGTCCAACATCACAAGCAGCACCTAGCAACAGATTATAAGTGACCAAATCAGGCGAAAGACCCTTTACGAGCATCTCCTTCTTTAGAGACTGAGCTTCATCAATTTTGCCTCGTTTTGTGTGTGCATGGATCAATGCATTATAAGTAAAAACATTGGGCAAGACACCAAATGCCACCATTTGATCTCTAATGGAGAGAGCATTTTGAATATCTCCACTTCTACCATAGCCATCAATTATAGCATTCCAAATGAGAGGCTCAGGTACAATCGAATTCTCTAACATAGAAACAAGAAACTCATTAGCCTCAATTACATGCCCCTGAATACAGAGGCCTTGAATGAGCATTTTGTATGAGATATGATCAGGAGCCACCCCCATTCTTGACATAACACTGTAGATATAACAAGCCTCATCAATCTTTCCTTCCTTACAAAGCGCACTTATAAGTGTATTGTAAGTGAAAACATCGGGAATAAGGCCACTCTTAAACATTTTAGATAAGTATCTATATGAAACTGTCACGTCTTGGCTCAAACAAAATCCATAAATAATAACATTATAGGAAATAAGATCCATTTGGGTACCCCTTTGGAGCATCTCATCCCAAAAAGCAAGAGCCTGCATCGTATCTCCATTCTTGAAGTGACCATCCATGAGTGTTGTAGAAGTGATTAAATTTGATCTTCCCTTGTCACAATTTTCATCTAATATTTCTTTAAGAAGCTTCCTAGCATCCTCCAATAGTCCTTTCTTGCAAAGTGCATGTACTAAAATGTTACAGGAAACTCTATTTGGCATAACACCAGAATTCGCCATTGTAGAGAAAACATCGAGAGCTCTGTCCACATTATTAATTAGGCAATAACCCTTCATTAAAGTGTTATAGGTAGCACAATTGGGACTGGGACCACAATATAACATCTCACTAACAAGCCAATTTGCCTTCTCCAATTCACCAGTTTTGCAAAGTCCATTAAGAAGATAATTGTGTGTAAGCACATCTGGAATTACACCATTCCGAATCATCTTCTTCCTAAGCCATAGGGATACTCCCAACTTACCTTCCAAACACAAAGCCCTAATAATGGCTACATGCTGAGTGTAACTGCCTTCAAAAGTGCAACCACATAAGCCTATGTGTGCCCATGATATGCCTTCCCTACAAAGTTCATAGAAACTATTAAGAGATGACATTCAAGAATTTAGAAACACTCTATTTAGTTTAGAGAAACTGTAAATTTACGAACTAAATAATTTCCTACAATGTACAGGCATAACATAATCACACCAAATGACAAGGGTGAAGAACCTCTAAGTGTCCATGCTTGCAAATAAGAAAACCAAATGTATAAAACAACTAAAAATGGAACTGATTAGACAAAAGAAAAAGGCACGAGAGTAACCATAAAAAGGACCATATCAAGCTTCAACATGTAGTTTTATCCTATACAAATTTAGTTGGTTGATTCAAAAATATATCAGAAGATTCAGAACTTGACGCATTTAAGACATGACAGAATAGCACCTGATACAGAGCTCTGCAATGAATTTTACTATTGTAGTCTCCATAAATTGGCTCTGAATTGTGTAACACCAGGGGTGCATCAAAACATGATGTCAGGAAAAAAATTCTCATCCCTATCAAAGCTTCAAAATAAAAAACTGAAGTGCAATCTATACAATCTATTCATATTGGATGCCACAAACTCAAAATTACCTTCTGACCAAACGAGGCAATTTAAGCAACAACAATAACTTCACATCCTAATCAAACTACACTATTAAGCAACAATAACTTCAAATACATGGACACTTGTGCAAGTTCAAACAACAACAACCTCAATAATGGATACAAATATTTTAAAACGTATCAATTGAATATTAGCACAAATGGAATTATTAAAATTGAGAGCTTCCATAATAATTTCATCTTGTAATGGGAATGACTATAATCTACCACTTTCCAATGAGCCACTTCAAAAATGATCTAAAATCAAAATCCTGACCTCATCATCTTTAAACGCTCCAGACTATCTTTCAGCATTGTGTCCAAGACATTGAAAACTGCCCGCAAATCTCTTTTATCATTGCAATCCTTTCTTTGTGAGAACCAATCTTTATTCTGTTGCTGGCACTGATCACCAACAGTCTCAATGATATCTTGAAGAGCACAAGGCAGTACTCCATCGCGTCTACACATATTCACAATGTGGGTTGTAGTGCAAACTGCTAAAGATTTCATTGTAAAAAGGAAAAACAAAAAACAAACAAGAAAATTTACAAGTACATACCTAGATACGCACACATATATAATTTGTGAGATGACACAAATATATGTAAGAGTTGATTATTAAAAGAAATGTAAGGCCAACTCCAGCCCTTTTGAGTAACGCTGTGTTTGGTTGAGCGATTCGGAAAGAAAAAGAAAAAAGTGTGTGAAACTAGAAAAATGTACATCCATATTATTTACATTTCACTCCATTTTCCTTTTTCCTTCCCAAATCCCTTAACCAATCAGGGCATAAAAGATTTATTTGATAGAAAGAGCTCCAATAGACAAACTCAGATATAAGCAGGAAGCACTCAAAATTTAAATTTGATACAGATGTGGGTGAAAAAAACATGGGTAAAACTCAATTTGGTATAAGTTTAAGTCAAGAATGAGCCATTTTTACCCAAATTAAAATTTTAAAAAATAAATAAAATTAGATACCTTTGATCGAAAAAATCAATGTTGGATTTGCCACAGAAAATGTCAGCAAAGGACTGAGCGATACAGTCCTTGAAGGAGTCTAGGGTTAGGATGCTGCCTTTGAAGAGTCGAAGAAGAAAATGGGATTCTTCAGTTGCCATTAGGAGCTGAAAATTCAAAGACATTCGCACCAAAGAATCAAAATATAAAAAAATAAAAATAAAAATAATCTGGAACAATATAGACACAAACGTAGATGTAGATGCATATATATATATACACACGCATGTCTGTAGATAGATAGATAGAGAGAGAGCGAGAGAGAGAGAGTACTGTTTGCATTTTCTGTACAAATTGAGAAGCGCTGTCTCCGAAAAAAGGTGAGTTCGCCGCCAACTGTGAGGCGACGACGCGATGGTGCAGAGAGTGGAGGAAGGGGGCGAAGAAGACGTGACGTTCGATTCGAGCAATGTTATATTCACGTCCGGATCCTCTCCTTCTACACTTCTCAATTGGTTTGGGCTCTGACTGGCCCACTGAATTGCTATTTTCAAGCCCATGAAATTGTGTTGGGTTGAGTTTTAAGCTTATTTACTTAACTGTTTTGGGCCTGCCCAGGAAAGAAGGAAAGACGGCCCACGAGAGACATAACCCTACAACGTCTTTGTTAGTTTTTTAGCCTTTTCAGTGCTGCCCGGCCCAATTACTAATTTACTTAGGCTTGTTTTCGCAATTAGTTATTTTAGTCAAAGAGATAGAAAGTCATTGTAAAAAAAAATAACTATTCTTTCTCTACTTTTGTGTACGTTTATTCATAAAAAACTAAAAACTAACTAAAATAATCAATTTTAGGCACCATATTTCTTTTATTTTGACTAGTTTGGTTCAATTGTACGATGAATTAATAACTAACCTTATCTTTACAAATTAAATAGAACCGTGAAATCTATCAAATAAAACAAAAATTAAATAACAAAAAATAATTGGATTTTGATAAAAAATAATTCGATTCTGATTTGATAATTGTATTTGAACTATCCCTCCTAATTTAGAGGGTAATTTCTGGAGTTTAATTTAATTGTTTTTTTCAATACACACTTTTTTAACTGCTAACGAGTGTAAAATTGTAAAATCTACAATTTTAAACAAAATCAATTTATTTTTTGAATATGAGCTTACAATTTTGGAGCAATGATATTTGATTTTATTTTCCAATCTCTCTACATATTTGCTAAAAAAGTTAGTGAATTGAAAGACTAGTATGTTTGATTTTAATTTTCTAGAAATTGAGTTTTTTATTTTTTGTATTTTTTTTTATTTTTAGTGAATATTTTTTAAATTTTAAACAATTTTTTATATTCTTTTAGATGTATCTTACTTAAATATATTTAAAAAGTAAAATATTTATACAAAATATTTTAAAAATTAATAAATACACAAAAATATGAAAAATGTACTAAAATCTCATATTTTTTTATATTTTTGATATTTCCACATATATTATATTTTTTAAGTGTATTTATTTTAAGTGTATCTAAAAATTTTAAAAATTACTTAAAATATTAAAAAAATCAGTGAAAATAAAAAAAAACACTGAAAATAAAAAAATTCAATTTTCTAAAAAGAAATCTTGAAAATCCAACTAAACAAGGTGTTTACTATTCAATTACGTTACATGCAAAGAAAATTTCAAACACAAAATTCACATATAGAACATCTATGACCTATGCATTATGTGGTATTTTGGGAAGTTGGTAAAAAGTTAAATTTTTAGATTTTTTGATGGTTTTTTGGGCAAAAAACTGGGTTGTTTTAGGTAAAAAGGCGGACTTTTTTGGCTAAAAAAAACTAAAAAGCCAAAAAATTGACTTTTTTGGTGTGTTCCCAAAAGACCTAATATTTAAAATTTTATTTTTAGACTTTTTCATTACAAAAATGCTACAGTGGCAGAAAAATGATTTTTTTAAGTAATATATTTATGTGGTTAATATTTATTGGCCTTATTTGGAAAGGGTTATTTGAGTTAAATAATCAATAAAAATAAAATAGGTTAAAATAATCAATAAAATAAAATAATACATCAAATTCATAATCATTTCGATTTTTCTTTCATAACCAATCAAATTAACTATAAAAAAAATAAAAAAAATTAATGTATTAATAGTAACCACCTTTTCTTTCAAAACATAACTTTCTTAATTAAATTAAAATAGTAAAAAAAATTAAAAATTAATTAAAATAAGGGCAAATTACATATATCTCATCGAGGTTTAGCAAAATTACAGATACTCCCCTGAGGTTTGAGAAATTACAGATACCCCCTGAAAGTTATATTTTCATAACAAATTAGTTTGTTATGAAAATATAAATCTCAGAGGATAATTTGTTATGAAAATATAGGGCTTGTTTGGTTAGTGTTTTTGAAAAAAATTTCAGAAATTTTTTTCAGAAACAAGTTTCCAAAAAAAATGAAACCAAACAAATTTTCCCAAAAAAATTTCTCAAAACACACAAACCAAACAAATTTTCCAAACAAACCTCTCTCACACACACATCAAATCAATCACTTTTTCCAAAACTCTCTCTCAAAACAATTTTCCAAAACAAATTTCCCAAAAAACCAAACCAAACATGTTTTCGTACTTTTTTTTTCCAAAACATGTTTCTGAAACACAAACCAAACAAGCCCATAAATCTCGGGAGGTATCTGTAATTTTCGAAACCTCAGGGGTATCTATAATTTAGCTAAATCTCAAGGGAGGTATATGTAATTTGCCCTTAAAATAACAAACTTTTCAAATGAGACGGCATGTGTTTGTTGTTTTCAGTATGAATAACCTTATATATATTAATTGATATATCAATTAATGTATTAATAGAAAATGTGACATAATTTTAGAAGTTTTGAATATTTGTAATTTATATAATAGATGAGATTAATAATAATATCATCACATATGTTAATACATTTATTAATAGGATTTGGCTTCCCTCAAGTCTCAGATCGGACTCGAGGGTGTTGTTGGGCACGTGAGGGTCTACCACGGGACCCGTTTCGATAACCCGAATAGTTGAATGTGTAGAACTCATCGAGTATTATATGCCTATAAAAAATCATATTGATCGGATATTGATAGTTACGTGATCAAATCAATTTTGTATAAAAAAATAAACGGTAAAAAAATAAACGATTGATAGAAAACTGATTCGATGAGATAGCTATCGATATCCGATCAACGTAATTTTTTATAAACATATAATACTTGACAAATTTTTACACATTAAATAATTCAGATTATAAAAACGAAACCCATTATAACCTCCATAGACTTAATAATATCTTTCAATTCGATCTGAGGCCAAAAAAATCCGGGCATTGTTAATAGGGCATTGCTAGGGAGCCCGAATATTTGGCTCAAATTGTGGCTCAAATTTCTTTATTAGGTAAAAAAAAAAAAAAAAAAAACAAAGTTACTAAAACTGACAATTTGAGTCAATTTGAGCCACAGTTTTAGGGCCAGCAATCATTTTCCTTGTTAATATATCAATTAATAATGCAGGTAACACGTTCCATTATTATTAGGTGCCACTTGTACAAACCCCCTAATTAATAAATTGACGAAGCGCAGTTGCATTAAATAGCTAAGCGGGTTTCGCACCGCCGCATAGCACGGACAACACGCCACCAACGTCAGCATCAATATCATCTGAGAGAGAGGGAGATGCCACCAAAAAACTTCATTCATTCATCCAAACCAAATCTCACCCCATTAATTCATTCATGAAAAATAATATAAAATTTACACTTTTAGACATTTTTTTAAGTTGGATGATTTATTAAAGAAATAATTAATTAATAATTACAAAATATATAAAAAAATTACACTATATTTAATTAATTACTACACCATCATATTTGAAACATAAGTCTAACAATTTGATTAAAGGGATTGATTTTCTTCCTGTCTATGATCAATTTGGAGAGTGTATTGGGCTTGTGAGGCTTATCACGAGCTTCACTTTAATTATTCGAACCGTTTAATATATAGAACTCGTCGATTATTATATGTGTGTAAACAATCATGTTGATAGAATATTGATAGATATTTTATCAGATCAGATTTCTGTCAACCATTTATTTTTTCACCATTTATTTTTTTTTATACAAAACTAATTTGATCACGTAACTATCGATATTCGATCAATGTCATTTTTTATTAATATATAATACTTGACGAGTTTTACATACTGACGATACAAATTATTAAAATAAAACCGTGGTAAACCTTAATGAGTTTAACAGTACTCTCCAATCTGTTATGACAAAAAAAAGCCAAACCTTAATTAAGAATAATTTAGGAACTTAGTACAAAGTCAACACTTTGGCTTTGTAGTTTTTTTATACAAAAAAGTCACAAAAACCCAAATTTTTTAGCCAAAAAAAACCAAAAAAACTCAAAAAAATTAAGGCTGTGTTTGGTTGTGTTTCGTAATCATGATTCTACACCTTGATTCAAGTATGATGTTTGGTTAGAGTTCTGAAATCACATTTCCAAAACTCTGCACAAAACACTCTGTCTAAGGCGCGGTTTTCGGATTTTTTTTTTTCAAATTTCGCCTAACCAATCGTCCTACCGGTTGACCGAAACAGTGTAAATTTTTTTTTTTTTTGCAATTGACATATGTTAATTTTTATATATTCAAAAAAAATATTTTTTGAATTTTTAAATTTTTTTATGTGTTTTAATAGAATTTTGAGTTGTATATTTGGTTATGAGTTGTAAGTTTTTGTATCAAACATCATATTTTTTTCAAAAACAACTCTCCCAAAAACAAACCAAACAAACCCCATATGTCACATCAAAAATTTCTCACTTAATTCAAAACTCTTCACCAAACAAATTTTTCACACTCAAATCATAATTCTAAAACTCACAAACTCAAAATATAACTCATACTCTCAAATTATATTTAAGGTGGTGTTTGGTTTTTATTTTTGACTAAATAATCAGAAAAAGACAAAAAAAAAAGTCAAAAAATCACAAAAAGACAAAAAAAATTCATTATTCTAAAGTTAAAAATTCAAAAAAATCAATCAAAAATACCAAAGGAACAAAAAAATTATAAGCTAAAAAAGTCAAAAAAATAAAAAAAACCAACTAAAACAATCATTTTCAAATAAAAATTTATAAAATTCTACCAAACTCAATCTAATTTTTTATCAACTACTCAAAACACCGCTTAAAATATCAGTCTCATTCATTCATACTACTCTGTCTCACCCTCCCCACTCTGTCCTGTCCTCCACCAACTTTATCGCATCCCAAGAAACAAATTAACAAAAGACACAAATAATAATAATAATAGTAATAAAGTACACATATTTTTAACAATAACAGCGAAAAAAACTCCACCAAGAATATTTTAGTGTGTTTTTTTTTTTAATTATTTAAAATGATGTATTGTATGGTTGAAATTTAATATTAAAAAATTGATATAATTTGTCATTAAATTTCAACCACACAATATACCACTATAAAAAATTTAAAAAAAAAAACTCTAGAGAATCGTTGCTAAATAAACTCACCTTCATTCTCATCATCCCCACTCCTTCAAGGCCTGTCCAATTGATGGCAATCGCATCTGGAAGACATATGCATGGCCTATTAAGAATATATGCAATCATATTTATCATTTTCTTCCCTTTATTCTCTCTTATCAAATACATGACTATTATTGAATAATTAAAAAAATTATTAAAAAATGTTTGACATAATTTATATAAATATATTTATTTAGATCACATCGTCTCTTTTTTTTTAATATATTTTTCGTAAAAAATTTAAAAATATATGTATTTAAATCATTCCAAATACCTCTAAGAATTATTCCTCCTTTAATATGAACTTATAATAATTTATCATAAACATTAATAAATATTTATAAAAATATTTAAAATTTAAATCATGACATTAATTTAAAGTTAGTGCAATTTTAACTGCATCTATATTTTTTTATGGTACGTATCCTTATTCATAATTATATATATATATATATAACTAGTTTTTGGGTGTTGATTTTGATGTAAATTTTTTTAATAGTTGTAAATAAATTTGATAGAGTTATAAAATAATTCATATGTATTCGGATATAATAGGAAAAAGGAAAGAAAGATGGTTTTGCAATAAAATGGAAGCAAAAAGCTTCAAACTTCTATTTCATGTTCATCTCAACAAAAAAATACATTTCCGAAAGAGGCCAAAAAAAAAATGAAATGAGGGAAGAAAACAAAGATCTCTTTCTCAAAAGATTTGAGCTCACTCTTGGCTCTCTTGGTTTCCTTGAGTCTCTTCAAACTCTATACTTTCCATTGTTGTTGTGGTGGTGGTGGTCTGATCGTGATGACCCATCTCTTGTTTTGTCTTCTCTCTCTCTTCATTCTCACTCTTCCCTTTACCATCATCACCAAAAAAAGCTGCTTTGCTAAAGATGGGTGTGGCCAAGAAAGTTGGGTTGACATCTCCAGCCATTATCACCAATACTTTCTCTTCCAAAACAGGCAAAGCCTCGGTGGCGCTACCGCCGGACTTGTCTTCACCGCCCTCGAGATCTCTGTCGCCGCCACCTCCACGGCTCTCTTCCAAATGGGTAGAAAGCTTCCAATAAGAACAAGCGAGGATCAACAGGGCGAAGGCTATCAAACCCAGCATCGCCGCCAGTCCCCCGAAAAGGTACGGCACCGGAGAGTGCCACGGCGACCTTTCTAGGGTCGCTGGCGGCGAAAATGTTGTTGTTGCCATTGTTGTGGTCCTCGTGAATTTTCTCTGTTTTTTATGTAGTTTTTCTCTCCTTTGTTTAGCTCAATTTTTTTGTTTTTTGTTTGGGAGGAGGTTGGAGGAGAAGGGATGGGAAAGTTAGTGGTGTCTGCTTGAGAAGCAGGGAGATGAGCAGAGATGCATTTATAGGATGGGAAAGTCGGAAGGAGGAGAGAGAGAAAAAAAAACTTTTTTTAATTTAAAAATTGATATATATTTTGGATTTCTGATATCTTTTTATTGCAGAATCATTTTGTACCATTCTCTATATAGAAATTTATGATTAATTCAATTTTTTCAAGTTACTTATTAAAAATTAATATAAATAAATAATTTCTTGCCAGGTTAGTTGGTGATATAAAAAGTTAAATAAACAAGTGATATATAATTGTCATTTTATTAAAATTATAAATAAATAAATAAATGTTAAAATATAATTACAGATAGGTAGTATTTTTTTTTAAATGACAAAATCATCCTTCTCTTTTTCCTCTTTATGCAAAACACTACCCACCACCTATACAAACGGCCACCCCCAACCCATACCTTTCCACTACTACTACTATAGCCAACAACCACGGCCTTTTTAAATTGCCATCCCCAACCCTTCCCTATTCCTTGTCCCTTTTCCACCATTCCCACCATAATTTTCCCCTACACTTCTTCTCCTTCTCATGCCACCAAACAAATCTCGTCCACTTAATCCCTAGCTGACACTCCTTCTCCTTTCCATACCACTTAATAAACTCGTTCATCTAATCTTTAGCCACCACATCCACCCAAACCCCCAACCTTTCTTATCGTGACTCAAAACTCCTACTTAGTTTGATGCAAGTATCACTTGTGTTCAGTACAAATGTAACATATGTACAAATGTAATTAATACAGCCTTTGTGAGTTACAGTGCAAGTTGCAACTTTTATAATGACACAAATTACCACCTAATTCATGTCATAAATTAAAGCTCAATAAGTAAGTAATGGTGGTGGTGGCTGGGGCGTGGCCCCTAGAAGAACCACTAGGCACCACCACTTTTATGCAATGCTTGGTACCCAACTAATCCCTTTCTCTTTAGCCCTTCCTAGTTGAGTGAGGCTTTCATGTTGGAAAATAATGATTTTCTTGGCAACTTTAATTCGAAAATTAAAGTGACACCCAATAGCCGATTGAGGTGGGTCCGAGTGGTTTGTATTCTCTTAAGTGAGAATATTACTAATGTTGGCCGAAAGGTACCACATTGAGGCCACTTAAGTTACAGTTTTAGTCTTTCAATTTTATTTATTTGGTGGAGATGATGTATTTCGTGCACTTGTACAGATTTGGCAGGAAATATGAAACTTCAATAAAAAAGGGCGCGAAAGCAGATTCTCTGTGCGAGAAGTAAAGAATCCGAGCCAGCCAGACTACCGCACGTGCAGCCAAGCTTCACCCCACGTGCGGCCCACCTAGGGACGCGTGCACGAAATTTTTGGTCTATTTTGCTGCGAATAAAAGACAGAAAAATAGCCAAACCTAGGGTTCGAAAAATTAATTCAGAATAAAGGGAGGCTAGGGTTCCAAAGAGGGGATATTCTACCAAAGCTCGAAGGACACTTCCATGGGGGTTTCTTCCTCATCTTCTTCCTCTTTCCACTCCTCTATGAGTGGCTAGTCGTCTTTTCTAGGGTTTTGATGAAACCCTAGCCATGTAATGGAATTTTTCATGAGCTTTAATTGTAAATTGGTTTGAATGAATGTATGAATGGTTTAGAAGTTTTTAATAATTGTTTCGTTCATCTCTTCAAGTATTTTACTCTCTGTGATTGTTTAATGCTTTCCATACATTAGTATTTTTTGTATTTGTATTCAAAATACGGGACGAGTCATGCTATGAGAGACGGGTCGTTTTGCTAACATAATTTAAAGCAAACGACTCGTACTACTCGAGATGATTCGTGCTGGTACGTTGAATGCGACAACTCTCTTGATTAATATTTCAAACTTGTAGTTGTGAAATATTGGGTAGTTCAAATCGGATTGCGATTGATGGCTGATGTTAAGTCTCATTGATGTGGTTAGTGGTGAATTCTCTACCTTAGGATTTTTCCCGAAAATTAATATCTCCAACCCTAATTTTAATTGTCAATTTAATTCTTCAATTTTATTTAATTGTTGTTTAGTTATAAAATCAATCTTATCTTTTTAATCAAAATTAATTTAGGAATTTTGTGATTGAATTAATCTAATTTCACATTTGTCCCTATGAATCGATACCTGGACTTGCCATTATTCTAATAGAATTTGGTATAGTTTAGTAATTTATATTTGGTGTGTGTAGCGACCCATCAATTACAATACAAAAATAATAAGCTAAAATCATTAGGTTGTGAGTGAGAATTATCTCATAAAGGGGGTATCAATAAAAGTTAGTCTTGGGTTTGGGCCTGGGCTTAGTCTTGGGCTTGCGCCTGGTCTTAGTTTGAACTGGCCTAAGCTTGTATATGTGCATGTATTGGACTTAGTTCTGGGCATGGGCAAGGTTGTGCTATGTTAGGCTAGGCTGGGCTTGTCTTGTGCATATATTTTAGACTGAGTTTGGATTGGGTTGTGATTCAACACCCGTATTCATTTTGCGACCCATCTAGTTAGATTATTTAAATAATTATATATATATATATATATATATTTTATGGGAGATTTGGTCAAAACCCCCTCATAATAAAATTTTAATGCATTAAGGACAAGTACAAAAAAAATTATTTGAAAAGTTCAACACATATCACTATTACTAAAATATTAAACTTTGAAATAATATAATTTTTGATTTAGATGTTGATTTTTAATAAAATTAGTATTTTTAGAATTTTCTCATCAAAATTTATCAAATAAGATCTATATTAATTAAGAAATTCTTTAAAATACAAAATCTATATTTTTAGTTTTGTAATTTATTATATATTTCATTCTTTAATTAAAAAATTATTTTATTATTTTTATTTAATTTAATTATATATATTTTTCTACTATTACTCAATAATTCACAATTGAAGTTGTTGTAGCAAAACATGAGTGGCCCTACAATTGAGCCAAGGGACAAAAGCACTCACTTGGGAGTGGACTCCCTCAAATCATATCCATTGCTATCACTTTCTAATAGGTCACATATTTTATCATCTTCCACTAATTAATGTTCTTTTTTTTTTAATTTTATTTTATAATTAATGTTCATAATATAGGTTCAATACCTACTTGTTATTGTTATTGTTATTTACTTTTCATATAATTGTTAAATCTTATAAATTTTTTAAAATCCATATGCATATCTCTATGGATTCACAATTTCTTTGGCAATAGTATTTGCCTTTTCAACACCTAAGGCATTATGTGAAAGTTTGTTTAGAATCATATTATAAATAATATATAAATAGATCTCAAAATTGATACTTGGTTTTGTTTATTTAAGTAGAATTATTTATATTTTTGTATTTTTAGAGTTTGGTATAATAGAAATGAAAGTTGAGAGGGTAATTTATGTGTAAATTGGGCCGAGCTATGTAAAGCCTCCTTTGTTCGTTGGGCCGCACTATGGGTCAAGATAAGGGCTTGAGTTGCTCGGTCTTAAGTCGTATAAACATTGAGCCAGGGCCTAGAATAGGTGGACTAGATGTAATTAAGGATTGGACTGAGGTATAACCAGTGCAGAGTGCCGAACTAGGTTTTAGCTTGGTCAAATGCCATCTTGGTTCTGTCCAGCGTAGGGCAGGGCCTAGAATAGGTGGACTAGATGTAATTAAGGATCGGACTGAGGTATAACCAGTGCAGAGTGCCGAACTAGGTTTTAGCCTGGTTAAATGCCATCTTGGTTCTGTCCAGCGTAGGGCAGGGCCATATTAGCTTGATTGATCGTACTACCAGCCGAAGTAGGGGGTTTGAGCTGTCTCGGTTGGTTAGCAGTGTGAAGGGTGTTCTTAGGATAGGCTTTATCCTAGGGAAAGTGGTTCCTAGAAGGACTCTACTAAGGAGAGTTAGAGTCCTACTAAGATTGTACCAGACGGATTCTATAAAAGCTCATGACAAGACCTATGCACAGATATGGCAATTCTTACTCTCAAATACACAGAGCTTTTGTCTATTGTCTATTTGTTGACTTAGGCATCGGAGAGGTATCCGGCACACACCCGCCGGCTAGCTCATATAGACTGCCCGGAACTCCGCTCTGCGCGCGAGGGCGCGAATCGTGGTTCTTAGCTACTACAGTTCGGACTCATGTTACAGTTCTGAATCTAATCTCACAAAGTGCAATGTAAGACTGATAAATCACCAAAGAGTCCAAATCCGACAAATCGTTTTGGAAAATCGATTTTAATCAAAAAGCGCCAAACATGGACTGCTTTGCCAGATTTCAGAGTCGCCACCTAAATATTTTATTTTTGGAAAATTTAGAAAACCCTGACTCGTGCCTAAGGCCACGTGTCCGTCATCACCAAAGTTGCCTCGGCTCGGGAACTTGGGTACGAGAGGGGAAGGTCCTGAAATGAGCACCCCTGCTCGCCTGATTAAAGATCGACCTTTACTAACATGATATGTTGTTTTTGAAAACACATATGTTCTTTTTCCGGTTTATTAGCTAGCTTACTATGTGATGTGCACAGCATACAAGTATATATTAGATCGTCTAAATTGGAACAAAACATCTCATGTTGTTTTTCGAAAATGGTTTGAAGTTGCTACTTGCAAGTAGGCTAAGATGCGGATTTTGCCACCCTCAAGTGGGCTTAGAAAACATGATTTTGCCACTCCGCAGAGTGGGCTTAAAACTTACATTTTGATGAATTGTTCCAATTCAAGCAATGAAGCCTTCATCCACAGGCATTCATGCAGTTTATCAAGTAAGCAAATAGTCTCATGGCAAGCATGTTGTCATGGCAACACTTACACACATGCAAGGATGCTAAAGTGTAAAAGTTTACCTAATACTCCGAGCCAAGACAAAAGCTATGTTAGAAATCAATGCATGACCCTAGCTATGTCAAGAATGCCAAATGCAACACATGCAAAATGCAACTAAGATAGGCTCGACTATTCTAAGATGTCATGTGAATGCAACTTGATAACATGTATTCAAATTGGTATTGAAATACAATGCAGTTTGTATGATACGCCTAGCCCGGTGCATGCAAAACAGATGAATGATGCACGCATGTGAAGCATAGGGATGCTAATTGAAATATGCCCTAAAACTAACTACTGAAAGCAGATAAGTAAAAGGGAGAAAGAAATGGGGGTTGGAAGATATGCATCACACACACGCACACTTATTACAACAATGTGGCCTCTCGACAGAGGGTCCGAATAATAAGCTAACTAGCTAATCTAAGCTAATTAAACTAATTATTACAAAACAAAACTAATTAACTAACAAGTTAACTAATTATTACAAAACAAATCAATTAGCTGAGCGCATCAACTAATTAAGTACAAAACCAAAGCATTAGCTAGCTAAGCCAAGCAGCTAAGTAAAGCAGTAAAGAGATGTCCTCAGAACGAGAAGTGCATGCATGCTTGGTCGCCTCGTTTGGAAATCCATTACGATGCCTCAACTTGCCTCTGTTTGCATTTGTTTTCAAAGCACTTCACAAAGCTCCAGGTAGCTTCTACTCCAACATGGAGACCTCTAGGAGCATTGCCGACCACTTATTGGTGGTGTAGACCACTTGTAGACCACTTCCACTTGCTGCAGACCAGAAAAAGTGGTCGGCCAGCCACTTTTACTGGTCTGCCAACCAGAAAATTCTGCACACTTCCAGTTTGCTGCAACAGAAAACAAGAAGGGACACGGTAATGTATTTGCAAGATATATGTGCACAACCACCCTCCCTATCATTTCTTAAGCTCAAGGGAGTGTAGTTCTCGACTCTCGGGCCACCAACCGAGCATCGCAATGCACGATGGCCGAGAAGCCAAGTTTGCACGAATCAATGTGAATGAGTGCACACATAACACATAAGGGCCTTCGCCTCTATCATGATTGATCAAGAGGGTCGGTGACCGAGAAATGAGGCGCGTTTCATCACTTCAAGTATGAAACGTCCCTTGTTTCTCGTGTTTGGACTAACACCCTATCCAAACACATGCAATGCCACTCAAGCATGCCAAACACAATGCAAACAACAAGTATGCAAACATAATGCAATGCAACAAGCATGCAAACAACATGAAAACACGATGCAATGCAACAACATGCAAATCAATGCAATGTGACAACATGCATACAACATGCTATTCTACCAATGCTAGGATGGCATGCACAAAATTCTATTATGCAAACAATGTATGCATGGCAAGCTTAGAAGCTAAGGCATCAAAGCTAGTAAAGGGCAAGGGGCATGCAAAACAATGCTCAATGGACTTAAACCGAATATGGACAGACCTCAGTCGTGCCCAAAACAGTGGCCATAATGCTATGAAATGATGGCATGAAAGGCAAAATGGTGATGTTCATGCAATGGCCTATCAATTAAGCACAAGGGCACAATTCTCAAAAGTGCTCAAGGAGTGACAAATGTAAGAGTGTAGCCACACTAGAAGCATTGAAATTAGGTATGAAATGATGCCAAATCACTCAAACAAAGCAAGCATAGCATGCAAGGGTCCTTAAGCATTAAAGCTAGTGAAGAGGACTACATAAGAGGCATGCAATACATGGCACAAATGATTGAACCAATCATGGACAGAGCTCAAATAGGTCAAAATAAGGACCAAAACATGCTGAGATGGGAGCTCAAAGGTCTAGGCATGCATGCATACAAGTTAGGCCACAAACAAGGCAACAATGCATGATCCTTAGAGGCACTCAAAGGGTGAAAGATATGGGAATATGGCAATGCTATATGCTCTGAAGTAACATGTGAAATGATGCCAAATCGTGCACATGTCACAAATGAAGCATGCTAGGAGACTCAAAGCTTGAAACTAGCATAGGCACTTGCACTATAGCTATGCAATACATGAAACATATGACCAATGCAACCCAAAACAGTCCTAGAGCATGTCAAATTAAGGCTGAAACATGCACGGACTAGAGCTAACACATGTTAGCATGAAAGGCATGAAGCATGAAGTATGCAAGACCAATACGGAGGAGTACACTACACCTATCAAAACCAAGCATGAAATGACTTCACCAATAAAAATCAGAGTTGTGTTATGGCAAAACAAGACCCAAAACACACTGAAATGGTGGCCCAAAACCCTAGGCAAGATGGCATACACAAGGGCTCATTCTTAAGGCATAAAGCACCAACCCTCCGAAGCATTGAAAGAGTGAAAGATGTGAAGACATGGCAGTGAAACATGCTCTGAAATCACATACAAAATGATGCTAAATCATACAAATAGCCCAAGCAATGCATGCTAGTGACTTGGAAACTCAAGGCTAGTGAGCTAGAATGCACTATGGCTATACAAAGCAAGGCATGCATGACCAAAACAACATAAATCAAACCTTAATAATGGTATAACATAGCCAAAAGCTTCTTTGAGTAGAGCCAAAATGTCACGACCCAAACCCGCCCCTGTAGGTTAGGCATCGCAACCGGCCAGTAATCCGTGGATTACCAAAGGCCTCTGAACAGATAAGCATATAGTGAGGGGTTGCGGAAGCGATAGTACAAAATAGACAAGGTCCAATGAGTTGTGATAACGTACATGGGATAGAAGATTTCAAAACTTATATATATACATAAGCATGCTAGTCCAAGGGACACCACTATTTACCAAGTATTTACGGAAGTGCACATTCAAGACCTGACTTTACAAAACAGTCACAGAGACTAACATGAATACAAAAACAGCCATATGACGAGACTTCAATCAGAACCTCCTCGGGAGGCACAACGGTTGGCTGACAAAAACAGAACAGAAGGCCGTCAACTCTGGCCCTGGTCACCAGCCGGCTCACCTACATACATAATATAAACTGTGAGCGGAAGCCCAATGAATAATAACAGAGTAAAGGGGTTTTATGAATGATGTCCAGCACAAGTTAGGATCCAGTATTTAAATAAGAACATATTCAGACTTCAAAACAGAAATAGATTTAGATACACACTCATGTTCATATTCAGATTTTGCATAAGATCATACGTAGTACACCTATTAGCTATCAGATCAATTTGGTCCAGAGACCCACATGCATAGTTGGTACCAACGACCATAAAGGTCCATATCTTGCGTGCAAGTAGCCATGGTATTGTTACCCCCAGGCAAGGGCTACGTGCAGATTGGCCGCGGTATTGTTACCCCCGGGCGAGGGCCACGTGAACTAAGGGTGCCACAAATACTTTTCAGAAAATTGGACATTCATTCATAATTCGTAAGATAGCATTTCAGAAAACAGATCATACCATACCAGTCAGAAAATACTTAAGTTAAACATAACTTTATAGAGTTATTACTCACAGTGGGCCTTGAGACAAACAGACGGAGTAAACTTGGTCAAACAGTACGTGGCACGTGACCTACACAACACATAACAGATGCACACTTGAAAAACACGTTCTAATTGTACAAAACTTATTTCGTTGGCTCTTAGTGTGTTTCTAATCTCCTATCCTCATTATGGGGTATTAAACATGGCTTAGGAATGCCTAGGATGGAATGAGGATGCAAAAATGCATTGAAAACCATTTCTCAAATTTTGCTGAAGATAAGGTCCACGCTCGAGCGTGGCTTTCTCCGCTCGAGCGTGGCTTTCCCCGCTCGAGCGGACATGCAGAAAATGCAGCTCCACTCGAGCGTGGACTTCCCCGCTCGAGCGGACTGCAAACTTATGAAAAAGTGCTGGATGCATGAAATTCACGCTCGACGGGCGCTCGACCCCCGCTCGAGCGTGTGACACAGACCCTCGCTCGAGCGTGGCTTCTCCCGCTCGAGCGGACTGCAAAACACACAAACTTCTGGGTATACGCATTTCACGCTCGAGCGTGACTCTCGCCGCTCGAGCGGAAGTGCATGTACTCAGGCTTCACGCTCAAGCGTGAAAGTCCTCGCTCGAGCGTGGGTCAAATTTATGAAAAATCTAGATTGACCTCCAAGCATGAAACTCAACCTTTAAGCCTTCAAAACTCATTTTTCTGGGCCAATATTTGAGGAAGCATATAATAACTCATAAAACAACATGTATTAAAAATTATTTCAAGAAATCATGGCCCAAGAGCAACCCAATTTGTGCAAAATCAACATGAACTTTATGAATATGCTATTAATTCAACATGCAAGAACCTCTTTGAATTCAAACCCTCCAAAACATAATCAAACTTGATAATTTGATGGGAAAAAAAGTTGAATGACCATAATGTGAGTGAAATTAACACATGCGTGGAAGGAATCTTAGAATTCAAACTCAAAACAAGGAAATTTATGCATGCATGCATGGATTGACTCTCAAAACAACACCTTGAGCTAAGTCTAGACTTTAAATACCAATTTCACCATGAATCTAGCAAGGACAACTCAAATTCATAATTAAAAGGATGAACTCCCTACCTTAGGTCTTCAATTCTAGGTATGGAAGCTCAAATATGCAAATTCTTTTCAATTCTCCTAACTTCAAGCCAAATCCTAGTTGAAATCAAGTTGTTCTCTCCTACACTCTCCTTCTCTCAATTTGGTCACAAGAAGATGAACAAATGATGCATCCAATATGTAATAAAGCAAAATAAAGGTTGTCTAGAATCAAGCCACTAAGTGGTAAACTTGTAATAACTCAAACAAGTGTAAATTAACATTATTTAATCTAATTTAATCATACCAAATCAAATTTTAATTAAATCTACCATAAAATCACATATATTCTAACTAGAATGAAACACTAATCAATTTCGAAATCAGGCGCCGATAAGGCTTTCAATTCGCAGTTCAAAGTCTAAACATGAACAGATCATTTTATGGCCAACAGATAGAAATGCAAAGATAATGCAATACATATGCAAATTAATTCCGGATTCCTTCTAAATTACTGTTAGGCATAACTAATCATGGATTAGCATTAATTGGAGGTCGAGGTTATTACACAAAAACATGCTAGAATGATAGTCAAAAGCATGATGCATGTTAGGCTAGTGAATGAAAATGCACTACAAGTACAAGGAGCATGCAAGGGGTTAACAAACCAACCTTAGACAGAGCTATAGCATGCTAAAACAACACCAAAAACAAGTTGAGAACAAGCCAACACATGCTAGAAAACCAAGCTCAAACATGAGGCCAATAAGGCAAGCATCCAAGATACAAGGAGAGGGGATGACCCCCTCCTATTTGGGACCTCAAAACACACTTTCCACCACTGAAATTCCTCTGAGTTTCAATGGTGAGAAGGCCAAAAAGAGGTGGTCCCAATAGCTTAAAAGGATAGCACAAAAACAAAGCCAAACAAGGCACAAGAGGGGGTAGACCACCCCCAACACCAAAGAAGCCTTAAACAAACATGTTAAGCACTAAAAATCAGAAATTTTTACAGTAGAAAGTCAAGCCAAAATAAGCATGCAAATAGGTCCAAAAGCTTAATCAAAATAAAGCTTTAAAGGGCTAGTTGACTCACCCTTGAAGAACAACTTGAAAGCTGCAACTCCAGCAGCTTTTCTGAGCGCAAACCAGTCCAAAAACACCAAAACCAACTTCTAGGTGCCTCAGCTCCAAGAGTATGGTGTTTCACTATGTGTTTGTGTGCAAAAGTACGAAGAAAAGGGACTTTTAAGCACAAATATAGAGCAAGGAAGAAATATAGAGACAAAGATGTATGTATATTTCAAAGCACTTTTTTTCTAAACCTCAGACAAGAGAGAAAGCCTTCCCTCTTATAGAAAATCAAGCCTCAAGCTTTTTGAACAAGCTTGAAGCTAGATGCAATCCCTCCATACACGTATGGAGGATGGTTTCTGTGCCCAACAGCTGGCATAGCTGGCAAGAAAATATCTTCAGAAAGATGCAGGAAAACTGCCGACCAGTTGAAGTGGTCGGCCAGCTACTTGCACTGGTCGGCCAGCCACTTTTTCTGGTCTGCAAGGAGACCAAGTGGTCAGCAAGGGGGGAGAGGTGGTCTGCACCAAGAAAGCAAGGTGGTGGCATGGTGGCCTACCACTTTTGGTGGTCCAAAGACCACCAAGACCAGTTGGCCGACCAGAAAACTGGCTGGCAGGGAAGAAAAGTGGTTTTCAGGGAGAGAAACTGGTCTCCAACCCTTATTCCACCCTCCAAGCAAGGAAAATAAGGTTTGTGCCAAAAACAAACCAAAAAGGATGCAAGACAAGAGTCCGGGGGTCGAGGCGCAGAGCCGGAAGCCTCGAAAACTAGTCTACAGGTACCAAAAGTGGTCTACGAGGGAAAACTGGTCTACGACCACAAAAAGTGGTCTCCAAGACCTCTATGTCCCTCTAGACCAAGGCAACAAGGCATGGTTCGAAAACCGGGCCAAAAGGAGAACGTTAAGCGGTCCCGAGACAAGGTGTGCGACCGAAGGCTCCGAAAATCGAAAACTAGTCTCCAAGAGGGAAAAGTGGTCTATGACCACAAAAATTGGTCTACAGACCTCTCTCTCCCTCCAGGGAAGGTTAACAAGGCTTGGCCCAAAAAATCGAGCCAAAACACAAAGAGTTCAGAGGCCCGGAGGCAAGGCACTCAGCCGAAAACTCCAGAAACTCGAAACGAGCACAAACATGCACTATCACCGAGCGCTCAATCGATGACGTCTGAGTCTTAAGGTCGATAAAAAATGGGGTGTCTACAGCTCACATTTGTGTTTTCAGATAGTAAAGCGACGACGTTTAGAGGAGTGCAAACTTGATCAACAGGATTATACGAGAAGATTATTTTGTGCTCGTACAATTGGCGCCGTCTGTGGGAAACATATAGAGAGCAAACCTTTTGATTGAGTTTTCCTTCAATTAATGTCAATGGCGCATAACGAAGACTTGCCCTATTCTGTATCAGACCCCGGAAGGGGGCGGGAGGCGCGAAGGTTTGCCTTTTGTTCCGTCCATGGCAAAATTGGATCCCCAGCGACGGAACCCACAGAGAGATGCGCAAGAAAGACGGGGCTCAAGTTGTAATGCCCCAAATTTACAATAATTCGACCCAACAAAATATGCATAAGACAACGTTATCAAAATAATAGACTTCTATTACCCTGAATCGTTATACAAAAGTGATACATGCGATATACATTCATAAATAGTTCATCCTGAATTTATAGCATGTGTTATAAGTAATAAAGAAGAATGAAAGTTAGACAGATAATTATATGCCTTAAAGGCTTACAACTTTCTAAGTCATTGCTTGGTTACAATAAAAGAGAGTCTAACCCTATACAATAAATAAGTACAAAAAGTGAAGCCCGTGCTCCAAACTCCTTCCAAGCTACTACCTTGGCAGAGACATATCATCAACACCTGAAAATAGTTTTTCCAAATAGGGTGAGCCAAAGCTCAATAGGAATAATCTAACATAGTATATAGATCTTAACAAAGATATAAGTACAACGTGTATTTACAATGCCAATGAGAAAACATTTATATTCTATATCATCACAGGATACCAAAATTCGTAACTCAATCCTTTTTCCTTCATATCAATTCAAATTAAATCATTTCATCTCAATTCGTGAGCCAATTTCATTATCTTTCAAACAAACCATCTGAGACTACAACTCAGTGGTTCCCAAATTAAGACAATCATCACACAAGCACTTCAATTTGTCATTTTACGAAAATTTCGTCTGCAGGATCGGCACCCATGTATATGCGCGATTTCGAGACTTTCACCGAGAACACACAGGTTAATAATTTTATGGAATTCATCCCCTATCTCCTCCCAAACAATGGAGTACATTCCCTTTCTCCTCCCAAACAATCATACATATACAATGTATTTAACTTAGTCATATTCAATGACAACCAACCAGAGATTAGTTTCAATTTACCTAATCCTTATGCAATTTCTACAACAATCATGGCTATCCACCACCGATAGCCCAATACAGATATTTCTAAATAGATATTAAATATCAAGACAGATAGTTTATATAGATTTCTAAAAGGTGTGAGATAATGCATATCCAACTCCACCATTTCCATCAACATTCATCCAATTTCATATTTATAATACCAATTTTATTTATTTATACAAAATAACTACTGGAACCATTTTAGGTTGACCTCCCTCATTCCCAAATACCAACCCAAATGCCAAAATCAACAATTGTGACACAATATAACCTCATTTTTAAACCCCATGACTATTTATATCACATTCACTAGAAACCCTTTTTTTGGTTTTTACATCCCAAACCCTAGGTTTGCCTAAAATACTCCCAAAACCCACCATTGTTACACAACCACCAATAACCAAGTTAAAACCATAAAAAAGTGTAAAAATCCCTACCTCAAGCTTAGAAGACCAAAGGGAGATATCGAGAAACTTCAAGGACGCCAAAACCAAACTTTAATCGGATCAAAATGTAGTCCTTGAGATGCTCTAACTTTTTAACAAAGGCAAGTGGGTAGAGATATCATTAGAACTAGGTGAAAATGTAAAGAGAGAGTTCTATAGAGAGAGAGACTCAAGATCTAGGTTTTTGGAAAGTTTTAGAGAGAGAGAAATGAAAAAGTGAAGCGAAAAGTCATCTTCACGAATTGATATACATGCAGTTCACTCGAGCGTAAGAAGTGACGTTCGAGCGCCAAACACATTATTACGCTTGAGCGCAGAATACACACTTTCAGAAATTTTGCAGACGAAGGACGTCGCTTGAGCTCAAGATTGGCCGCTCGAGCGCCTACCCGTTCGAGCATAGAATACACTTCTCTAGTATTTTGCAGGTCTGCAAAAATACTGAGAGTTTACAAAGCCCGCTCGAGCACAAGAAGTGCTGCTCAAGCGGAGGAGCAAAAATCTAGGCAACAAAGATTCGAAAATCAAGAATCAACCTGTTCCAAACAAGACCAATACAATCCCTGTAGACACCCCATTTTTTACCGTCCTCAAGACTTGGACGTCACCATTTGAACGCTCGGTGATCATCCATGTTCGTGTTCGTTTTGAGTTCTCGGAGGTCTCGGCTGCGCGCCTTGCCTCAAGATCTCTCGACTTGACTATCTTGTGCTTGGTTGGACCAAACACTTGTTGGTTTTTGCTCCTGAGGGTAGAGAGTAGCTTGTTAGCTACCCTTGAAACCCACCGGCCTTGGCATGATGTCACCGGCCATGTTCTCTTGCCACCGGCCATTGGTGATGGCCGGTCGGCACCTTTGGTGGTCGGCCGGCCTTTTATTTGGTCAATCGGCCATATTTTCTGGCCGGGGCTTCCTTTTTGCCTTTTTTAGGCATTGTGCATGCCAGCTGTGCCAACTGGAGCACACAGATCTGTCTTCCATACACGTGTATGGAGGACTTGCACCCTTTGCACCCTTTTTGTTCTAAGCTTCTTGGAGAAGCTTGCACCCTTTGCCTTGGCTTCTTGAGGAAGCTTGACCCTTTGTCTTAGCTTCCTCAAGAAGCTTGCACCCTTTGCCTTAGCTTCCTTGAGAAGCTTGACCTCCTTGACCCTTTTGTATTAGCTTCCCTTAGAAGCTTAACACTTTGTCTTCCTCTATATAAGGAAGCCTTGCTTCTCCTTTGAAGGGGTTGAACAAATCAGACATATACATCTGATATATCTCATATATCACTCTCTCTCTATATATATCTCCCTTTCTCTCTTCATTTGTGTGTGTTTGAGGGTTCGAAAGGGTGTTTTGTTCTTAGTTTTGCACTAAGGCACCTAGTATTACACCATACTTGGGTTATTGAGGTGTTGGGAGGTTGTTCTTAGAGTTTTGAGTTGGTTTTGATTAGAAGAAAGGGGCTGGACTTGCTGTTCTTCAAGTGTTCTTCAAGGGTGAGCTAGTTACTTTATATTCCCCATTCTTGCACTAGCTTTTAACCCACTTTGCATGCTGTTTTGAGCTTTGTGTATAACTGATAAAAACTTTGATTTTTCATGCTTAAGATGTTTTATTAAGGTCTCATTTGTGTTTGGGGTCGACCTCCCCCTCGTAGGCCTTGTTTGGCCCCTTTTGTGCTTTCTTTGGTTGAGCTTCGAGTACTTTTGTGCATTGGCCTTCTCACCACTGAAATCCAGAGGATTTTCAGTAGTGAAGAAGAGGTTTTGAGGTCTTGCATAGGGGAGGGACACCCCTCTCCCTTTGTGTCTCATTTGTTCATGTTTTTGGCTCATAAGGGTAGCATGCATGCCTAGTTGTTCTTAGCTTCATTTCAGAGGTTTTTGGGTGTTATTTGGTCATATTATACCTCTGTTTTTGGTCGGATTTATTGTCCATTACATGCATCACATACTTGCTTAGTAATCCCCTTTATTGTCATAACATGTGCCATGCATTTGCCCCTCCATGCTTGCATGTTCTAGCTTAACTTCATGAAGCTTTTGGTCATATTTTTCCATGCTTAAGGTCTGTTGGGTACTGATTTGATCATGTTTGCCATGTTTGGTATAGCCTCTTTGCATTTTGGCTTGTGGGCCTTGAGTGTGTGAGTCATTAGCATGCTTTAGTTGGGTTGTTTCAGTGATTTGGAATCACTTCTCATGCTATTTCAGTCCATAATCCATGCTTGTATGCTTGCATTCATCATCCCTTTCATGCCTTGAAGAGTTGTTCTTTTATGCCTTGAAATGGGCCTTGGTGTATGCCTTTTTGTTTAAGACCTTGGGTTGCCATATCAGTGGGTTTTAGGGTGTATTTTGATGCATTGAAACTCTGTTTTTGGTTGCATAATCCATGCCATGTGTGGTCATGATAGTTGTAGTGGAATACCCCCTTGTTGGCCTCAAGTTTTGGGCCCTATTGCGCGCCTTGTTTGCATGTTTTGTTTGACTTGGCATCATCCCCTTTGCATGTATTTCAGAGCTTAATATGTTGGTTGAAATGCCCATGTTTGCCTCTTTTAAGTATGCTTAGAGTTGCCTCTTTTATGCCTTAAGTGATGGGCCTTGGTGCATGCATGCGTGCATATGTGATTTGTGCTCTTGTTATGCCACTTTGGCCACTGTTTTGGGGTGTGGCTGAGGCTCCTCCACCTTAGTGTAAGTCCATAGATCATGCATTTGTGTATTGGTACATGTCTATCACTTTGTATAGTTGCTTATCTAAGTTGCATCATTGTATATCTATTGTATTACCATGTTTGCATTACATGCTAGGTTGCATTGCATTGCATCTTGCATGCTTAGCACATTGTACATTGGCATGTTTAGCTTGCATTACATTTGGCATGTTTTGTTAACTTAGCCATTTTACATACTTGGGCCATTTTGCATACTTGAGTCACTTTGCATACATGCATTGCATTTTGCTTGGTTTGGGGTGTCAAACCAAGCATGAGGGGTGAGGTGTGTTCGTACTCAAAGTGACGAAACACGCCTCAACCCTCGGTCGCCGATGCCCTTGATCTCAACATGATGGGGCGTGTAGCACTCATGAGTTTTGTTGCATGCATTTACATTGATTTGCAAACTTGGTGCCTTTGGCTATCATGCATCAAAATGCGTGATTGGTGGCCCGAGGACCGAGGGCCATACTCCCTTGAGTCCATAGCATGATAGGGAGAGTGGCCATGCACACATTGCTTTGAAAATTACATGCCATGCACTGTCTGTCCTCTGTTGCTGTCAAAACAGGGCTCTGCAGGAAGAAATGGCCGGTCGACCACTTCTGATGCCAACCGACCATCAGTGTCCAGCCGGTGGTTCAATATTTGGCCGATAAGCCTATTCTCATGGCCGGTGGATTTGAATTGTGGCCGGTGGCACTCCACAACAATCAGGGAGTGATTCAGAGGGATTCTGGAAATTTTCATAAATTTCAGAGGGACAAGGCAGTGTAAACAGAGGCAGCTTTTGACATGGCAGTGAGTTTCCGAGCAAGGCGAGTCAAGCATGCAACGCATTCCGAGGTAGGGTTGCGGCCATTTTCTTTTTGTAATTAATTTGTTAATTAATTAGAAGTTTTGTAATATTTAATTAGCTAGAGTAGTTAGTTATTTATTTGGACTGTATAATTTATTCGGACACTCTGAGCGAGGGCAATTGTGTAATAAGTGTGCATGAGTGTGTGTATGCCTTCCAACCCCACGTCTTTCTCCCTTTTATTTACCAACTTATGATGGTTAGTTTTAGGGCATGTTTCAATTAGCATCTATATGTTCGCATGTTTGCATTCATTCATCTGTCTTGCATGCACCGGGTTCGGCGCATCATACTAACTGCATTGTATTTCAATTCCAAGTTGAATACATGTTATCTGTTGCATTTCATATGCCATGTTTAGAATAGCCGAGCCTATCTTAGTTACATTTTGCATGTGTTGCATTAGCCATCTTAACATGAACTAGGATCATGCATTGATTACTAACTAGTTTCTGTTTTGGCTTGGAGTACTCGGTGAGTGTTTATGCTTTAGCATTCTTGCATGCGTGTGAGTGACTGCCATGATAGCATGCTTACCATGAGGCTATTTGCTTATGTGATATAACTGCCTGAATGCCTGTGGGTGGAGGTTGGGTTATTTGAATTGGAACAATGCATTGAATGAGAGTTTTAAGCCCGCTTGAGAGTGGTAAAATCATGTTTTCTAAGCCCACTTGAGGGTGGCAAAATCCACGTCTTAGCCTACTTGCGAGTAGCACCTTCAAACCGTTTTTCAAAACGAACATGAGATGTTTTGTTCCAATTCGGGCGACACAGTCTATACTTGTATGTTATGCGCATCACATAGTAATTCTAGGCTAATAACCGGAATAAGAGCACATAATGTTTTCAAAACTCGATATCATGATTAGTAGAGGCCGATGTTTGATCGGGTGAGCGGGGGTGCTCACAAAGTGACTTTCCCCAATCGCACCCAAGTTCCCAAGCCGAGGCAACTTTGGTGATGACGGACCCGTGGCCTTAGGCAACGAGTCAGGGTTTCCTAAATTCCCCCAAAACAAATATTTAGGTGGCGACTCTGTATCTGGCAAAGCAGTCCATGTTTGGCACTTCTTTCAAAAAAATCTGTTTTCAAAAACGATTTGCTGGATTTGGACTCTTTGGTGATTTATCAATCTCGCATTTGCACTTTGTGAAATCAGATTAAGAACCGTGACTTTGAGTTCAAACTGTAGTGAGCCTGATGAACAAAACGGGAGATTTTCCCTTCCGGGACGTTCGGGGACGTCTACAATCCCATAACCAAATTTAGGGAAGAATAAGAGGAAAAAGACATGAACAACCGTATGAGGCTATGAAGCTCGAGTCTAAAATACAAAATGGGTCGGGTCTAAACCAGAAATGCTATAACCTCCCATTCTTAAGGAATTTCGTCCCCGAAATTACAATTCAAGTTTCAAAACTATGTTTTAAGCCATTACCACAATGATTACAAATCAATTCCAACACCATGACTCATCTATCGGTCATTCAATCTCATCACATTATAAATATACATTTCATATTTTCAACATATTCAATGTTTACAATAAACTCGTATTTCCAAAACTTAAACAACATACGCAATGTTTCCGTACTTACAGAGAACAAACCTTTTGATTGAGTTTTCCTTCAATTAATGTCAATGGTGCATAATGAAGACTTGTCCCATTCTGCTATTGATGGGTAGACCCCAGAAAAGGGCCGGAGGCGCGAAGGTTTGCCTTTTGTTCCACCCGTGGTAGAATTGGATCCCCAGCGACGGAACCCACGGGGAGACACGCAAGAAATACGGGGCTCAAGTCCTCATCGCTCTCAAAGCCCTGACAGGCAGAGGCGGAGGATAGACCCTCAGGTTCTGGAAGATCGCGTAAGGGAGCAAGACGAATTGATAAAGAGAATGGTGACTGACATGAAGACTATGAAGCGCCAGATAAAGAGCAAAAGGATGGTAGGAGAAGAGATCTGCGAAGGTAGAACGTGTTCTCACCCCTTAGAGGATCATGGCAGGCAAGTCACACCATTCCAGACTGAAAGCAGAAGCCTTAGGATAGGTGAGACACAATCAAGGACTTCCAAGACTCGTTTCTCTAGGTCTGAGAGAATGAGAACTAAAAGCTCTTGTTTAGAGGGAAACAATTATCGGCCCTTGTATACACACCAAACGACATCTAGGCACACGGAGTTGCTTAGGTCGGCGGACTCGCGGATAGTGCTAGAAGAGAGGGCTCGAATGAGAGAAGACGCCCAGGCGCGTGAACCCCAAAGGTTCTTTGCTTTGCGGCGCTTGGCTCCTTGGACACATGGAAGTGTTGAGGTTGGAATGCCAGTACCGCGCCTTGTTTACATGCCCGCAGACAAAGCGGTAGTAAGGTTGCAAAACTCACTGTTCGTTCCGGCAATAGAGAACGCACGGTTACCCTTGGGCTTCAATCAATCTAAGTTTACCACTTATGAGGGGAAATCAGACCCCTACATGCACTTGAGCCACTTCCGCTAGGTCATGGCTGTATACAGAGGGAACGAGGCTCTAATGTGTATCTTGTTTTCCTCAAGCTTAGGCGATCTGGGCATGACATGGTTTGAGAGGTTGTCAGAAGGCAGCATAGCTTCATGGGCGCAACTTGCAGAGGTGTTTGTTACTAGATTTAAGACAAACACCAAGATGCTGGTGAAGATAGACCAATTACTCTCCATCGACATGGGCGAGAAAGAAACACTAAAGTCTTACAATAACCAGTATTGGGAGAATTTTAATCAAATTGGAGATTATCCCACAAACCTAGCTATCGCATAGTACAAACGGGGTCTACCAGCGGGGCAATAAATTGAGGGATTCAATAACGATGACGCCACCCCTCACAATGGAGGCCTTAATGGAAAGAGTACATAAGCACATCAGGATAGATGAAGATGGCACTCGTGCCAAGGTAAAGTCCAGCACAACAGCGATGTCGGACAAAAAACCCGTGACTAAAGTTAACACGATTGGCTGAGAAGAACGATCGAACAAAAATGATCGGGGCAGACGACCAAACAGTGAGGACTCCAAGGCAAGGAGGTTGAGAGTCCACACAGCTATCACCACGGTGTTCAATAAGCCTATCTATCAGATTTTTAGCGAGATACGCGACGAACCCTTCCTTCGGCGGCTAGCCAAGTTGGGAGAAGCGCAGAGGGGCTATGATGATAGATACCGTTGCACCTTTTATGATGAAAATTGGCACCGAATTGAAAACTATACACCATTAAGGCAACATCTGGAGGAGTTAGTGGCCGCAGGCCACCTGGACCAGTATATTGAAGGGGGAGTGTAGCCAGCCCCCCAAGACTGCAACGTCCCAGATGGGATGCCCGTCAACGGACCACATCAAGGCATAATTAATGTAATACATGAGATCATCGAGCATGAATAGGTACGTGAGCTCAAAGGGATAATAAAAAAGGCTGAGCACATGAGGGAAGTACTAAGTGCATAGCCTGCTATGAAAAAAGGAAAAACGGATACGACAAATGTCATCACCTTCTCTAATAAGGAATTAACAAGGTTACAAAGCCCTCACAATGACGCATTAGTGGTTACTTTGCGCGTCAAGAATTTCGACATCAAACGGATCCTGATAAACCAAGGAAGCTTGTGTGAGATAATGTATTATGAGACCTTCAAACAACTCAAATTGGAGGACAAAGATTTAGCACCCGCGATATCCCCATTGGTCGGCTTCAACTCGATGCTAGAATGGCCGGTTGGCAAGATAATTTTACCAGTCAAAGTTGGAACGATGACAAAACAAGTGGAGTTTTGGGTATTGAAAGTCCCTTTCACTTACAACATAATCTTGGGAAGAACATAGCTGCATGCCATGTGGGCGGTAGCATCAACCTACCATCAGGTGATAGGTTCCCTAACGAAGCTGGAATGATTGAAGAGGTATTAGGAGACCAAATCATGTCCAAACAGTGCTTCATAACAGTAAACGGCAGTTGAGCTGCAAAAGGGTTAGTACAAATAATGAAGGAGCCAGAAACAACGAGTTATTCGCAGACGTCGGCAAGACAATCGAACAAAAGGTAGTAGAAGACTTGGTGGAGGTCAGACTAGACGAAGAGGTTCTAGAAAAGTTCTTTTTGCTCGGCTCATCTTTGTCCAGCACCGAGAGAATAGAAATCATGGAATTTTTAATCTTTAACATCAAAGTGTTCGCCTGGACGCTGTACGACATGCCTGGCATTAACCCTAACTTTATCTGACATCAACTCAATGTCCACCCAATAGCCAGACCTATTAAACAACAGACTCACCAAGACAGTTTTTCTCTACCACAGATAGACCAATTGGTGGACCTAACTACAGGTCACAACCGACTTAACTTTCTTGATGCATATCACAGTTACCATCAAATTGTTGTGTATGAACCTGACCAGGAGGTCACATCCTTTACAACACCTAGAGTATTGTATTGCTACAAGGTCATGCCTTTTGGCCTAAAAAATGCAGGGGCAACGTTCCAGCGAATGATCAGCAAAATGTTCGAGCCATTGTGTAACAGGCCCGTGGGGGGACCTCGCTACAACTCGGACTCGATTTGTTGTCACAGTTCGTAATCTGAACCAAAGAGTCCAAATCCGGCAAATCGTTTTGAGAAAACAGATTTTTGTAAAGAAGTACCAAACATAGACTGCTTTGCCAGATACAGAGTCGCCACCTAAATATTTTATTTTGGGAAATTTAGGAAACCCTGACTCGTTGCCTAAGGCCACATGTCCGTCATCACCAGAGTTGCCTCGGTTCGGGAACTTGGGTACGATTGGGGAAGGTCACTTCGTGAGCACCCCTGCTCGCCCGATCAAAGATCGGCCTCTACTAACCATGATATCAAGTTTTGAAAACATTATGCGTTCTTATTCCGGTTATTAGCCTAGGATTACTATGTGATGCGCACAGCATACAAGTATAGACTGGATCGCCTGAATTGGAACAACACATTTCATGTTTGTTTTGAAAAGATGGTTTGCTACCCGCAGGTAGGCTTAAAATGCAGATTTTGCCACCTCGGGTGGGCTTAGAAAACATGGTTTTGCCACTATCTAGTGGGCTTAAAACTCACAGTCAATGCATTATTCCAATTCAGATAACCCAACCTTCACCCACAGGCATTCAAGCAGGTATATCACATAAGTAAATAGCCTCATGGTAAGCATGCTATTCATGGCAGTCACTCACACGCATGCAAGGATGCTAAAGCATAAGACTCACCGAGTACTCCAAGCCAAAACAAAAACTGATTAGAAATCATGCATGATCCTAACTATACAGAAATGCCTAACGCAACACATGCAAAAAAATGCAACTATAGCAGGCTCGGCTATTCTAAACATGGCATATGAGATGCAACAGTTATCATGTATTCAACTTAGGATTGAAGTACAAATGCAGTTAGTATGATGCGCCGAGCCCGGTGCATGCAAGACAGATGAATGAATGCAAACATGCTATCATACTGTATGCTAATTGAAACATGCCCTAATCTAACCATCATAAGCGGGTAAATAAAAGGGAAGAAAGACGTGGGGTTGGAAGACATACATCACACTCACGCACACTTATTACAATTATGCCCTCGCGCAGAGGGTCCGAATAAATATACAGTCCCGAATAAAAGAATATTACAGTCCGAATAATACAGTCCAAAATGTGTACAAATTCCTAATTAATTTACAAATTAACTAAGAAAAAAAATAAACTGGCATGCAAGCCAGGGACTGCCTTGATTCTGATGAATGATGTATGTTTAGGCTGCCTTGCGCGGAAATCCACTGGGATGCCCCAATTAACCTCTGTTTCGCAATTGTTCTTGGAAAGCGCGCCAAGCCTCGGAAGACTGCTGATTCTTGATTTTGCTGCAACAGAGAGCAGGAAAGGGGCATAGCAATGTATTTTCACAAATGTATGCATGCCTCGATCCTCGTGCCACCAATCACGCATCTCGATGCATGATGGCCGATGAGTCGATTTGCACAATTCAATATGGAATGAATGCACATGAAAACACAACAAAACCTAACTCCATCATGAGTGTCGATGACTAGGGAATTGAGACACGTTCCGTCACTCGGAGTACGGAACGCACCTCGTTTCCCGTGCTCGGGCTAACTCCTATCCCGAACACAATCCAATGTGCATGATATGCATGAAATGCAACCAAGATACATCCTAACATGCAATATGCTATGAAATGGCATACACGATGCACGAGATAATATGGCATACACAATGCACTAACATACGACCTAGCAGACACAATGCTATGGAATGAAATGACATACACAATGCATAATGGACTTACACTAACATGAGTGGACCTCAGCCACACTCACATAAGAGGCCAATAGATGAAAATGAGACACTCGAAACGCGTGCACGCGTGCACGCAAATCGAGGGCCGACCCTAGGGCACGAATGCCACTCTAACATGACATGGCAAAACATGAAAAATGGCATATTAACATGCAAATTTCAGAGGCAAAATGAGATGCAAAACAGCCCCGAAACATGGTGAAATGGTACCCAATGCATGGAACGAGTCCCGAAACATGAAATTTGGCGCATGAAATGGCCTATAGCTATGCAATGCATGCATAATTTGAAAATGAAGTGTAAGGACAGAAGCAAGGCAGCCCCAAAAAAAGCATGTTTACAGTTTAAATCAAGGCCAAACAGTGGGCACAAATGGGGCTAAATTAGCATGCAAAAATGGCCCTCAAAGCAAGATAATGAAGCAAGTGCAAGATTCTGTCCCTAAAAAGAGAAGGGGCCTTCTACAATATTGAAGAGGGGCCAAAAATATGATGTTTTACAGTTTATAACAAACCCCAAAAACAGATACAAGTATGCTCAAAATGCTATGCAAAATAAGGGCCAAAATGGAGATAAAGAAGCAACTGATACATGGAGGATTCAAACAGTGATGAGCCCTTCTACAATGTTGAAGAAGGGCTCAAAATAAGCCTATTTTAAGTTTACAACATGCTTCAAAACAGATTATACACAGGCCTAAAATAACATGCAAGAAAATGGCATATAAGAGGGATAATGAAGTAAGTGCCAAATGGGGGCCTCAAACAATGAGAGGCCCTTAATGAAAGATGAAGTAGAGCTCAAAAAAATGCCACTTTCAGTTATGGCCGGAGCTCAAAGATACAAGAAAGAAGGGCTAAGAAAGTATGCCAAAAATGAGCTAAAAAGAGGGAAATGGTAACTCACCCTTGTAGACCAATCTTTAGCAACTTCTTGGACCAAGTTTAGGTGCTCCTCAGCTCTGGAAGACAGCTCCAAGTGGCTGGAATGGAGGTGGTGGTGTGATGCTAAGTGGTGGTGAAGAAATGGTCCAAGAACAAAGGATTTTGAAGCTTTGAATGAGAGATGGAGAATGTATGTATGCAAGAGCCTTAGACCATTTTTTCTGACACTCAAAACACAGCTGGGGCTGATGTTTTTATAGAGGAAGAGAAGGGAAAAAGGGGGGAAAAATGGGGGGGAAAACAATCCAAGTTTCCCTCCAAAAGGGCCAAACCCTCGGACATGGGTGAAGTGCAAAACAAAATACATGACTAGAATGCACTTGGGACAAGGATCATGGCCGGCTAGTTTAAATGGGAAAAAAAGATCATCCATTAGAAAAAGGTGGCCGGCCGGCTACGTTTTTTGGGTTTTCTGGCCGGCCAGCTACTTTTTCTGGCTTTTCTGGCCGGCCAGCTACATTCAGGACAAAAAAAGTGGGCTTCCGGAAAGAAAAGTGGCCGGTGGGTGATTGGAAAGTCCAAATGTGGCCGTTCAAGTGTCCAAATTGAAGCCCCGGAAGTTAGCTTTCCAATGGCGCAAACATTGCATCAAAATTCCTTCTGTGGAAAAAGTTATGCCCGTTTCCGTAAAGCCGCGCAGATTCGGTCCCAACCGGAGTGATGCCCTACTTCAATCAACCATATCTCCCCTATCCGGAATTGGATTTAGGAGATTCTTGAGTGAAAAATGAAGCCCCGGAAGTCTTATTTCCAACGGTGGTGGCCTCATAGCTTGATTCCAAGTATGCGAATGAATAGGCCCGATTCGGCGAGGGCTGTCCGATTCTCTCTTAACGATTCATGCCCATTTTCTCCCCCAACTGGATTTCTTCCTTCTTCTCCTATTTTCTTCAACTTCAAACCCCTAAGTAAGGTGTTTTGAAAGATTTTTCAAAGATTTCATCTCTCTTTCATTCATTCCCACTTTGTCCTTGCTCGGTTTACCGAAAAGCGCAACATTTGACAAAATACGAGCCTCGGAACATCGTAAAAACTTTATTTTCAAAATGTTTTGAAAGAGAGGGTTTTAAGATCTAAAATCTTTTGATCAAGATTGTTTTGGTCCAAAAGGGGTATGAAGTTGTGGTTTGACTCTCTTTTTGCCAAAGAAATTGAACCTTTGCCCTGCACATCTTTCATCACCGAGTAAACCATCAGTCGCGTCCAAGTCTTATGGACAGTAAAAAATGGGGTGTCTACAGTTGCCCCTCTTTGACAGAACTCGGAAGTCATAACAATGACGGGAGTGAGTGTCAAAGCCCAGAGACGACCCATTTTTGACAAGGCCGAAGACTTGGACAAATAAACAAAATATAGATAAATAAATGGTTGTGCCCGCAGGCTGCCTACGTATCCCCTTGCAAGGAATCAAACCAGCGTAGTTCAGGGGCAGGATGCAAAATGATATGCAGGAAGATTTTGATAATTGGACTTACACGCTACGCGAAGCCGGTTTTGAAAATTGGACTTATACGCTACGCGAAGCCGGTTTGAAGATTGGACTTATACGTTACGCGAAGCCGGTTTGAAAATTGGACTTACACGCTACGCGAAGCCGGTTTGAAAATTGAGGATTCATGCAATGCACTGTAATGTAGTGGCTAAAATGCAATGTAATAGCTAAGAGGTAAAGGTACCTTACAGGGGTAATTGGCAATGACTTACCTCATGCTGCTGGGGATCTCTCGCTTCTTCTTGATTGATCCGCAGGTACTACTTTTCTCCCTGACTATGGTCGTAGCTTTCCCTATTCTCCAACAGGGTGACAGACTAGGTTGGATCAGTATCCAGAATTGAGGTGCATACAGATGCTATCTCAATCTATGGGGCTGCCATACAGATTTCAAGCCGAGGATATACCCCTGGGTATTTAAACCAGACTTTAGTCCCGGAAATCCCGAACCTTTGCGTTCTAGGCATGAGCCATTCGAACTCTAGTTTCCACCGTCTCAGTTGGTCTCCTAGGAACTCACCGCAAACACAGGCAGGTGGCTATACCAGACCACCGGAAGTCGTTCGGGCACGACAAACACCAAAGGAATTGCACCTTTAGAGGATTTAAGGTCTCCTAGACCGGAGAGTGCACAAGACAGTGTGAGTAGGGTGAATGCATAAAGCAGTGTGATACAGGTAAAGTGCGCAAGATAGCGCGATGCAACGCACTAACAAGTGCAGGTGAGATGCGCAAGATAGCACGATAAAATGCATGCACAATGCAAGTAATGTGCACAAAATAGTGCGATGCGCAAAATAGCGCGAGTGAAATGTAATGCACTAACAAGTACAGGCGAGACGCGCAAGATAGCGCGAATGATACAATGCACAAAATAGTGCGATACGCTAAACAGCACGATTGATTTGAAATGCACAAGATAGTGCGATGTGATATGCAAAGCACAGGACAGTGCGATTGAGGTGCGCAAAATAGCGCGAATGTAAACTGCACAAAATAGTGCGATTGAGGTGCGCAACATAGTGCGAATGATAAACTGCACAGAACAGTGCGATGCGCAAAATAGCGCGAATGTAAACTGCACAAAACAGTGTGATTGAGGTGCGCAAAATAGCGCGAATGATAAACTGCACAAAACAGTGCGATACGCTAAACAGCGCAAGTGATTAGAAATGCACAAAACAGTGCGAGTGATTAGAAATGCACAAGACAGTGCGATACGCTAAACAGCGCGAATGTAAACTGCACAAAACAGTGCGATGCGCAAAATAGCGCGAATGTAAACTGCACAGAACAGTGCGATGCGCAAAATAGCGCGAATGTAAACTGCACAAAACAGTGCGATGGAGGTGCGCAAAATAGCGCGATTGATTTGAAATGCACAAGATAGTGCGATACGCTAAACAGCGCGATTGATTTGAAATGCACAAGATAGTGCGAGTGAGATACAACCACAAGATGCACAAGACAGGGCTAGTGAGATACAAAGTGTAAATGCACAAGACAGTGCGAACGAGATAAAATGCACAAAAAAAAGCGCGATAAAATGCATATTCTATGCAAGTATGGGGGCATTTTCTATGCAATAGATACAAGCATTTTCTATGCAAGAATCATAACGATACGCGACACGCATGCAACAACAGTGTATATGAAAGTTCACATTCTATGCAGTAGAGGAGCATCAAATATGTACTCTGGTGCCTTTGATTTGCCTCTTAGAGGACTTCGCAACACACTCAGCTCAAAAAGGGCACACCCTGTTCATATTGGCGAGAGATAACATCTGCATGTGAAACCCTTGGGTGCTGCTTGGACTGCCATTCTGACTTGAAGCAGGCTTACACTTGGGGTCGAGACACACTCATACTCCAGAGAAATGGCGAGGCCTGAGAAGGTGCACCTGGAATGCAGTCTCGGATTTTGCTAAAGTTGAAACATGCTAAGATGCTCCAAATTTTCCTTCTTTTCTTTTGCTTTGCAGTCCGGAACCTAAATAGCTTCAGATAGGTCCTGGTTCCACTGTTCTCACATGACCTGGGTTGAACCCTGCGGTTTTATGAAAGAACAAATTCTGTTTTGCACAAATGTGGAGAACAGCACGGCACTCGGAGCACAAAACGATTTTTGAAATTGAGAGTGAACATAAGTTCTCAACTGGGTATTGAGCCTACAACTGACCACAGCCAAAACGACTCAACATGGAAATAAAAGGCACACAACCTAGACACATCGAGTAACACTCGAGACGACTCAAAACAAGAATCAAGACAAACAAAAAGACACGACACTCAGACGTGCACAGGGAGCCTGTTTCACCGGGTATTGTTTCCCACCCTTTCTCACTTGTGATTCTCACATCACTCGGCCCTCAAGCTCTATTTTTTCTGAAAAAGCCCTTTTCTCACTTTTTCTCTCATCGCACATCTCTCTATTCTTCAATCTCTCATTTTTCAATCCCTCCCTGGGTGGTTGATGGATAAACAGGAAGTTGCAGGCTCTTGCCCCTAGCATGCTGCTAGATTCTCTTTCTTCTGTTCACAGCTAGTGAATTCCTCCCATAGAAGGGTTGCGTTACAACTGAGTGTGTAGCAAATCTGCAGCTAACACCGGTTGATGATGCTTTGCTGGGGAGTTTGGACGTGATAAGATCTGTCCAGATGATGGAGTGGAATATCTTGCCCCATTCCAGTTCGTGCTTCGCACTTGGCTTGATACCTCGTTGCTTGGAGGGTGAGAGAGCTTTCAGCCCTTTGTTGTGCTCTTTTCTGGCGAATACGGTACCCTTTCCGGCAAGTAGAGTGCCCTTTCTAGCAAGTATTTTGACAAAGGGGAAAAGACAGAACACCTGACTCAACTGTGCCCCTAGTTCATTATTTTGACCCCTTTTTTTTTTGTTTCGATTTTTCTACTAAAACAATTTTGACCAATATGAGAGTTAGATTAACACGCTTGTTCAATTTTTGATTTGAAATCATGCAAGTCGGGCTATGAGCACTGAAAATTTTCCTTTTTTGGGTCCAAGAAATGGTTCAGTTTTTTTGGAAAAATGGAATAATTTTTGAGAGAAAATTAGTCAACCTCAGTAAAAATTCTCAAAAACTGTTTTTGCAAACGACCACTGCTCAAAGAGCGCGAAACTTACTCTTGAGATGCGTAACCTCAGATCCGAAGGAAAATTGCCCCTTGCTCAAAGGGAGCTGCATGGCAACGGAAAGTTGCCCCTTGTTTGAACGGCACCGCGGCGCATTGAATGGCAACGGAAAGTTGCCCCTTGTTTGAATGGCACCGCAGCGCATTGTAGTCAGTCCTTGGAGCGATGATTACAACCGAACTCTCGGATATAGAGAAGGCAAAGATGATCAAAACTATTACATGGACACAATTGATTTGGAGGTGTTTGTGGCTGGACTTCAGAATGAAGTTGCCTACGTATCCCAAAGATGGGAATCAAGCCTTACGTAGTTCGGGGTTAAGGTACACTCGGGTATTAACCTCTCCTTTTTAGGCTCTAACTTTTGCCAAGGCGCCCGTCGCAGGTTTTCGACCTTGCGAGCTTTGTTCTTCTTTCTTTCTCTTTTCAATTCTTTTCTTCTTTTTTTTTTTGATATTCTTTTCTTTTCTTTTTGCATTTTTTCTTTCCTTTTTTTTTTCTTTTCTTTTTTTTTCTTTTTCTTCTTTTTTCTTTTTTTGTTCTTTTTCTTCTTTTTCTTGCTCTAACTTTTGCCTGGGTCGCCCTTCCGGGTTTTCGGCCCAGCGAGCCTCTCAAAGGGTAAAAGTGTAGCTTGGTCCATGTCAAATGGTTCTGAGATCTCGAATCCGTCTAAATCCAGGAGAGTGACTGCTGTTGTATCGATTTGCAGAAGGATCCATCTTCGGCTCTTCGAGCACATCGGACATTTTCGCCCCTAGTTCGAGGGGTGCTTCTGTTCTAGCTTCGCAAGCTTCTTCTGATGAGGTCTGATCTTCTTGATCTGACTTTGGTGCCTCTTGTTCGAGGGCTGTTTCAAATCTGGCCACACAGGCCTCATATCGCGGTTGACCGTTGAACACTCTGAACCCAAGGTCAAGGTTTGAAAGCAAGGGCTCAAGTCTCGAGGCTGAGAGTGATCCTAGGCTGCACAATCTCAAGAGCGATTCCACACAGGTCTTCGCAGGGCCGCGCAAAACATCTTTTGAAAGCTTTTAAGAAAGCGACAAATCGCTCGCGCTGAAGACAGTGTAGAACCAATCTGGATCAAAGCTAGGGTCCTTCTCAGTACTCACACTAACAAGCATGATTTCATTCATTAAGGGCTTAGCACGCCTCTCTTTCTCTTAGTTTGATCAAAGTTTTGCAAATCCTGAGGAATTCCTCCCTCTTCGTTTTCACCGCAGTGTTCAAAAGGTTTTGAAAAACTTAGGTCGTTACAATGACTTCAAGGCACAGAAAAGACAGAGTCCTTAGTCAAATACTGTCATTTCATTCAGAACTTCCAGCATAACTGGCACAAGGCAGAAGCAAATGCGAGAGCGTGAAAATTACTGCTGTTTCATTCAAAATCTGTTGGCACAACTGGCTCCCCGGCAGAAACAAACTCAAAACAAAACGAAAAGACAAACACAAAACAAAATGGTGATGCCCGAAGTAACACCCCCCCCGGAATCACGCGACTCCCATACAATAGGACTAACTCGATACAACAAGACAGACCCAAAACAAAAAGATTGACTCAAAACAAAACAACAAGACTGACCCAATACCCAAGTCAGAATGCAAAATTAACAGCACTTGTACATTGCTCAAAACAGTGCATGCCATCCACCATAGCTGGAGTAATCTGAGCGCCATCCGCAGGTGGTTCATCCCTCGATCACATAATCACATTATCCCCCAAGTTCACTGACCCAGTGCCGATAAACTTTGTAGAGCTTAGCGCGACAATGACCCCGTTGTCAATCAAATCTTGCACTTCGTGGCGAAGACGAAAGCAATTGTCAGTACCATGACCGGTTTGTTGATGGAAGGCACAATACTGGGCGGCATCATGTGTAGCCGGAAGAGGGTTCGGGAGAGGCCGAGGCTCAAGGGGTTTGAGATGGCCCTGTCCAACAAGGATTTGGAAAGCTTTGGACAAAGGCATGTGGAGGGCATGGAAGACCCTTTGACCTCGGGGTTGGTACTTCAAGGCTTGTGGATTTTTGCTGGGCGCACCCGCAAAGGGATTGGTAGGTGCTGGCCTGGTTTGCTGATCTCTTCTGAGTGGAGGATTAGAGCTAACAGGATCGTATCTGGTATGACGGCCCTTCTCCCGGCTTGTCCCTTGATTCAAACTGCCCCCAACTTGAGTGGCGAAAATGTTGTCCACAGTTTTTGCAACAACTGCAAGCACTTGCTCTTTGTTCAGTCCCTCGACTTTCAAAGCCTCAACCGCCAACAGAAGATGTTCATGGGAATCCATGTCCGCCCCTATCTTGTTCTTTCCACTCGCCTCCACTTTGCCAAGGGATTGGCATTCCTCAAATGCAGCCCGTTCCAAGACTGGGGAGCCTTTTGACACGAAATTCCCAGTATGTGGTGTGGTCGATGATGGAGCCAATGTCCTGGAGGCCAGATCGGTCACAGTTCTCTGAAAATCTTCGATCATTCTCTTCAGCTCAGAAGTAGTGGGTTCACGGGTTTGAGATGATTGAGGTTCAGGTGCACCCATCATACATAAGTCCATGCTTTCTGGGATAAACACCTCAGGCTTGGGTAGATGGGCTGGGGTGATATATATGCTGGGGTCATAGGTGGATGGCAGTATATGGATGAGATTGAGGTAGGCAAGAGATGTTTGGTCATTGGGGTCTGAAGGTGGAGCTATCGTCCGGTTGTCGATGAGATTTTGGACCTCATGACGAAGGCGGTAGCAACGGTCGGTGCCATGACCGCGCTGCTGATGGTACATACAGTACTTGGCGGGGTTATGTCTGGCTGGGAGTGGGTCGGGAAGAGGTTGAGGATCGAGGGGTTTGAGATGCCCTTTTTCCATCAGGAGTTTTAGTGCGCTAGTCAGGCTCATATAGAGGGGGTGAAAGTTCTGCCTTGAGCTTGGGCTGGGCTGGCTGGTCGTAGGCTTGGTTTGGCAAAAGGGTTGGCTATGACGACTGTATTGATTTCAGTGGGTTCGAGAATAGTGCTACTTCCGGCATTGGTACTCCCTGCAATCGCCCTCCTTGTCGGTTCACTTGTTCTGGGAATGATCCCGCTGTTGAACGCATTCTTGACCTGAACCCCCAGTTCATGCAAACTTTTGAAAGTGAATAGCGGAGCCACTATCAACTTTTGCAACATATCATGCTCGAGGTTTCGCACCATCATCTGCACTTGATCTCTCTCAGAAGGGCGATTTGTCATCTGTGCTGCCTTTGCCCTCCACCTTGCAATAAATTCCACAAAAGGCTCTGTTGGGTTCTGGCGGGTTGTTTCAAGCTCTTGCATGGTCATTTCAACCTGGGTATTGTAAGAATACTGATCAACAAAGGCCTCAGCCAGTTCTTCCCAGTTTTGTTTCACTTTATCTTCCAACTTAGCGTACCAAGTGGCTGCTATACCCGACAGGGTTCTTCCATACAAAGAGAGTTTTTGTGGCTTAGTCAGACACATCGGCTTTAGGACATCCAAGAAAAGTCAGATATGTACCATTGGATCTCCAAACCCGTCGAAACGGTCAATCTATGGCATTTTGAATTTGTCTGGGAGCCGTACAGCAGACTCGGTGTGCCCATCCTCAATGTCAGGAATGGAGTTAAGGCCCTGTGCCTTTTTGAATTGCTTCTCAAGGTTCGCAATTTTCACTGCGGTCAGATCGAGGTCATTAGCATCAAGGGGATAACGCCTCTCATTAGGCTGTACCAGGGGTCTGAAAACTTGGGCTTGAGCCAACCCTTCTCGAGGATCTGGACCCTGCAAATCTTCAGTTGGCAGAATTGGGTCAAAGTTCGGCTGGGGTCCTAAAGCTGGATGTGAGGCAGATGCCCCAGATGGGCGATGTGTTTCAATACTGGCCTCAGCCTGCATGGCAGTTCTCTGATTTGGCGCTGCTATCACGGCCACAAATTCTTCCGAACCCTGTGCCATCACGGGTCTATTGAGTCTGAACAAAGGTGATGTGACTGGCGACTGACGGATCAGATGAACCAGTGAGCCCTGACTGGCCTTTCTTTGCCTTGCCTCAGCGAAAGAACACTGGTTTCCCTTAAATTGAATTCCTGACCTAACAAAGTCTATCAGCACTAGTCCAATGTACCCGGGGGATATCGAAGCCTTCTGAAGCTATAGTTCCAGGACTATCCTAGCAAAAGAGAAAACATGCAGCATCTCAGCCTGACTTCACCAAAACAGATATGAGCATAACAGGATGACTGTGCCCTCTACTGAATTCTGCCCCAAAATGCGGCCTGTAAACTGTTACCCTCGGGTAAACTAAATCCCAAAATACTGAATTGGTGCCCGCAGGCCTGATGCCCAAACTTGTAAACTGATACATGCATTCCTGTAGAGACGCACTCTAAAAGCACATAACAGATAAGTGAGAGCCAAAACACCCCTATGTTGGGGTAGGGTTTCCCTGTCCTATTTTGTCAGGAGCTAGGGTTTCACTACGCACGCAGCGGTTTCAAACAACCTATATCGGGTAAGCAACCTGTCCTAGTTTGGAATGGTCACTACGGATTTCGATATGCACTAGGTCGAATGGTCAAAAGGGTGCCCCGGTAAAACCGGGGTTTGTGTTCCCATGCTGTCAGAGCCCACAGCCGATCAGCCTTATGGTCATGCCTTGACAAGACAAGCCTCCGGCAAATCGTTCGGGAATGGCATATGGCAAACACGGTGTCCTAGGCGCACCAATGCAAATGCAATGCAAAGAAACACACAAATGTAGTCAAAACGAGATATCATGAGTTCAAGTCAAGTTCTCTAACTCCCCAGCAGAGTCGCCAGAAACTGTAACAGGCCCGCGGGGGGACCTCGCTACAGCTCGGACTCGATTTGTTGTCACGGTTCGTAATCTGAACCAAAGAGTCCAAATCCGACAAATCGTTTTGAGAAAACAGATTTTTGTAAAGAAGTGCCAAACATGGACTGCTTTGCCAGATACAGAGTCGCCACCTAAATATTTTATTTTGGGAAATTTAGGAAACCCTGACTCGTTGCCTAAGGCCACATGTCCGTCATCACCAGAGTTGCCTCGGCTCGGGAACTTGGGTACGATTGGGGAAGGTCACTTCGTGAGCACCCCTGCTCGCCCGATCAAAGATCGGCCTCTACTAACCATGATATCAAGTTTTGAAAACATTATGCGTTCTTATTCCGGTTATTAGCCTAGGATTACTATGTGATGCGCACAGCATACAAGTATAGACTGGATCGCCTGAATTGGAACAACATATTTCATGTTTGTTTTGAAAAGATGGTTTGCTACCCTCGGGTGGGCTTAGAAAACATGGTTTTGCCACTATCTAGTGGGCTTAAAACTCACAGTCAATGCATTATTCCAATTCAGATAACCCAACCTTCACCCACAGGCATTCAAGCAGGTATATCACATAAGCAAATAGCCTCATGGTAAGCATGCTATTCATGGCAGTCACTCACACGCATGCAAGGATGCTAAAGCATAAGACTCACCGAGTACTCCAAGCCAAAACAAAAACTGATTAGAAATCATGCATGATCCTAACTATACAGAAAGGCCTAATGCAACACATGCAAAAAAATACAACTATAGCAGGCTCGGCTATTCTAAACATGGCATATGAGATGCAACAGCTATCATGTATTCAACTTAGGATTGAAGTACAAATGCAGTTAGTATGATGCGCCGAGCCCGGTGCATGCAAGACAGATGAATGAATGCAAACATGCTATCATACTGTATGCTAATTGAAACATGCCCTAATCTAACCATCATAAGCGGGTAAATAAAAGGGAAGAAAGACGTGGGGTTGGAAGACATACATCACACTCACGCACACTTATTACAATTATGCCCTCGCGCAGAGGGTCCGAATAAATATACAGTCCTGAATAAAAGAATATTACAGTCTGAATAATACAATCCAAAATGTGTACAAATTCCTAATTAATTTACAAATTAACTAAGAACATAATAAACTGGCATGCAAGCCAGGGACTGCCTTGTTTCTGATGAATGATGTATGTTTAGGCTGCCTTGCGCGGAAATCCACTGGGATGCCCCAATTAGCCTCTGTTTTGCAATTGTTCTTGGAAAGCGCGCCAAGCCTCGGAAGACTGCTGATTCTTGATTTTGCTGCAACAGAGAGCAGGAAAGGGGCATAGCAATGTATTTTCACAAATGTATGCATGCCTCGATCCTCGTGCCACCAATCACGCATCTCGATGCATGATGGCCGAGGAGTCGATTTGCACAATTCAATATGGAATGAATGCACATGAAAACACAACAAAACCTAACTCCATCATGGATGATCCGGAGTGTCGGTGACTAGGGAATTGAGACACGTTCCGTCACTCGGAGTACGGAACGTACCTCGTTTCCCCTGCTCGGGCTAACTCCTATCCCGAACACAATGCAATGTGCATGATATGCATGAAATGCAACCAAGATACATCCTAACATGCAATATGCTATGAAATGGCATACACGATGCACGAGATAATATGGCATACACAATGCACTAACATACGACCTAGCATACACAATGCTATGGAATGAAATGGCATACACAATGCATAATGGACTTACACTAACATGAGTGGACCTCAGCCACACTCACATAAGAGGCCAATAGATGAAAATGAGACACTCGAAACGCGTGCACGCGTGCACGCAAACAGAGGGCCGACCCTAGGGCACGAATGCCACTCAACATGACATGGAAAAACATGAAAAATGGCATACTAACATGCAAATTTCAGAGGCAAAATGAGATGCAAAACAGCCCCGAAACATGGTGAAATGGTACCCAATGCATGGAACGAGTCCCGAAACATGAAATTTGGCGCATGAAATGGCCTATAGCTATGCAATGCATGCATAATTTGAAAATGAAGTGTAAGGAAGAAGCAAGGCAGCCCCAAAAAATCATGTTTACAGTTTAAATCAAGGCCAAACAGTGGGCACAAATGGGGCTAAATTAGCATGCAAAAATGGCCCTCAAAGCAAGATAATGAAGCAAGTGCAAGATTCTGTCCCTAAACAGAGAAGGGGCCTTCTACAATATTGAAGAGGGGCCAAAAATATGATGTTTTACAGTTTATAACAAACCCCAAAAACAGATACAAGTATGCTCAAAATGCTATGCAAAATAAGGGCCAAAATGGAGATAAAGAAGCAACTGATACATGGAGGATTCAAACAGTGATGAGCCCTTCTACAATGTTGAAGAAGGGCTCAAAATAAGCCTATTTTCAGTTTACAACATACTTCAAAACAGATTATACACAGGCCTAAAATAACATGCAAGAAAACAGCATATAAGAGGTATAATGAAGTAAGTGCCAAATGGGGGCCTCAAACAATGAGAGGCCCTTAATGAAAGATGAAGTAGAGCTCAAAAAAATTCCACTTTCAGTTATGGCCGGAGCTCAAAGATACAAGCAAGAAAGGCTAAGAAAGTATGCCAAAAATGAGCTAAAAAGAGGGAAATGGTAACTCACCCTTGTAGACCAATCTTTAGCAACTTCTTGGACCAAGTTTAGGTGCTCCTCAGCTCTGGAAGACAGCTCCAAGTGGCTGGAATGGAGGTGGTGGTGTGATGCTATGTGGTGGTGAAGAAATGGTCCAAGAACAAAGGATTTTGAAGCTTTGAATGAGAGATGGAGAATGTATGTATGCAAGAGCCTTAGACCATTTTTTCTAACCCTCAAAACACAGCTGGGGCTGCTATTTTTATAGAGGAAGAGAAGGGAAAAAGGGGGGAAAAATGGGGGGGAATACAATCCAAGTTTCCCTTCAAAAGGGCCAAACCCTCGGACATGGGTGAAGTGCAAAACAAAATACATGACTAGAATGCACTTGGGACAAGGATCATGGCCGGCTAGTTTAAATGGGCAAAAAAGATCATCCATTAGAAAAAGGTGGCCGGCCGGCTACTTTTTCTGGGTTTTTTGGCCAGCCAGCTACTTTTTCTGGCTTTTCTGGCCGGCCTGCTACATTCAGGACAAAAAAAGTGGGCTTCCGGAAAGAAAAGTGGCCGGTGGGTGATTGGAAAGTCCAAATGTGGCCGTTCAAGTGTCCAAATTGAAGCCCCGGAAGTTAGCTTTCCAATGGCGCAAACATTGCATCAAAATTCCTTCTGTGGAAAAAGTTATGCCCGTTTCCGTAAAGCCGCGCAGATTCGGTCCCAACCGGAGTGATGCCCTACTTCAATCAACCATATCTCCCCTATCCGGAATTGGATTTAGGAGATTCTTGAGTGAAAAATGAAGCCCCGGAAGTCTTATTTCCAACGGTGGTGGCCTCATAGCTTGATTCCAAGTATGCGAATGAATAGGCCCGATAACCAAGCAACGTGGGGAAAGGGCTATGGGAATAGTGTCGCCTCCGCAACAAGGCGAGCAAATGAGCAGCGAACCACCTAGTCCTACAATGGTTCCTGAAGATATGCCTGAGAATGGATTGCTAAGACAATCAAGCAGTGAAGAACAATTTGCTACAACAGACAAAAAGTTTGGAGAAAACACTATTAGCATCCCAGATCCTAAGGCGTCATCAAAACCAGGGGTGAGCAGCGGATATACCGATCCCCCAAAACCGACCGAACCGAATCGATCCGCCGCATTTTGGACAGATGCGTGATGACGAGCGGACGATTGCGGATTGATTTTCTCCAATCCGCCAATCTGGCGGACGGATGGCGGATTTGAGATTACTTTGGCCGCAACCGAACTGCCAAACCGCGAGCACCCCTAGTAATTTATAAGACTTTGTGTTTTCAGTTTGTTTAAATATTCTGTTTGTGTTTTCAATTAAAAAAGAGTTTAAATATTCTGTTGAAAAAAAGTTTTCAACTTGAATATCTTTTTTGAATTGAAAAAAATAAACGTATTATTTATCTATATTTTTTGGTTTTTAAATCTATCTCTAAAAATAATAAATAGAAAATATGATATATACTGGTTGGTTTTTGTTTTCAAAAACAGAAATAGATGTAATAATATAGAGACATACAATCTCTACTACTGCTCTGTTAATAGTTTTGGCGGTTTGAATTGTTTTTATATTTTAAGAACCACAGATTGTAATACTTTATGTGGATGAGGCATGCTGTGATTGTAGTATGTGGATGAGGCATGCAGTGATTGTGATATTCTAAAGTTTCAAACTTTCTTGCTTTGGATGAGGCATGCAGTGATTATAATATTTTTTTAAGTCATAGACTATAATGCTTTATTCTCTTTTTTTTTTTTGAGGAAGTGCACAAGTTGAATGATGTTGAAAATTTATAAAATTTTAAACCGCCAAACTGATTCGCATCCATCCGCCAATCCGCTCAATCCACATCCGCCGAATTGGCGGACGGATGCGGATTGATTTTCTCCAATCCGCCAATTTGGCAGACGGATGGCGAATTGGAGGTTCTGTGGCCGCAACCGACCCGCGCCCATCCCTAATCAAAACCCTTCACTTGCTAGAAGTTGTTTGTAGGGGAGATGTGGAAGCTCTTTGTGGATGGAGCGTCCAACAAGCACGGTGCTTGACATGGGATAGTCCTCATCTCACCAGATGGCTTGACCATTAAACAGGCAATCAACCTTAGATTTCTAGCATCTAACAACGAGGCTAAGTATGAAACACTGTTAGCGGGTTTAAAGTCAGCATTCCGCATGAAAGCCACCGAGCTGATGGTATACAGTGACTCCCAATTAGTAGTCAACCAAATTTTGGGCAACTACGAAGCAAAGGATAATAGAATGGCCAAGTATCAAGAGTTGGTCAGAAATGAGATCATGAAGTTTGAAGTGGTAAGGATAAAGCAAATCGGTTGAGAAGAAAATAGTAAGGCAGATGAGCTGGCCGATTTTGCGTCAATAGCAAACACGTCTATCCCACACCTATTGCTAATGGATTTCTTGCCAAGATTAAGTATTGAAGAACCTAAAGCAACCAAAGTATGCTGCGCCGAGCTAGGTCCCTCCTAGATAGACCCCATAGTGGTGTTCTTAAAAGATGGCATCTTGCTAGAGGACAAGAAGGAGGCCAACAAAATTAGCAAAGTCACAGCGATTTTGGCTCTCCCTATCACTAACATTGTACAAAAAATCATTCACAGGACCATACTTGAAGTGTGTCCATTCTAGCAAAGTCGAGACATTTTTGTTTGAAATTCACGAAAGCATTTGCAGAAGCCACCAAGAGGGGAGATTGCTGGCCTACCGAGCCATTTCACAAGGGTATTGGTGGCTATATATGCAAGCAGACGCTGAGAAGTACGTCAAAAAATACGAGAAAAATCAGAAGTTCGTGTATCAAATCCATTAGCCAGCAAGAGAGCTCCTACCCTTGACCAGCCCTTGGCCTTTTGCAATATGGGGCTTAGACATTGTGGGACCACTCCCAACCGCGCCGGTAACAGAAAGTTCTTTATTGCGGCAACAGATTACTTTATCAAGTGGGTGAAAGCAGGGGCACTCGCCTCCATTAAAGAGAAAGACGTAAAGAAGTTTGTCTGGCATAATATCATAACTCGGTTCGGAATACCCAAGGCCTTTATATCTGACAGCGGTACTAAATTTAATGGATGAATCTTCAAGGGGTTTTGTGAAGAATACAAGATCGAACTCTACAACTCTATGCCAGGATACCCCCAAGCTAATGGCCAAGCCGAGGCCTCCAACAAAGTAGTCTTGGACTGTCTAAAAAAAAGACTAACAAAGGAAAATGGGCTGAAGAACTTTCTCACGTCTTATGGGCATACCAAACTACACCAAGGCGGTCGACTGGCGAAATGCCTTTTTTCCTGGCTTATAGCATGTAGGCAGTGATCCCCCTAGAAATTGGCCTTCCCACTATTAGAAGCGAAAATTTTGATCCTGATATAAATGAGGAAGCCATAGCCTTGGAGCTAGATCTGGCTAACGAACGAATAGAAAGGGTATTGGTCCACATTGCCTCTTATCAACAAGAATTATCCAGAAAATACAACAAGGTTGTGCATCTAAGACAATTCAAGATTGGAGATTGGGTGCTGCGCAAAGTAATGAGAAACACTCTGGTGCCAAGAGATGGTAAATTGGGACCCAACTGGGAAGGACCGTACAGAGTGACTGGCCTAGCAAGAAAAGGAGCAGACCATCTCGAAGATGTGAACGGCCGAGCTATCCTAAGGCCTTGGAACACCACAAATCTCAAAGTATTTTATTTTTAGCTCTTCAAACACTTGTAATTATATATATATATATATTCAATAAAACAAATAGTCATTTTTTCAGTATAATTTCTTTCAGTACTTGTATTCCTCTGTTTGTAAAATTGTTTGCACTCATTGCCTGACTGGGGGGCAATGTAAGTTAGCAGATTTGACCAACATAACTTTTTGCACTCTTTAGCCGAGATAAGAATGTAGGCTCAAGAAGGTTGGTAGCTTTGACTAACAAAATTTTTTTGTACTCTTTAGCCGAGATAAGGATCTAGGCTAAAGAAAGTTGGCAAGTTTGACCAACACCAACTTTTTGCACTCTTTAGCCGAGATAAAAATCTAGGTTAAAGAAGGTTAACAGGTTTGACCAACATAACTTTTTGCACTCTTTAGCCGAGATGAGGATTTAGGCTAAAGAAGGTTGACAGATTTGACCAACATAACTTTTTGCACTCTTTAGCCGAGATGAGGATCTAAGCTAAAAAAGATTGGCAGGTTTGACCAACAAAACTTTTTGCACTCCTTAGCTGAGATAAGGATCTAAGCTCAAGAAGGTTGGTAGGTTTGACCAACAAAAGCTTTTTACACTCTTTAATCGAGATAAGGATTTAGGCTAAAGAAGGTTGGCAAGTTTGACCAACACCAACTTTTTGTACTCTTTAGCCGAGATGAGGATCTAGGCTAAAGAAGGTTAGCAGGTTTGACCAACATAACTTTTTGCACTCTTTAGCTGAGATGAGGATCTAGGTTAAAGAAGGTTAGCAGGTTTGACCAACATAACTTTTTACATTCTTTAGCTGAGATGAAGATCTAGGCTAAAGAAGGTTTATAGGTTTGACCAACATAACTTTTTGCACTCTTTAGCCGAGATGAGGATCTAGGCTAAAGAAGGTTGGCAGGTTTGACCAACAAATACTTTTTGCACTCTTTAGCTGAGATGAGGATCTAGGCTAAAGAAGGTTGGCAAGTTTGACCAACACCAACTTTTTGCACTCTTTAGCTGAGATAAAGGATCTAGGCTGATGAAGGTTGGCAGGTTTAACCAACATAACTTTTTATACTCCTTAGCCGAGATAAAGGATCTAGGTTGAAGAAGGTTGGCAAGTTTGACCAATAAAATTTTTTGCACCAACATAGCTTTTTTGGTTCTTTAGCTGAGATAAATATCTCAGCCAATGAAGGTTGGCAAGGTACGGTAGGGCCAAGCTAATTAGTTTGGCTAGGCAGGCAGTCAACATAATGCACAAAAGATGAAGTTGAAACGCAATAACCAAACAAAAAGAAGGCCATTTCCATTCATTAGAAGATAATTACAAAAGGTAGGACATCTAGCCCAGTTACATAACAGAGACAAAAGAAAAACAAAAAGTACATCTTCATGCCAATAGATCTTTAAGATCGGCGTCAGCACCATCACCGACTATACCACTAGCAAGGTCCATTCCAGTACCACCCTTTACAGTTAAGTCAGTGATGCCTTCTTCGACCACCAAGCTTCAGTTGGTCTGGTCAGGCATTTCCGACCGAGCATGAGGATCCAATGGAGCATTATGTGGTGCCGAGCTCTCCTTCACCACCACCAAGAGCTTCTGTTGAACAGCATTGGCGTATTCTACCATACAGCTCGGTATGAAAATGGGAAGTGGGATTCAGAAAAATGTCTGAGTCCGATAGGTGACCGAGCTTCTCTATCGCGGCTTTCCAACCACTCTTGAAGAAAATGTCTTTTACGGCCTTGCACTGTTTGACGTAGACCTCCTCACCGCACTCCTTAGCATTTTCAATCTGTTTTTGTAGTGTCTTTATCTCAGCATCTTTTTTCTTCTCTAGCTTGGCCAGCTCCCGAAGGTAACGGTCCTTTCTTTCGGCCAGAGCTTTTTTCTTGGCCTCCTCAATAGTACTAAAAAGCTTGGCCAAGCGATCGCAGTTGGTGCTCAGATCGGCAAGCTTTGCTTGGAGCTCTTTAAGCTCGGCTTCTTTGGCCTTGCCATCTGCAATGGCAGCCTTGGTCATTCTTCTTAATTCCAGCACGAGCTAATGATCGATTTGGTTCTTTTGCACGGCCTGTAGAGCATACGTAATAAGTTAGATAAACCGAGCAACAAGTTCATAGAAAGACCAGAATGTGTAGAATTCAGGATTACCAGAATTAGCGACTTGTTGGCGGACCGTATCGCATTCAGCTCAATCAGATATGCGTGGTGTTCCATGTCAGCTAGAAGACAGGCACTCTTGGCCAAGTTAAAAGCCAGAAGATAGTCTTTTTTGACACAAACAGAGTCTGATGTAGTCACGGCTCAGCCCTTAAAAGACACAACTGGTGTCCACGCTGGAGTGGGAGGTGGGGTAGCGCGGCTTGAAACTGCTAGGTTTTTTCCTCATCCACTAGTCACTGTGTCTGATTCGTCGAAGTACGGGGCCTTTTGCTAGGCTGAGATGACGAGGCTCTGGCGGTTGGAAGGGCGACCACGGTCTCATATACATGACTAGCTGGAGGCAGCTCGGTCTGCGCCTCGACATTTGAGGCAGTAGTCTGTTCGATAATGAAGGCACGGACAACTCGCTTTTTTGCCATCTCTTGCTCTTCCGTAAGAAGAATAAGATTGATTTGGGAGAGGTTGGGGTCCAGCTCGGGTGAGGATTCAAGAAGAAAATCTGTGACCTTAGTTTTCCTCTTACCGCTATACCGATAGGTTGGCTCGAAATTCAGGAGCTTGGTCCAATCTCGATTGCGGTAGTGAAGCACGACATGGAGGGTGTTTTGATTCGCGTAGGCGTAGCTTGTTTTGAGGTGGTTCAAATCTGCATTAAGAGGAAACAAAGGTTAGTACGGCAGACATACTGGAAATAGCAAAAGAGACAGACCGGACTATCCTTACCAGTGGTCCCCTTATTCCAGTTGATATTTCGGCCCGGTATTGGGGCTTCGTTGTCCTCAAAATTGCCACTGACCCACAGAAAATCATCATCGTTTAAGTCCTTGTCTGGTATGTGCTTGATGTTTTTCTCTCAGCCTTTTCTGATTCTTAGATAATAGACCCAACCGTCGTCATTTTAGCCGAGCAGATATTGGTGGAATAACTCGGCCAATCCGAGGTTGAGGCCAAGGTGGCGATTTAGCTCGGTTATTCCATTGATTATTCGGTACGAGTTGATGGATAATTGTGTGGGGTATAGTTTGGTTTGCCTAAGAAATTCACAAATAAAGGGCTGGATTGGGAATCGGAGTCCATCCTCTACAATGGACAGCAGTGTGAATGGAACAAGGCCTGGTTTGCCCCAAGGTGTGGTGTCTCGCTCGGCTAGCTTGAAGTATACGTCGTCGGGAATATTGTAGTCCCTTTGGAACTCGGCTATAGCATTGGGCGAATTCACTAGGAACTGATATTTGCCATGGGTGCGACCTTAGTTTGTTTTTAAATATCTACTCTACTCCTTAGCCGGGCGTTGTAGTGAATGGTGTTCCTGAATAAACTTAGTCAAAGTCTGCACAGTGAATAATATAGAATGTTTTATGGCCAGTTAGTGACCGGGCTAAGGCGTCAGTGTAAATTAGTTGGCTCAGCCTTGAGAGTGTGTGCAACATGTAGCTCGGCTAGAGTGAGGTCAGTTTTAGCCCAGTTGGATGAAATGCGACGTTTTTAGATTCAGTTGCACACATATGGGATCTACCTCAGTCCAGACCAAGGGCATGTGCATTAGTTCGGTTTGAAGGCATGGAAGTGGTAGATCGGTTGGAAAGAAAATCCCTAGTACGGTTATACTCATGTATAGAGATAACCAACAGCTGTTTGGTTTGGTGTGTTTATGGTTTTAGATCAAAATCGCAGGGGTTGATTGGTTTATATCCTAACCGATTGGGGCGTATATAGCTTTACATTCTGTCGAATATGTGTTTTAGTGGTTTTACGTTTTAAATCCTACTCTAAGGCACACATAGTGGTAGGATGGAATGGAAACGACGAGGAACGGCAAGCAAGCATAAACAAAAACGTTGTAAAGCATTTTGAAACTTACCAGTTCGTAGGACAAATCTGATTTTGCGCAGCAGGCGTGCTTCGTCGTTTGATTATGAGCTCATAAGGACAAGATTCAACTTTTATCAATGGCAGTAATGGATGGATTGCAATAGTGAATAAGAGCTGGGATTGGGGTTTTGGAGAGTGAACAGTGGAAGTGGCTTTTCGAGTGCGTTTGTATTATATGCACAAGTTGAAAATGCGGGCCTTTTTGAAATTTTGGGGTAGTGTGTGACGGTTGTCACAGAGGCTGGGAGCAATTGCCATGTGCCACGTGTCCTAGTTAGAACACGACGTCAAAAATGTAGGAAGACGAGCTGTACGACCAGAGAAGATTCTGGTAACTGAGTGAGTCCTAGCTCGGTTAGTGTGAGTAACTTAGCATAACTAGAGGACAATAATCCCAATCATGCTTGGCAAAGGGTAATTTATGTGTAAATTGGGCCAAGCTAGGTAGAGCCTCCTTTGTTCGTTGGGCCGCACTGTGGGCCGAGATAAGGGCTTGAGTACCTCGGTCTTAAACCGTACAGACATTGAGCTAGGGCCTAGAACAGGTGGACCAGATGTAATTAAGGATCAGATCAAGGTATAACCAGTGCAGAGCGCCGAATTGGGTTTTAGGTCGGTCAAATGCCATCTTGGTTTTGTCCAGCGTAGGGTAGGGCCATGTTAGCTTGGTTGATTGTACTACCAGCCGAGGTAGAGAGTTTGAGCCGTCTCGATTGGTTGGCAGTGTGAAGGGTGTCCTCAGGATAGGCTTTATCATAGGGAAAGTGGTTTCTAGAAGGACTTTACTAAAAAGAGTTAGAGTCTTACTAGGATTGTGCCAGACGGATTCTATAAAAGCTCATGACAGAACCTATACACAGGTATGACAATTCTTACTCTAAAATACACAGAGCTTTTATCTATTGTCTATCTGCTGACTTAGGCATCAGAGAGGTATCCAGCACATACTCGCCGGCTAACTCACGTTTGTATTTTCATGTAGTAAAGTAACGATGTTTAGATGAGTGCAAACTTGACCAACAGGATTATATGAGAAGATTATTTCGTGTTCGTGCAAAAGTCAATGAAAAATATTTTTTTTGGTCAACGAAAAATAAAATTATTTGGACAAAATGTTTTTTACTTTTAAAATATAGAAAACGTTTTCTGAGTCAAAATCTTACCAATGCTACCACAATACCACCTCTATACTACCAAGGACAGAACCACGATTTCATTACTGGAGGGGCCAAAAGAAAAATAATTTTTTTCACCATATACACAAAACACACATATATGTATGTATGATATATAAATTATATACGTGAAAAAAATTTAAATACCATAGAAGCAATTTATAATATGATGAATAAGTTTTTTTTATTTTTTTATTTATGTAAAACAGAAAGAATTCAAGATGAAAGAAAAATGATACATACATTTTTTTTATACTGAGAGACTATTATATATATATATATATATATATATATTTTAAAGTTTTATGATAAACAATAATATTCACAGAAACAGTAGGGCCATGTCCCCCCATAATTTTCTCTTAATTCCGTCTCTGACTATCACCACCACTACAACTGATATAACTATTAATATATTAGTTTAAAACACGCAACCAAATATAAAAAATATTTTTAAAAAAAAATCAGAAAAATGTTAATTAATTTTCTTTTCACCATATTTTTTCAATGCTAACTTAGTTACTTTGGATCAAGCTTCATTTGAACTTTATCTTTTTCTTTTTTTTTCTTTTAATCACTTTTCGATTTACTTTCCTTGTATCCACTTTTACTGCCTTTTATTATCAAAATCTGCAATATTTTCCTTACTTTATTTATTAATCAGATGTCCCTTCATTTGGGTCTTTTGAGAATATTAACTAGAGCCACTTCTTTGTCATACTAGTGTTTTATTAGCACCTTTGTAATCACATCATCGATCCAACATGTTTCACGTATGGGTTGTTGGATTGTGATTCTCATCTCTCTAATTTTGGTATTTTTTAACTTAATTACATAACTAAGTGTATTTTAAAATTTATTAAAGAACGTTCAATAACTACGCTTTTAAATTTGCATCTGAGTTGCGCATGAAATGAAAAAAGAAGACAAAAAATGAAAAATAATTATTTGTATTTCATTTGTTTTGCCTTTCCTTCTCCTTTCTCTCTAAAAATCTTTCTCTAAATTTCAAAATTTAAACACAATCGAAACGATCAAATTTGATATCTTCTGGGCCAATTTACGCGTACCAAATTAAGTTCTTACAGCCTAAACAAGTTTTTTGAAACAGGACATACGCTCAGGCTCGGCCCTGAGATTTCCGGGACCCAAAGCTGATGATCAACTAAAATTTTTTGGGCCTTTCACATTTTTTTTTTCATTGAATGAAAAAAAAAAAATGAGGGTAAAAAACAAAAGATTTGTGTCAAAATCACAAAAAATACTTAGTATTACATTACAACAACTAACAAGTGTCGCTTGATCGTCGCTTTTCTTGCATTTTTAGAGACAAATAAATCAATCATACTTGAATAATTTAGTTTTTTTGCAAAATCATTTTCAATGGATAACAATGCTAATTATTTTAAATGGGCCTTTTAATTTTTTAATGAGTCAATTTATTTTAAATTAGTTTGGGCCTTCCTTAATTTTTTTTGAATTTAAAACATACCTAATATATTATAATAAATTATAATAGGAGGGGCTCCTTTTTTTGGGACTATTTTCAATGGATAACAATGTTAATTTTTTTGAATGGGTCTTTCAATTTTTTAATGGATCAATTTATTTTAAGTTAGTTTGGGCCTTCTTTAATTTTTTTTGAATTTAAAACATACCTAAGACCATCTCCAACCCCTTACCAAACCTAGTATCAAATTTGAAATTTGGTGAAAAAAGCACTGTTTGGAGCTCCAACGGTTTCACCAAATTGATATCAAATCGAGAATTCACCAAACGTTTCACCAAAATGAGGACAGGCTCCGCATTTCACCAAAACACTGTGCATGACCGTTGGGGGAGACCAACCGGTCGACCACCAAAAAGGTTCAAACAGTTCCAAAAAAAGGTTCAACCAGTTAAAAAAAAAAAAAAAAAAAAATTTGTCTTACCGATCGACCAGCCGGTCGACCAACCGGTGGACCACTAAAAGGTTCAAATAGTTCAAAAAATAAATAAATAAATAAATAAATATATAAATAAATTTTTTTTGGCTTAATCGGTCGACTAGCCGGTCGACCAACCGGTTGTCCCGGCACAGATTTGATGAAAATTTGATAAAAATCAACCGTTGGAGTACTCGATATCAGATTGAGGAAAAAGTCATTTTTTTACTCAGATTTGATGAAAAATTTGGTTCAGGATTGGAGATGCTCTAATATATTATACTAAATCAAAATAGGAGAGGCCTTTTTTTTTGGTCTATTTTAAAAGATCCTAAGCTATGGTCTAAACTATAGATATGTATTTATAAATTATAGAAGATTCAAACCTAAAATTTAAAAAAGAACAAACTTCCAAACTCCAGTCGTCACTCACTAAACTAACCTTATTGTGGATAGAATTCTTAACTCTCTCTCGTATGTATATTCGTAAGTTGTCTTAGCGTCTGTTTGGATGCTCCACTAATTTATTTCATACGATGGTATCTCATGTCAGCAGATATTCTTTTTCTGTTCACTCAACAAAGCCCACTTTGGGTTTGAAATGCTCTTCCAAATTCTAACTATATTATATTCTTCAAATTTAATAGTACACCTTTTCTTTCTGTCAACTTCAAACAAATAATCAAGTTTCACTTTCGTGTACCTAACACTTTTTTCGTGTGGTTAATTCTTAATAACTACTATTAGAGTGATAATGGCTCTTATTCATTCCTTTGTGACATGCATATAATAGTATTTTTGAGAAGATAGTTAAAAATTATTTTATTTTTTTTTTAGAGAAAAAAGTTGATTAAAAGTTGAGCAGTGATTTTTAACTTACTTTTCAAAATAAGTCATATATGCTTATTTTGGCAATACAAAAAAATAAATAGTTCATTGATTTGTTAACTTATTTGGATCATATAATTTTTTTATTTTTTTGTATGTATTTTTATAATAAATAAAAAAATAAGTCATATCCAATCACTACAACATATAGGAGTTTTAGAGACTAAATGTTTTGGTTTTTAAAAGTGAAAATTTTGTTGCAAAAGACATTTAATGACCAATTTCTATTATCCTGAGAATAGTCGCTAAAAGATCGTCCCGAAAAGTCAAAACAAGATTTTTAATGACAAAATTTTGAAAATGTCATTAAAAAATAGACTTTTAGGGACAAAATAATTTGGTGTCAAAATAATTTATTTTTTGAGACAAAAAATTTAATCCCAAAAGGATAATAATTCATCACTAATGTCTAATTTTCATTGCTAAAAATATAATAACAACACTTTTCGTAATAAAAAGATTTGATCCTTCAAAAATAATTTTACCTCTAAATTTTAGTCTCTAAAACGTTTATTTTTTTTTTTTGTAGTGAATCCAACCTTTGGTTGAAAAACTTGATATGTAGCCAAAGAATTTATAAAACAACTTGAGCCAATGAAATTGACAAAAAGATTGGGAAAATAAAAGACTGAGCTAAGATTGTTGATGTCAAGTTAGAGATGTGATCCAGATAGTTAGGCCATGAAATTCAAGGATGAGCACTGAATTACTTCAAGTTTTATAATTGAATAAGTTGTAATGAACAGAATACAACTCAATATCTCTGAGGATAATAAACGCTAGAGTTTTGTTAGATTCTATCATTTACGATTATGAACTAACATTCTTTCTATTTTATAAAATATTTTGTTTTAGTTATAACTTTATTTATAAGAAAATGATTGTTCTGACACATCTCTTTGACCAAGTGGTATTTAAATTTGAGCTTACATTCCCTTAAATTTATTGTTTTTAGGCCTCGTTTGGAAACCTTTCCTTTTAGTCAAAAAGTTAAAAAGTTATTAAATTAGTCAAAAAGTCAACAATTCATACCAAAAAATCAAAGATTCTCTTTTCTCTCTACTTTTTGCACATCTTTTCGTAAAAAGCTAAAAAGTCATCCCAAACATACTAGTTTTTTTTAGCTCATATTTTAGCCAAATAATCAAAAGGTTACTAAATTAGCCTGTTCCCAAACGGGTCCTGTAAGTAGACGAATAAGTTTAAGGAACTTATCCATTTTACTAGTAAAGTTGAACATAAATTTCACTAGTCAAATAGCCATGCACATTACAAATTTTTTTTATCTTAAAGTCAAAGTAGTCAAAGAAAGTGTTAAAATTCATTAACACATATGATAATTTTAAATCATTGATTTTGTGTTTTGCTAATATTTTGAGATATTATACATTGAACTTGAGATGTCTGACTCTGTCAAAAATAAAGAGGGAATCCAACTTAAAGGCTAATACTCCTTTTTATTTATTTATTTTTTGATTTTTATATTAACGAATCATGATTAATATACTAAACTCACTGAGGGGTTAAAGAGAGGGAATGAAATCATATCTCATCTCATTCATTATAGCAATTCTTGATATATTTATATAGATATGCTATATTATATTTTGTGTATTGTACATTAAAATATAATAGAGTGGATGTGGCCTTTCGGGCTAAGTTTACTTCAATTTAATCAAAGATTAGAGTCCTAACTAATCAAATTAAAACTCAAGGAATTAGATAACATTAATTGGAATATTGTGTCACAACACAAAATATAAGAGGAGAGAGAGAGAGAGAGAGAGAGAGAGAGAGAGAGAGAGAACTTGTTTCTCCCACTTGAGTGAATCCATGACGTCCAGCTCCTTTCCTGCTATATATGTTCTCTGGATAAGGCCTAGGCACCCACAAAAGCAATCATCATTTATGTATATTGTTGGACATATTTATACATAAAAAGTTTTATTAAAACATTTTTTTTAATCAAAATTACTGATTTTTTTATACATATTTGTCCGCACTTATACTATCTTGTTCAAATTTATAATTACAAACAAATGTTTTTCACATCACTAATTTGGGTGAATAAAATTTTAAAGTGTTGTTAAACATATATATACATAAAGGGTAATATGATGGTCTTCAAAAAAAATATATACATATATATCTTATTTGTACAACACAGGGAAGATTGGGACCTTGGCAATTATTGGAATGCATGCTATAATTGATTATGATAATCATCCCATACCAAACCTTTGTATTTTTTGATTTTCAAACCATTGTACCAAAATGGGACTTGCAATGATATAAAGAAAGAGATATGAAACCAACAGAGGGGGAATCAAAGTGCAGTCCTCTTTCTTCCCTAAAATTCTCTTCTGTGCAAGTGAATAAATTAATTTACTGTTGCTCCATTGTCCGAAACTTTACACATGTAAACTCTTCAAACTATGCATTCCTTCCTCTTTGGTGGATCACAGTTGGTGTCTTAGCTTCCCACTTTCTAGGCGACTTATTAGTATCTTTTTTCTTTTTTCATGAACAACTTGCATGTTGCAAGTTATTCAAGCACTTGTAGTTTGGCATGAGACCACTCAGAAGGAATAAGGGTGGCATTTTTTTTTTTTATCAACTTGCCTTGCTTTGCTATTTTTAGGTTGTGTTTGGATATCTTAAATTTGAGAACAATTTTGTGGTAGGATAGAAAATGGTAAGAGACAAATGAATGAAATAGAATTTAAATTGAGTATTGTTATTCAAGTCCAAAAATTAGACCTACTTTTTAAGCTCAATGATGTGACAATCAATTAGGATATTTAAGGTAACACCATCTCTCATATTTTTCTTAATTATTAACTAATCATATTACTTACACATCATTGGGTTTAAAAATGGGGTACTTACGTATAGGTTCTAACATATGGACTTATTGTCTAATAGGTTCTATAGGAAAAATTTGTCATGAAAAAAGTCACTAATTGTAAGTTTTAGCGACAATTTATAAAAATCATGACAAAAATGTCACTAATTATCAATTTTTAGCGACATACATAAAAAATTGTCATAAAAAAAATTATTTTTAGCAACAATTTTACCAAGACTTATTTTCAATAGGACTTGATGGGAATTAAGTCCAATTATTAGGACTTATTTGTATTTTACCCTTTAAAAAAAGGGATTTAAAAAATGAATTTGTATATTATTTTTTTTTATTTTTATTACTCTTCTTTTTCCTTTTTTTTATTACATCATCAATGTCAAATTTGACACAAGTTTTAATAGGTTATCAAATTTTAGCATTATTATTAAAAAGTGATCGGAAAAATAAGCATTGGAATAAAATTGTTAAATCTTACATTATAGAATAGCCAAAAGTTGGCACAATTGGATTGGTGGGTTTGGGTTGAGCATTCGGCCAGAACGAGACCCAAAAAAACAAAGCCCAGCACCGTTGTTCCTCAGGAAGCAAGGAATAGACTTTGGGTTGGGTCAAAAGGGGTTGGTCCAACACTACATAATGCTAGGGCTAGACTTTAAAGCATTAATGAACAACAAAATGGATTTTGTAAAATTCAAAAAAAAAAAAAAAAAACAAACAAACAAAAAACAATTTGTTAATAATATAAAGTATAATAAGTTCTATTTTTATATTAATTTTTTAAAAAAAATTTAAATCACATAATATTTAATTTTCTTTTTATCAATAATTTGTTAATAATATAAATAAAATTAATAGAATTTACGATTTCAAATTCGAAACATTCGCTTGCAGATAGTCCATACATAACTTTGTCTCGATTTTAAATGGGCCATCCACTAGTAAATAATGAGATTAGTCTCTCGAGTTAGTTCGTCTAGTTATACTAAAATTTAACACTATTTCTATTAATTTTGATCTTTTAACATACTAAATAGATAATCAATATATATTACATTCAAAACTCTCTCGTTTAAAAAAAAAAAAACTCTCTCTCTAAAAAAAAAAAAACTCCATCTCTAGCCTCTCCGATGGCCAGCCGGCCGCCGCCTTTGGCCATGGCGGTTGGCTAGCCTAGCTTTTCTTCTTGTGTTAATGCTTTTTTCTCCTAATAATCTTGAGCCCCCATTTGTTTTCCGCTTGTTCCCTTTTCAGGTCTAATCTCTAGATTTGCTTAGGATGCTTTTGTTTTGAGTGCTTGTTTTTCACAACTTTGTTAGGTGGTTTTGGTGGGTTCTTTTTTTGAATGAAGAGGTTCGGTGGTAGTGGTGCTTCGGCCATGGTGTTTAGTTTCGGCCATGGGTTTCGGTTTAGGATGGTTGCGTTGACCATGAGTGGGTTGGTTCAGGAACTTCATTCGGGCACTTCTTTGTGAGCGGGAGTTTGAGGGGTGGAGGATCCAGAGTTTGTTTAGGATTTTCATTCGAGCGCTCCGTGTGCGTGGGAGTTTGAGGGGTGAATTCTGTTAAACTCTATGGTGGTCGGAGCTTGTGTTCGGTTAAGAGGAGAATGGAGCCGGGTCTACAAAGAGGGGATTGCTCAGCGTTGTTGGTGAGGATCAACCGAGGAAGCTGTTTGGGAGAGGAAAACCGTGGGAGAAGTTTAAGATGGAAACTGGGTTTTCAGGGCAGAAGCGTGGTGAAGGAGGAGAAACTGGGTTTTCAGGGTAGCAGTCCCGGTAGAGGTCGGAGTCGAGAGCTCGGAATTTGTTGACCCAATGAGGAGAAACCAGCAGGTATTGAAGTCACAAGTGGTTCTCGGCAGCAACCTGAGTGTCCGGTGAAGAGTTTTGAATTGCTCTCGAGGCAGGCTTGGGGATTATTTGTGCATCAGTGATACAGCAGCCCAGTCCTAGAGGCAGAATCTGGGGCTGCTGAAGAAGAACCATGGCGTGGGTTTCCGGCAATGGTAGTTCTCGACGACATTGGATTATGGAGGTTGAGTGCCCAAGAGAGTCAGGTGTGGGGCAGTCCGACAATGGTGCAGGGTGTAAGAACGTGGAGCTCAAGAGTGTATCAAGTGTTTGAGTCTGACGTGGGGTGTATTTCTGTGTGTTAGGGGGGGCTCAAGAGAGTGTGATGTATTTTATTTTATTTTATTTTATTTTCTAGTTGCTTTTCAAAATTTAAAACTGTGAGGCTAAGAGGTTGGTTGTAAGATCGCGAGTAGCAGTAGTAGGAGAGTGAGTTTTTACTATTCGAATCTCTCTCAATACGTTTTATCTCCTTGTACCTTCAAATTTCATATTTTTAATGGAATTTTTCTTTGCCGATCAAAAAAAAAAAAAAAAAAAAAGATAATCAATATAATGCATTTTTGTTAAACATTAAGAAATATTAATATAATTGATCTCATTAATTAATTATCATTCGTTAATGTTATGTTTGGTTAGACAATTTGGAAAATAATTTGACAAGGAAAAGGGAAAAAAATATGTGTAATCAAGTGAAATATAAATATACTTAGTGTATGCAAGGTACGGTGTGAATAAAAAGAAGTAAACAAAAATGAGAGAATAAAAAAAATAAACAAATAGAGAGAAAAATAAAAATAAGAGAAAATAAAAAAATAAAAAGAAAAGAAGGAGGAAGGTGGGATCATAGGATCATGAAAGGATGTGCGAGAAAAAAAAAGGTAAAAGAGAGAAGTGAGAAAGTAAAAAAATGTACATATATGACATTTTTTGAAAAATATATCTCAGTTATTATTTTATAATTTGAATAGATTTGAGCCATTCAAATATCATAGTAAGACAAAAATATATTGAAGACTCAAAAATCATCCTACTTTATTATATATATATATATTATTTATATTTTAAATACCTTTTATTTTTTCTTTTGGAATGTACTAATAAATACATGTTTTTTATTTTTTTCCTATCATATCACTTCTCTACATTTTTAGGCATCTTCTCATAAAAAATAAAAAAATACACTTATTTCCATTATCCCAAACCACATTTTAAATTTCTTTACAAATTTCCTAACAATACCCAACGAAAGCATGTCAAAAATGTCCTTCCCAAAGGTTCAAATTGAGCCACATGTGCTGCGTACCTGTAAGCAGCATTGCGCGCCATGTGTTCTCTCTCTCTCTCTCTATAATATATATATACTATAGTGTACGTGTTCGTTATTATGTACAATCAGCAGAATCTGCTTCGCCCCTGCCGTAAGAAACCCGGACCTTTTGAGTAGAGAGCACTGCGTCTGTGTGGAGATCTACTCCTTCGAAGAAGATCATGTTACGTTTGATTCAATCAAGCCACTCACACTAAAGATTCTAGTAAGTCTTCCCTAATTTGTGTTCCCTCACGCCTCTTTCCGTTGAATAATCTGTTTGGTTTCCGAGAAAATAGAAATGGGAGGAAGAGAAGGGTTTTTTTCGCTTTCTCGGAAACATTTTTATCGTGATTATTACTACTCCTTGGAACATGTTGTGAAACGAAACCTGGCTTGTCTAGAATTTTGTATATTTTTGTGTTTTGTTGTTGTTGTGTTCATGTAATTGGATAACTGCATTACTGGTTTAATATATGTATGTATATAGTGATGTTTGTTGTTGTGAAAATTCGATTTTTACACTCAATTATGTTGCCAATACACTGCATTTTGTTGGCTTATTATGCGATAATATATTATCAAAATTGATAGGAAAATTTTATAGAGCAATTACAAGGTCAATGATAACGGGAAGGACAGAATGTTGGACAACTAGGAAATAACATATTTATAGAATTTGTGTAGGTGAGATCAGAATACTTGGATTGATGTGTTAGGGAGAACATGTTAAGATGGTTTGATCATATATAATGCTGATCTATAGATGCAAAAGGAAAATATATGAACCATAAAGGGAAATGTTACAAGGAGTGGAAGACCTAAATTTACATGGGCTGTGGTAATAAATTTATTTATTTAATTTAATTTAACTGATAAATGGTTCGTGTAACCGACCTCACTTATTAGGATACAAGGTTTAGTTTGGTTTGGTATTATGTTGACCATAAGTTGAGTGTAGTTCTTTGTTTTCTTGAGGCCTGTAAAGAAAATTATATAATTCCCCTTCACAACCCAGGGGCGGAGCTAGATCTTTGTCACAATTGGGGTTAAATAGATCATGAGAGATTGAAACTTTAAAGACCTAAAAAAAAGACGTTAAGGAGAGATGGAATTTGAAGTGGCAAGAAAGATCTATGAAAGGGGAGGGAACTTTTTTTTTTTTGGGATAAATATGAGAGGGGGAATTTGAATCAGTGGGAAATTTCTGAAGAGGTCAAAAATAAAATCTGGTAGAGGAAAATAAGAAATAATTTAAATTCATAGGTAAATGTAATTTTTATTTTCGAAATATAACTTAAAGTCATAGCCGTGATGTTTATAGTAAAAAACACTACTTTGTTTGTTGTACTAAAAAATGCTGGCATTTTCTATAGAATGTCAATTATTGGGCTTTGTTTTTCTTTTGGCTTGCAACTTTCTTAGAAGTAAGTTGGTCATACCAGCCTCAGTTCTTTGATGATACTGAGTAGTATAAACATGGGCATCTGTTTTGTTGGTTTTTGTTTTTCATTGACATTAATAGAGCCTTTGACCTATGAATTTCTGATCACTGATGGAATTTGATCAAGTATGTTTTATCCATTAAAGATATTGCGCCTGATGAAGCCAACACTGGCAATCAAGTATAGTTTTAGCCGTTGACCTAAGATAATGTGGTGAAAGAACTGGTAGCTATGGCTTCTTTGCTGTACTTTTTTTATTGCTGCCTGTGGATTAAGCCAATCCATGTTATAAAAAATCAGGTTGTCTTGTTTTCTCCCCAATGGAATAATATTTTAGATTAATTGTTTTCTTAATTCTACTGAAACAGTATGATGGCTGTAGCCAGAAATGGGAGATTTCTCTCAACAGATTCTACTAAGGTCAACAAACCTTTCAAAGTTGAGGAAGGAGAGACAGTAAATTCTCCCCCACCTCCATTAGAGAAGGTAGTTAATGGTGTGAGGTGTAAGTAATCAACCTTACAAGTGCTAGATGTTTGCCTCAGCTATCATTTATGGTGATTCTTATGCATTTTGATTCAGTTACTTGTGTTGGGTGGTAATGGATTTGTTGGTTCACATGTTTGCAAAGAAGCATTGGATCGTGGTTTAGCTATTGCAAGCCTTAGCAGGTATCATCTTCCTCAATAATTATGCAGCTTATCCTCAGATGGGTGTCTATATTTTATATATCTATGTGTTGTTCAAAACAATATTTACGTATCTATGTAAACATAAGCTTGATGCTTCTGCTGAGACTATAGTTCCCTTCTCGTTCTGGATAATTAATTTGGTCTTCTGATATCCTATGTTATTATGTGATGAAATGCTTTCAAGGAAAATAGTATTTGTATATATATATAGTCTAGGTCGAACTTTTTTGATCACAAACCATCATTTTCTTTTTCTTTCAATGAGGGATCAGTATATTTGTACTTTTGAATCTGGCATGTTGGTGGAACCCTCATCATACATTGCTCTTGCAAAGGAATTCTGCTGACCATATTAATCATTGAGATTTTCAAGACACGTTTGGGTGAGGGAGATTGAATGAAACAATACTTGGATGGTTTTCATGTGTTTTCCTTGTTGATTGCATACATTTTTTTAGTGGTGTTTAAGTTGCATGTTGAACTATGATAACTATACAAATAGCTTAGATATGATATCTTCCACATACCAGGGATAACTTAGCATCTCTTGTTGGTCATCTTAGTCTCTTGCTCTTGCATGAAATTTTGGTTCAGTACTATGATATGTACTTAATTAATATGCCAAGTTATGTGTTAACATGTTCTATTATATTTATTGGGTTGAGTCAACATTTTGTTAGTGAAGTTTCATAAATTACCAGTTATGCAAGCAATAATATAAAGAGTTTCTTTAGCTTGCTCATCTTCTGGAACAACATAAAATTCCATCAGTTTAAAGGAAAGGAAAAATGAAAAATTTGTACTCAGCCATGGTGTCAAGTCCCTACTTCTTGGTTGTAGGAAACCTCTACGGGGATGATGTTTCCACACTAGAACTGCAACTCCACAGTTAGAGTAAGAATTTTATCAAAGTTGAGATAGAATCAGCCATCCAACTAGGATGGGATCACTCAAACATATGAATGAAAATTTGTAAAGAATATATGTTTATCCTAGATTTTGGCCTTACTATTAGGAATTAAAAAATTGGTGATAGATCTTTCTATTTTGATTTGTGAGGATTAAGGTGTAAAGATCAATGTTATTGGTGATGAATTGTCACTTTTGTAATGAGAATCTACTATGCTCATCTTTAAATGGTTGTGAATGTAGAGATTATATTATTACAACTTATCAACAAAAATATTTCTTGCAACATATTTTATATATAAAATATCCCTAGGCGCTCTCAACCTTGGACTCTTCTATGTGCTTAGACTCTACTGGCTTCTTTGTGGAGCTTGGATACTGGACGCTTAGCCTATGTCTAGTCTATCAATGTTAGTTTGATGATATGATTTGTGGACAGAACCGTATTACATGCCGGAATGGGCTATTTCAACATTCTTAGGACTACTTGTGGTTTCTTCCTTCTTGCTTGTATGATTTGTAATTGGACTGGCTGTGTTTTAATGTTACTTTTTTTGTTTTCCTGAAACTGGTTGCTTCTTTCTTGTAGGTCTGGTAGGCATCTATAAACGAATCATGGGCCAACAATGTGATTTGGCATCAAGGTTTGCTCTCTTGTATGGCACATTTATTTTTTACCCCATCGTAGACAATTTAGTGCATCTAACTCCTTTTTTGTTGTCTCCTCTACTGTCAGGAAACTTGCTTTCAGATGATTCATGGAAGGAAGCGTTGAGTGGAGTGACTTCTGTTGTATGTAGTTCTTATAACTATAGTCTTGTATGGTATTGTTTTGGTTTACTGCGTATTTTTTTGGGGTCCACTGGCCCTACTGCTGCCTCCCTTCCTCCTCACAGATTGTATTTGTTAAAAAAAAAATTTGAACGGGACGGGACAAGTCATCCAAAGTGTATCTCTTCAAATTCATGTGTGGATGGTCCTGGGACTGTGAATGAGGAGGGAATCTTGTTGGTAATAATATTTTCAAGGGATATCTATTGGGAATTGTAAATTTGGGTCTACCTTAATTTATTAGACAACCCATGAGTAGTGTTTCTTTTTACTTGATTTATGAATCAAAACTAAAATATTGGAATATTTCTGTTAGAAATAAAATCGATCTCTTATTCAGTCACCATAGTGCATCTTCTACGCAGTCCGTACAGTTATTTCTCACTATTAAGGATTTTGAAGGACATACTATTTCAGATTCAGGTCAATATTTGTTAATTCAGGAAGTGGGATAAGTGGAAGACAAAAGAGAGGAGGGGGAAAATAAATGAATGAAATAGTAAGCACCAATAGGGAGTTCCAATGGGTGTTACTTTGTTCAATGTAGAGTTCTCTAAATTCCCTTTTCCCAAAAGGAACAATGGCTTCATTGTTCATGCAGGCATTCTTTCTTTTCTTTGTCCTGATTTTTTTAGAAGGAAATATGAGTCAGTCTTTCATGCTAAGCATTTTCTTTATATTATTTGCTTGTGTCATATTTTGTTGTTTATGCCAAGCTGTGTTGCATGGACAGAAAAGTTATAGTGATTACCTTTATTTATTATTTTTTTGGCTGTTTTTGATGAAGATGTCGATGATTTCTTCTAATTTGAGGTGAGCTTTTGCAGATCTCTTGTGTTGGTGGTTTGGCTCCAACTCATGTATGTATAAGATCAATGGAACTGCAAACATAAATGCAATTAGAGCTGCTGCAGAAAAAGGTACTGAAACATCGATACTTTTTACTGTAGATGATACTTCCTCCTCTTCTCACCTTGATTCCTTACATTCTGAGAGGCAATGGTTGCATTATTTTAACATCTGCTACATAGATATTAACTAAAAAGCAAACAAGCAGCTTATGAGATAAAATCCTAGTTTCTTAAAGTTGAAGTAGTCATTATTGCTAAATTTTTCCTGAACTTAAATCTTCTCCGTTATGATGTATTCATAGGTTTCATTCTAATAGCAATTTTATAAACATGCTGTCATGCTCTTTCTAGATGCTCCAACATATTTGCATAAAAAATTATATTTTATGTTTCTCATCTCTAATTTCAGGATCAATGAAATGAGCTAGTTCACAAATAGTAGGATGTGTAATCTCCTAGCTTTTTGTAGGATATAAATTACAATGTAGTTTGAAATAGTGGAGATAGACCAGTTGCCATTAGAGGGGGCCAAATCCTAGGTACCTTCTAGCCAATTTAAGTTCAGCATTCATAAGATCCAATTAAATTCAATAGGTCAATATGCCAATATGAAGTATATTAATTAGTTAAAGGCATCCACAAAAATCACAGTAAAATAAGTAAGACATTGATTTACATGGAAAACCCTAGGAATAAAAATCTCCATTGGACAAACCATAGGCATCTCGCCGAAGTAATCTATTATCAATCAAGAGTTTATAGAAGACTCTACAAACTTAAAGATTTACAACTCCACCTTGTTAACTTTTACTCTTGACATCTTCCTCAAACTGTGTTTCCTCTCCACACTGGTTGCTCAATTATGTCTTCATTCTTGTTTGTAGGTGTTAAAAGATTTGTCTATATCTCTGCTGCTGACTTTGGCGTGGTAAATTACTTGCTAAAAGGGTATTACGAGGGAAAGGTACTATTAAATTAATTGCACATTTTTGGTTGCTCATTTAGCAATTAGAAATTAATTGTTGATTCTGAAGGTTCATATCATGACATCAGGGAATGAAATGAAAATACGACACTGAAAAGGGAGGTTTATTTGGATATTAAATTATTTATGTTTATTTCCTAATGCACCAAAAGAAGATGACTTTGACGATAAGCAGTAATATTCTATAAAACAGCAAGAATAATTAGGATGACTTGTCTAGGGGAATTTAAAGAAGCTGATTAAATCTGTCCAAATAATCTAATAAACCACACGAGCCATTACCAAGTCAGTAATCCTTCTTTTCCCCATAACATCAGAGGCAGGTGATGTTGATTGAAAAAACCATCTTGTGACCTTCATTTATAAGTACAACTTCATAGAAGAACTTGAAACATCGGTCTTTCTTCACACAGTGTTTCGAAAAAGATTATATTACTCTACTGTGAAATGACAAAAGAAGGATATGCATAGCCTGTTCAAGGGAGAATGTGTCCTTCAGCAGACACATTAGCAGCTACATCACAGTAGCTTGATGAGTTTTTTACCAAAATATTGCTCTTTGAAAAGGATTCCCAAAATCTATTATTCTCTCTCCCTCTCTTTTTCAAAGGATTCCCAAAATCTATTATTCTCTCTCCCTCTCTCTTTTTTTTATTATTTTTATTTATTTATTTATTTATTTTTGGCCTCCCTATTTATATGTTGTATTGTCCAATGAATAGAGCTAGTAAATTTTTGACTGATAATGTAAGTGATATATTTTTGACTGATACCTGGCACTTGGGTTAAATTTTTAATAGAGAAGAGTGACGACAGCTGGTTGCCTGTAAGCCCTCAAATTAAATAATCAAATGGACATTCCATTTGTTTCGGCTTAAAACATTTTCTGGTGTTTGGTATGACGGAAAACAAAGTTAACAGAAAATGCTTTTCCATAGTCAGCAGAAAACAAATTTATTTGGACAGAAAATATTTTTCGCTTTTAAAAGGTGGAAAATGCTTATCAATACTAACACACTACCACCACCACCACCTACACCACCCTTCCATCACAAGTAATACAACCATTAGCACATTATTTTCAAGGTCACAATCAAACAATGGAAAACTTTTTTTATAGGAAACATTTTGGCTGTATTTCTTGGGTAGCTTTTGACTAGCTCAGCACTAAATCGTGTTTTGGTGTAGTGATTTTCTCTTATAATCGTAATGTTAGAGAAATGCTATTTATCACAGATTTATTTCACTTCCCATTTATATTCATGCAATAAAAGCCACATGTAAGTATATGACCCGTCATATTGAAAACTTTACATACCACATAGGATGTGAAAAAACAGAAATGATATATAGCAGCCCTCATAATGTTAAATATATAATTAGCTAAATCACCCAAATGTTAGGCTTTAGAGTTTTAAATTAAAAAACCTAAATGAGCAAGGATTAATAGGGTATAAATCTATATTGCTTTGATTTTAATCACAAGTCTCTCAAATTATTTCCTTCAAACTAGTGAAGTGTTTTCAATTAGTATAGTGTAGAATCGAACACTTACGAATGACAGAAGATCTAACTTTTTTCAGGTGTAATTCCGAGGCCTGGATTTATACATAGAACACGCCGAGTTGGGAGCATGAAGTTACCCCTGGGCGTAATCGGTTCTCCATTGGAGATGGTAATTTTCTTGTGCTTTGTATGGATGACTAATTGTTTTGAACATGCTTGTTCCCCTTATGTCCCTAAACTGCCAATGGCGATTTTAATAATATAATGATATCATCAGTCAGAGGTCTACTTATCTCAGATGCATCCAAACTTTAAATAATGTTTTGTTTTCTGCAATCTCTATAAAATGACTCATCTGGGATAGACTACTGCTCTAATATGTCAAGTTTGGTTTATTTTAATAGAGGTCTCGGTTTCTCTCTCTCACGCTGCTACATTCCAAATTGCTTCTTCACTTGATGACTAGGGAGTGACGGGCAGTTTTCACTCGTCTTGTGTTTATCTTTGGTTATTAACCTCAGTACACAACCAATGCAGGTTCTTCAATATGCAAAACCGCTGAATCAGGTTCCGCTTGTTGGTCCTCTGCTTACACCACCTGTTAATGTTACTTCTGTGGCTAAGGTTGCCATCAGAGCAGCAACTGACCCTGTTTTCCCTCCTGGTATCATCAATGTCTATGGAATACTACGTTATAGCCAACAGAAGTCAACATAGATTTGTTGTTGTTGTTGTTTTTTTTTTTTTAAAAATGACAGTTAGGTAATACCAAAACTGTGTTTACTAAATTTTACTGGGTGGGAAAATTTTTAGTTCGAGTTAATAGATTAAATGCAATAAAATGTAGAATGGTGCAGTTGATAAAGGTTGATTTTGCGAATGCTACTGTCATGTCATCAGTTGTGTATAAAGTTAAGATTATTACTTTTTTTTTTTTATTATTATTTATTTTTTAATCTATACTCCAACAGACACTTTTTGCATGTAATGATAGTGCAACAGGCCACGCTGAAATGAAAATAAGAATAGGCACCGTATCACCTGGTCCTTTTTGCTTTACAATATTGACCCTATGATTTTTGTCATTATATTATTGCCTCTTAAATTTTGTTGTATTACAAAAGTACCTTTTTATGTTATGTTATTTTATTTTATATTTATCTTATCAAACATTATTTTTTTCATTTTTCTGGTAAAATTAATTTAAAAATTTCATTTGAAGAGCTTTCCCGGTAAGGATAAAGATAATTATTTGTGGTGTTTTCTTGCTTATTTTTTATAATAATTAATTGCTTACATTTATCTAATAGTAGATGTCAAACTTCATGTATAATTTTTAGTTAATTTTCCTGAAGATTTTTGTTAAGTTCTTTTAATAACTTGATTATAGTATAATTTTGTTCAATTATTATTTGCAGTGAATTATTTCTATTTAAATTATCTTATTAGACTTTTTATATTGATAAAATCGAGAAATCTACCAATTCTAATAAACACACGCAATTTTATATAGATTTTATAATTATACAAATAGGGAAATAGGGCCTTATAGTAATTAATAAAACTTTTGGGCTTATAATTATTTATTTCTATATTTCCTAAAATAACTAAATTGATTTGGAATTGAATCTTGAGAGATTTAATTGGCACAATTAGAACTATAGAGACTAAAATGAAACATGTGTCAAACTTGAGAGACTATGGTTATAATTCACCCAATTTTATTTATATATTTTTTAATGTTACCTTTTTTTATTTTATTTGTGATATTGGTAGAAATTAATATTGTAATCTATATTTTGTTTTAATTTTTTTTATTAATATACATGTTCACCCCCCTTCATAGGTCCATTCTTGATTTGTCTGTTTTTGTACTTTGATAAAATATCTCACTGTGTATTGTAAGAAAATCATAACAAAATAAAGGGAATTCAAATTGAATATGGTTCAAACATCAAAGTCAAGACAATATGAAACACATAATATACTAGGGTTAGAAGACTATTAATTTGACATATAAAGTTGATTGAACTTATTTTTTTATAATTAAACTTTTAAAACAAAAATGAAGGTTGTATGTGCGAGATCGCAGTTGATTTTTACCAAACTTTTAAAAAAACTAGAAATTGTAGATAGACAAGAAATAGTGAAGTAATACCAAGCTGAAGATTAGATTTCTGTACACCAATAAAAATAAAAATAAACAAATAAATAAGAAGATTCCTTTAATTTGTCAAAGGATAAATATGTCATTCAAAAGAAAATTGCGTGGATCTAATCTTTCCAATCGTGGCATTATCTCCGCCATGTAATAATAACAATAAGCCTAAGTCCACAACTAATGAAAAATATATTATCAATGATGAATTTGGCGTACCTGCCAATGCTATGCGGTCTTATAGGTTTATTTTGAGATTTGTTTTGATAATTTGATCCGTTTATATTTTAGAGTATATCAAGTAAAATATACTTATAAAAAATTAAGTTAATCGAATATCGTTAACTCTTTCATCCACTCACATTTGTATCTTCAAAAATAAATGATATTGTGATTTAAAGTATTAAAATGAATACACATATGAGTGGATGAGAGGGTTAACGATATCCGATTAATTTAATTTTTTACAAGTTCTACTCGATGTACTCTAAAATATGAATGATTCGGATTATCAAAACGGATTCCAAAATAAGCCCATAAGACTGTGTTTTGCTGTGCTCACCCCAACTCTTATCAATGATTGAGAGGCTGACATGATATGGATTTACATGAGAAACCTACTCTTTATATGACATTTATATCTTATTCTATGTTTATTTTATGTGTTTTTAACATTAATTTAATAATTATGTATAAAATCATATACTATTTTTTTTTTTTGACTTGTTCCCCATATATCACGGAGGTATAAATACATGGCTTAGCTTGGATTTAGGTTCTAAAGTTGTCTTGCGGGTTGCAAGATGATGGGAAAAACCATTCAACTTGTTTTCTCTCTCTTCTTTTTCTTTATAGTTATTATTACAATTATTTCTTGGAGAGGAATGGCCATGGCACAGAACACAACAACAGTCCAAGTGAAAGTAGGAGTGGTTCTTGACATGAACACTTGGGTTGGTAAGATGGGTTTGAAGTGTATCTCCATGGCCCTCTCAGATATCTATTCCTCTCATCCTCATTTCAAAACCAGGCTGGACCTCCACGTCTTGGGATTCCAAGAATAATGTTGTTGGTGCGGCTGTAGCAGGTATCTCTCTTTCTCTCTCTCTAATATAATATTTACATATATCTATTTATTTATATTATTATATATGTGAACATTTAAATTGATTTTTTAAAATTTTATCTCTCTTTATATCAAGTGTTCAATTATTCAAAAAAAAAAAAAAAATTAGAGAAGAAAATGACTCGAGACATGAATTCAAAATTATGAATTTAAAAGAAAAGGCTATTATCATTTGAAATTACAATCAATATATATTAAATATTTTATTTTATTTTTATTTATTTAACTTACACATCGCGTATATCAATCACTAATATATATATAATCAATAATTAGCTACTATTAAACCTAGTAGCGATTCAGCTTTTTCTAAAACCTTTGGTTAAACAACAAAATAATGAAATCCTCTTTTTTTCTCTCTCTCTAGGATGTAAATTTGGCCACCTAGTTCGGCTCATGTCGGGTTCCCGTTAAAATTCGGGCCGAGTCAAACTAACTCATGGGTTAGAAAATTAAGTCCAGACCCAAAGGTATTCAAGTCTTGGGCCGGAGCCTGAGCTTGGGTAAAACTTGAACATTTTTTAAAACTTTTTTCTATTTTTTTTTTATAAAAATTTTATTTTTTCTCACAAAAAAAAAAAAAATGATACTAGATCTTAGTAGGGGTGAAAGAATAATCATAGAAATCAAATCGACCGACCGCATTGAACAGAACCGCCGGTTAACGGTCTGTTTATTTTTTGTATTTTGGTCGGTCGGTAGAATTTTTCATTTTTCATTTTTCGATTTTCGTTTAATTTATGTGAATTTTACACCGCACCGAACCAAACCGCACTGAATAAGACTCCATCTTAGCCATCCATATGTTTTAATACTAGCAGTCCATTGAATAATATATATATATATATATACGGCAGTGATTGGGGCCCCGAAACAGGGAGCCCCGAATGCCCCTAAAAAAAAAACAAAAGCATAAGGAAAAAAAAAAAAAAGAAAAATGCCCAAAACAACGTCGTTTTGGGCATTAGGGCAGCAGAATTTAGGGCACAAATCATTTTTGATATATATATAACATAAGGCAACACTTTTCCTTCCAAGTTGACCACGGTGAAAAAGTTAGGGAACTTTTGGTCTTCTCTTTCACAAATTGTTTCCCTCTCTCTCTCTTTTTCTTACTTTTTGTCTTCATTTCAAAGTTCAAACAAATTAGGATTTTTTTTACCAAGGGTGAGAAACAAATTAGGGTTTTTACTAAGGCACTCTCCGATTCACCACCACTATCATCTATTACTTAGAATCTTGGTACAAGATAAATTTCATCCCTAATTTTTTATTTTGAAAATCCTATTTTTTATTGTTTTACTTTTTGAACAAATCCTTTTCTTTTTTTTTCTTTTTAGTTATGAAAAATTATCGAAATACACAAACTCAAATCAGTACCTGGTTGTTTTCTTGCACATCTCTAACTCTGTTTTGATTTTGGGTCTAACAAGAGGTTGAAAAAAGAAGATTTTGAAGGGAAGTAGAGTGGTGTTGTTGATGATTATCATCATAATCTTCATCAGAATCAACATGAGTTTTTGTTGTTTTTAGTGGTGTTTATCACTTTTTTTTCTCACAAAAATCAAAACTTTTTATCTTAAACTAAAATAGTCAAAGTCCAAAAGTCAAAAAACTAACCCAACCTTCCGAAGGAGGCCTAAATTTGCTTGGGCCTCAAATTTCAACTGTCATTTGCGTAAATCTTTATAATTTGTCTTTTGCAGATTCCTCAACAAAATTTTATTACACATTAGTTGTGAAGGATTTTAAGTCAAGGTCGTTTTAATTAAGTAATTTTTATTTAAAAAAAAAATTGACCAAAGAAATCAAGTTCATGATTAGAGAGACGTGACTTTAGAGGTCATACGATCAGCACAAATATATGTTAAATTACTATTCTAACTACTATTGATTGCGTATATATATAGCCAGTGACGGAGTCAAGAAACTAAATCAGAAGGGCACTTCTTGATTACAACTTTAATTCTTTTTTCCATAACCAACAATAAGAAGATAATAATAATTTTTGAATTAATATTTAGTACAAAAACTTAAATAAATTATTACAAAAGTATTTCACATAAAATTTTACAATTAACTTCGAGTAAAATAAAAAAAAAATTGTATGTAACTAGTGTATCATGGACAATGTAAAAACAGTTATATATTTAAGTTTTAAAATAAATTATCTAATGGTAAGATAAATCAAATTTTTACAAAATTTGAGTAAAAATTTCATATAATAGTGATATCACGTCATTATTGACATATGATATCACCAACCAATAATAAAGCAACAAATGAGGGATAAACTCCACATGCAAACATAATTAACACTAGTAATTTTTACATATATATAGTGAGATTAATTATATTTCCATATTAATAATGATGGATGTTACTTTTATATTGAGATTTTTTCATAAAATTTTCATACATAAAAATATAATTTGTTGTAGTCACTTCATTTTCAATAAAACAATCATTATTGTTTTTATAAATTTAAAAATACCCTTGACATTTTATTCTAAATATTATTTTTGTTTAAATTTTTTTTATATACATATGTAAAAAAAAAAAAAGAGGCTCAAAATCAAAAATCCAAGGGAGCACGTGACCCCTCTAGGCCCCATGTGGCTCCACCACTGTATATAGCATCAAAGAACATTTATACGTTAGTAGTCCTGTTTATTATTATTTTTAGATGATTCACTATTTTTACTTTATTAATACTATATAAACTAATAACTTTTTGAGACAATTGTATAATTTAATGCGTAAATTATTTGTACTTCCATAACATTGCAATTATTTTGTGTTGATACCATTTTTTTTCTTGATCATTCAAGTGGTTTCTATTTCAAATTTTAAAATTTTATAATGCATCACACATCACTTAATAAGAAATATTTGTAAAATTTATTATTAATTTGTAAATAGCAATGTTTGGGAAAATATTTTGTTCTTGTAAAATGCAGCTCTGGACCTACTGAAAACTGAGAAAGTGCAAGCCATCATTGGGCCATTGACATCCATGCAAGCAAATTTTCTAATTCATCTTGGAGAAGAAGCTCATGTCCCCATTCTTTCTTTCTCTGCAACAAGTCCTTCCCTCTCTTCTCTTCGGAGTCCATATTTTTTCCGAGCTGCTCTAAATGACTCATCTCAAGTACAACCCATAACTTCTATAATTCAAGCCTTTGGATGGAAAGAAGTTGTACCCATTTACATAGAAAATGAGTATGGAGAAGGGTTGATTCCATTTTTGACTAATGCATTTCAAGAAATTGAAATTCGCGTTCCATACAAAAGCACAATTCATCCCTCTGCCAATGATGAAGAAATCGTTGCAGAACTTTACAAGCTCATGACTATGCAAACCCGGGTTTTTATTGTACACATGCCTCGCTCTCTTAGCGATCGCTTATTTACCAAAGCAAATGAGATTGGGATGATGAGTGAAGGGTATGTCTGGATCATAACTGATGGGATCACCAATTCGTTGAATTTTTTCGACCATTCGGTCATCATAGATTCGATGCAAGGGGTGATTGGTGTAAAACCACATGTTCCAAGAAGTAAAAAGCATGAAGATTTTATTAGCAAGTGGAAAAATAAATTGATGAATGGTGATTTAAATGTTTTTGGGTTGTGGGCATATGACGCTGCCATATCGCTGGCAATGGCGGTTGAGAAAGTTGGCGCACTGAATTTGAGTATTTTGAACCTTCCTAGAAATTCAGCCCATTTTGATAATGTCGGAGTCTCTGAAACCGGTATTTATCTTTGCCAGGCTCTTTCAAGCATTAGATTTAGAGGACTCAGCGGAAATTTCAGTTTTGTCAATGGGCAACTACAATCGTCTGCTTTTGAGATTGTGAATGTGATCGGAAATGGGCCACGAGTGATCGGGTTTTGGATGCCAGAACATGGAATTGTGAGAGAATTCAAATTTGAGGTCGTGAATACCACGTACAATTATTCGACATCGAAGGCCAACCTTAAAGCTATCATATGGCCAGGTGAGTTTTTCCCATTTGTGTTATAAAAATAAAATAAAAATGAAAGGTAAAAAATATGATTTAAATATATGACTACCTAATTTTCTAAAAATAATCATTTACTTCAATATGAATTGTTATTGAAGTGAGCTTGGGTACGCTTACAATTGTTTCAACTACACTATCCACTCAATTATAATGGGGTTTGATTTTGTTCACAAAATAATTTTTTATTGGTGCAAAATGGTAATATTTTATAATTTTAGATGTAGTCAATATATTTTTTAAATATTAGTACATTATTTTGGACTAATCATATATTGTGTTTTGTTCATATACTTTTTGCTTCATTTTAATTACTCTTCCGCACATTTTAAAGTACATTATTTTGGAAATTTCCATTTTATTTTTCATTAATATATATTTTTTTATTGATAAAAAAAATAAAAAATAAAATAGGTGATACAACACATGCTCCAAAGGGATGGGTGGTGCCAACAAATGGGAAGGTGTTGAGAGTAGGAGTTCCAGTGAAGAATGGTTACAGTGATTTTGTGATGGTGACAAAAGATGCTATCACTAACACGACGAAGGTCACTGGGTACTGCATAGACGCCTTCGATGCTACAATGGCAGCACTTCCATATGCGGTTCGGTACGATTATATTCCCTTTGAAAGGGTGCCTGGAGGGAAAGCTGGTTCTTATTATGACAACATGGTCTACCAAGTTTTCCTTGGGGTAGGTTAAACTCTCTCTCCCACAATAATTTATAAACTATTTCAATTATTATTATTATTATTTAATTTTTTTAATACCCACAAGAATCTATAAACTATTCCATTATTATTATTATTATATATTCTTTTTATAGAGTTGAACACAATTTTTTTATATAGAGATGATGGAGGCAATGGTGGTTGGGTTTTGAATGGGATGGGAAGAGGTGGCATAAGGCTGAGAGTGGTGGATGAGAAAGGGGCCAATGTGAGGAAGAGGGTAGTGGGTAGTGACTGCGACAGGGTGAGGGTGGGAGTTGCGAGCAGAAGAGGGAGGGATTGTGGTAGCAGGAGGAGCTGGGGAGGGAACTGAGCCAGTGGAGGATAGAGGTGATGAGAGTCTGGGGTGGTTGTTAGAGGTGATGGTGGCAGCAGTGTAAGGAGAGAAGATGGAATTGGGTTTTTGTCGTTTTTAATAATTTGATTTAGGGATATAATGATATTAAATTTTATTTTTATCAAATGTAGAGTGTTCAATAACATTTTTGAATCACATTTAGAGATTCCAAAAATATGACTTATGGTGGTTATTTTATTTTAAACATAACTAATTATTGTGATAATAATTTATAAATATATCACTGTTACATGATTACGATAAGTGGAACCAATTTTGTTTGATGAACAGAAATTTGATGCTGTGGTTGGAGATGTTACAATTAGAGCTGATAGGTCCAAGTACGTGGACTTTACACTTCCATACACAGAATCAGGGGTGACAATGATAGTGCCTTTCAAACACAAGAATTACAAAAATGCATGGGTTTTTTTGAAGCCACTGACTTGGGATCTATGGGTAACAAGTACTTGTTTCTTTGTGTTCATTGGTTTTGTGATTTGGATTCTTGAACATCAAATTAATGATGATTTCAATGGGCCTCGTCTGCATCAAGTCACCACCAGCGTCTGGTTCTCTTTCTCTACCATGATTTTCTCTCACAGTAATTCTCTCTTATCTCTTCCTTCTTCCCTTGCATTTTTACATACTATTAATGAATCCTTCTTTAATAATAATAATAATATCTACAAAAATTATGGAACAGTTTGTCTCAGAGTTCACCAAGACGGTCCAATTAGGTCCATGGACTCACCCCTAGCCCTTCTACATTATTCTGATCTGTTCATTTTGTAAGTTTTGTATGTACGTCATTTATGAAAAAATAAGATTAAAAAAATAAAATAATTATTATTACATAAAGATCTACAAAATGAACTTATTGTCCAATTGGATAGTCGGTGATTCCAAAAATTATGTACCCAAATCCATTTTAATAGAAGTAATGTTAAATATTTGTTAGATTTTCTTATTATCCTAAACTAAATAAGACTATTAATATTATATTATTACAGAGGAGAAAGTAGTAAGCAACTTGGCGAGGTTTGTGGTGATCATTTGGTGTTTCGTGGTCCTAATTTTGACTCAAAGTTACACAGCTAGCTTAACTTCAATGTTGACAGTTCATCAACTAGAGCCATCGATTACTGATGTGAGAGAGCTTATAAATAAAAGGGAATCAGTTGGTTACCCAAAAATCTCATTTACTTATGAACTCTTGAAACGAATGAACTTCAGTGATTCTCAACTTAAGGGCTATAATACTGTGGAAGGAGACTTGGATGTTGCTTTCTCGAATGGGAGTATCGTTGCTGCTTTCGATGAAATTCCTTACTTGAAACTCTTTATTGGAAGACACTGCTCAAAATACACCATGGTTGCACCTACCCATTAGACTGGCGGCTTTGGCTTTGTACTCTCTCTCTCTCTCTCTCTCTTGCATGATTTTTAAATATGGGCAGCTGTCTCATATATTGGTTTCGCCAATACCATTATTTAAGATTAAGACCTGTGATTCACAACCAATAGGACCAATTTATAGTTGATACAACTGATTTGGTTACTATCATGGTTTTATATAGTGGTATTTAAATAGTGGTATGGGAAGACATATTAATATCGGTTGCAACAAAACGGTATCGAGAATATCGTACTATACATATTGAGAAAATCAGGTGTTGCAGTTGTAAATTTTTTAAAATTATTTTGCTGAAGAACATAACTTTATAGGTTCCAAATTATCTGCTTTTTTTTGTATAGTATCAGTATTGGAATGACAAAAAAGATTTTTGATGTATCTTTTCATATCTTATATGTCTGCATCAATAAAGATTTTTTTGCCGATAAAAAAAAAAATTGGAATGACAAAAAATCTGATACATTTCAGTCAATATTACAGAATAGTATTTTTGGCATGCGTTAAATCGTTGTAGCCAAAAATTAATTTTTTTTTTGTTGCAAAGGTATTTGGGAACAACCACTAATCTGATATATTATTGGCTGATTGACATAATTTCATACTATTGTTGATTCTTTGCGGGTGCAAAGTAGAAAAAGAAAACTCACCGGCTGCACCACCCGATATATTAGGCTCGATACTCTCGATATATGCCAATGATTCATCTATTTAAGACCTAGGTTTCATGTGCATATAACTTGTGTCACCTAGCTTTCTGATACCCTGACTGATTATTTTACTAGGTGTTTCCAAAAGGTTCCTATTTAGCGCGTGATGTATCAGCTGCAATCCTGAATGTGATTGAAGAAGATAAAATGTCTGAAATAGAAAAGACTTGGTTTGGGCCGAATAATAGTTGTCCAGACTCTAGCAGTATGGTGTCTTCTACTAGTCTGAGTGTTGGAAGCTTTTGGGGGCTATTTCTCATAGTTGGAGTTGCTTCTTCTTTTGCTCTCATTATATTTATGGCTATGTTAGCTTATGAGCATAGGGGTTTCTTGGTGCACTTGGATCTCAAAGCTTTGTGGAGAAAGTACATTCTCAAACATGAAGAATCTGTCACTGACACCCACCAAGATCAAACAAGTCCATCATCATCAGCCTTGTCAATCGCTCCATCATCGCCTACTCAATGCACTCCCGCTCAATCAATTGTTTCAGATGACACCAATGAGACTTTCATTCATTTCGAAGGACAAGAAACTCCGATGGCTGTTGCGGATTCTCACAATCCAAATTCAGTGAGGCAAACACCATTATAGATTAAGAGACATTGAGAAACCAATCATCATTTATCACATGATGACTTTCAAAATAATGAAACATTTTTGTGTGTAAATCTCAAATAAAAGTGTAATAAATGACTTTCAAAAAAATTATATTGAAAAATATTATCGATAAACAATGAATATTTTTGATGTTTAATAAATTAAAAAACTTGAGGAAAAATATGTCAAGGCTTTCACCCCCTCCCCCCCAAAAAAAAAAAAAAAAAAATGATTGGAGGCATTTTGATCAATCCAAGTGAAGAATAAAAGAAGTAACTTCAACACTTTTCTCTAAAAGAGGATCATAGTGCTCTCTCAAAAGTTTTTAAATTTATTATATTTAATTTTCTTACTACTAAAAAATTATTTCTATCACCACACTAATATTGTCAAATCACCAAGTTATTTGCATGGTATGATATGATGGACGCTATAAACTTCAAAGGGATTTGCATGGTATGATATGATGGATGCTATAAACTTCAAAGGGTTAGTCAAATGGTAAAGGCTTAAGATTAAATTTAAGATCTGAAGTTTAAGTTATCTTAAAAATTTATTAAAAGTTTGTTCAGTTATTAATTTTAATATTTTAAAATTAGTTGAAATGTACACAAGTTAGCCAAGACACCCACTTGTTAAAAATGAAATAAAATGATGGACCACCATTACCCATGGATCATATTTAGGCCCGTTTGTTTGGCCGCTTCAATAGCCGGACTGGAGTAGGATTGCTATGGATCCTACTCACAGCCAGTGGCGGAGTCAGAAAATCAAATTAGAAGGGGTACTTATTAATTACAATATCAAAAATTTTTACAAAAATATTTCAAGTAAGTTTTTATGATTGATTTCGAAAAACATCAAAAAAATAATATTATTTATAACTAGTGTATCATGGACAATATAAAAAAATATAAATATAAGTCTTAAAATAAATTATATAATGATAAATTATTTTTTTTATACAAAATTTGATTAAAAATTCAATATAATGGTAATACCATGTCATCATTAGTATGTGATATCGCCAACTAATAGTAAATAAACACATAAAGAGTGAACCTTACATGTCAAATGTAATTAACAATTTAATAAATTTCATATCTTTATAATGAGATTCCTTAGACTTGCATGTCAAAAATAATGACATTACCGTTACATTCAAAAATTTTCATAAATAATATGGTTTATAATAATTTCTTCATTTTCAATCAAAATAATCATTATTGTTCTCATAATTTTTAAAATGTCATTGACATTTCGCTCTAACAATATTTTTGTAATTTTTTTTATTTAAAATATTTTCTTTATATTTGCAAAAAAAAAAAAACCCAAAATCTAGGAGGGGCACGTGACTCCCTTGGTCGTCACTTCTCTCTGCCACTGCTCACAGCATATTTGATGTTGTTTGGGAAGGTCGGCTTCATAGTCTAGGCGGGGGGATTACCTTGACTGAGAAACGAGTGAGATTAAGAAAATAGTGAGTGGCCTTAGACTCTCCGGTCGTCCGCCTGAATGTCCATCCGGACGTCCAGTCCAGTACAAATTTTTTTTTTTTTTAAAAAACAAAAAAATCCCAAGTGCACCTTTTGTTTTAATATTTATTTTAATTTTTTTAATATATAAATAATTTTTTAATTTATTTTATTTAAAAATAATTTAACAATTCTATTATTAACCATCTCTCACACTACTATCAAAACAAATACACTTTTACTTAATTCCCTCACTAACAATCCTCACATTAACAATCTCTTTACTAACCACCCCCTCACTAACAATCCCCTACAACCTAATCTGTCAAACAAACGTGACCTTAGGAGTGAGATTAAGAAAATAGTGAGCGGCTTTTATTTCTTTGGTCATTCGCCCGGATTAAGAAAATAGTGAAGTGTTATTGTTTAAATTATCTTATTAGACTTTTTATATTGATAAAGGTGAGAAATCAGTTTCTGGTACCAATTCTAATAAACACACGCAATTTTATAGAGATTTTATAATTATACTAATAGGGAAATAGGGCCTTATAATAATTAATAGAACTTTTGGGCTTATAATTATTTATTTCTATACTTCCTAAAATAACTAAATTGATTTGGAATTGAATCTTAAGGGATTTAATTGGCACAATTAGAACTGAGACTAAAATGAAACATGTGTCAAACTTAAAGGACTATGGTTATAATTCACCTAATTTTTATTTATATATTTTTTAATGTTACCTTTTAATTTTTGATGTTGGTAGAAATTGATATTGTAATCTATATTTTGTTTTAATTTTTTTTATTAATACACATGTTCACCCCCTTCATAGGTCCATTCCTGATTTGTCTATTTTTGTACTTTGATAACCTATAAGGCTCCGTTTGGCAAGGAGGTTTGAGGCTATTTTAGCCACAAAAGACAAAATAGGCTATTTTAGCAACAACAAACAAAACATTACATCCAACCCATAATCATTACACTATTCTCTCACAAAAAAAGTCAAAAAAATCAAAAAGCCAAAAAGCCCTTCCCAAACTAAGCTTTTTAGCCCCGGCTAAAATAGTCAAAAAAGTAAAAAAGTCAAAAAGCCAATTCACTTTCCAAACGGAGGCTTACTGTGTATTGTAAGAAAATCATAATAAATAGAAAAAAAGGAATTCAAATTGAATATGGTTCAAACATCAAAGTCGAGACAATTTGAAACACAAAATATACCAGGGTTAGAAGACTGTTAATTTGATGTATAAAGTTGATTGAACTTATTTTCTGATAATTAACCTTTTGAAACAAAAATGAAGTTTTTATGCTCGAGATCACAGTTGATATTTACCGAACCTTTTCAAAAAATAGAAATTGCATGGCCTGGAAATACAAGAAAAAGTGAAGTAATACCAAACTGAAAATTATATTTCTGTTAAAAAAAAAAAAAAACTGATGAAGATTCCTTTAATTTGTCGAAGGGTAAATATGTCATTTAAAAGAAAATTGCATGGATCTAATCTTTCCAACCGTGGCATTATCCCCACCATGTAATAATAACAATAAGACTAACTCCACAAATAATGAAAACATAAATTATCAATAATTGGGGCTGACATGATATGAATTCACATGAGAAACCTACTCTTTGTATAATATTTATATCTTATTCTGTGTTTGCTTTATATGTTTCTCACATTGATTTAATAATTATGTATAAAATCATATACTATTTTTTTTGACTTGTCCCCCATATATCACCGAGGTACAAATATATGCTATAGTTGGGATTTAGGTTCTAAAGTTGTCTTGAGGGTTGCAAGGTGATGGGAAAAACCATTCAACTTGTTTTCTCTCTCTTCTTTTTCTTTATAGTTATTATTACAATAATTTCGTGGAGAGGAATGGCCATGGCACATAACACAACAATAGTCCAAGTGAAGGTAGGAGTGGTTCTTGACATGAACACTTGGGTTGGTAATAAGATGGGTTTGAAGTGTATCTCCATGGCTCTCTTAGATCTCTATTCTTCACATCCTTATTTCAAAACCAGGCTGGACCTCCACGTCAGGGATTCCAAGGATAATGTTGTTGGTGCAGCTGCAACAGGTATCTCACTCTTTCTTTCTCTCTCTTTCTCTGTCTAATATAATATTTACATATATCTATTTATTTATACTATTATATTCAACTTTGCTACGTAACTAGAAAATGAGCGAGCTGTAATGGCTCGAGGTACCAAAAAGACGTTGTTTGGCATTTTTTTTTTCCTCTCTTCTTCCTCTCTCTTTTTCCTCTCAGACCCAAACCAAATTCTGTAATCGTTCTGCTCTCTCATCAGACTACCTCTCCGATGCGATGCAAACGAGTGAACGTCTAACTCCTCTCCGACGCAAACGATGTCGGAAGATTCTCATATGCTGGAAACTCAGATGCTAAAATGCATCACTACAAAAAAAAGTTCAACACAATTTTGCAACCAAAGACCCCAAGTATTTACAAATTACAACACTTTACCATTACCAAATTCAGTTTGTCCTCATCTTCAATCTCACCCTCTTCTAACCTAGAAACTAAAATTACTATTAAACAAATTATCTATCTAATCCATGAGAATCCAGAGAAAAACTTGAAAAAGAGACGCCCAGAAATGTCAAAAAGCTCTGTTCCACACTTATTAACTATACAACAACAAGCAACCACAAGATTCAAGGAATTGGGAGCAGATCACCCATCAGAATGGTCATCAGAGTTGTACCCACTTGGGGTCTCATGTGAGAATGATCATCAGAGCCAAAATCAAAACCAAACCCAAAATCAAAATCAAATCCCAAAATCAAAACCAAACCCACAGCCACAGTCAAAAACTGCTGGCCGACCAACAGTCTAGAAAAAAGAAGAAGAAAGAGAGGTGAGAGTGATGAGAGGTGACATCGGGCCACAGAGAGAGAGAGAGAGAGAGAGAGAGAGAGAGATGAGAGGTGAGATCTGTGTAAACACAGATCTGTATATATGAGAGAGAGAGAGAGAGAGAGAGAGCCCATTGTTGCAAACCCCTCCGGCGCCGCTATGGCCGTCGCAGTTCAAAAGGAAGAAGAAGAAGACCAAGGCAGATGAGGAGAGATAGAGAAGAAAGAGAAAGAATGAGAAAGAGAGTCAACTTATTCAAGCCTTAAAATGTCGAGTCATGAGGCATTTCTCCTGTTATATTTATATGTGAGCACTTAGATTGATTTTTGAAAATTTTATTTCTCTTTATATCAAGCGTCTAGTTATTTAAAAAAAAAAAAAAAAAACTATCGAAGAGAATGATTGAGACTTGAATTCAAAATTACAAATTTAAAAGAAAAGACTCTTAATCAATATGTATTAAATATTTTGTTTTATTTTTATTTATTTAATTTACACATCGCGTGTACTAATCACTAATATATATACAATCAATAATTAAGTACTGTTCAAACCTAGTAGCGGTTCAACTTTTCTAAAACCTTTGGCTAAACAACAAAATAATGGAATCCTATTTTTCTCTCTCTCTCTCTCTCTGGATGTAAATTTGGCCCAACCTGATCCATTTGGATTCGGGCTCGCTCGGCTCATATTGAGTCTTGCAGACTCCTGCCAAAATTCGAGCTAGGCCAGATTGACCCATAGGTCAGAAAATTAAGTCTAAGCCCAAGGATATTCCAACCTTGGGCCGGAGCTTGAGTTTGGGCAGAACTTGAATATTTTTTTAAATTTTTTTTATCAAAATTTTATTTTTTTTTCACAAAAAATAATATTGGAGCTCGAGCTGGCCGGACTTCAATAACCTAGGCCCAAGCCTAGAGTCCCTAACTAGGGTTGGGTCTAACGGGGGCGAGTCCACCTGTTTGGGTGGACTTCGAACCGCTCACGGCCGCGGGCCATTTTTACACTCATCTACCCATCACTGCCATAATGGAATCCTCAGATTCATGACCCTTTCGGTTCGTTCAAGTCGAAGAAGATGGTCGGTTCATCATCATCGAAGCCATTACCGTCCGATCAAACGACCAAAGCTCACTCAGAGCAGACTCCATGGAGCTCCAAGACCCCCGAGAAGCCAGCTTGGGTCAAGTCCGGAATCGCCAGAAGTCGGATCGAGATCATCTGATGGAGAGTAGATCGGGTCGGAGCCTAGTGATATTGCGATCGGTAAATCGAAAAAGAAGGTTGATGGGTCAATAATAAAGCTCCTGGAAAAGTAAGTTTTATGTGAATTTGATAAAATTGGTGAATTTAATATGGGTTTAATCAGTTCGCGGTGTTGTTCCAATAGATCTTGCGAAAGTAGATTACTAATTAATTATGAGAGAAAATAGGGATGTTTTCCATTTTTTAATGGATTACTTGAATGTGGTTTGATCAATTTTTGATGTCATTGTTGTCTATCTTGTGTTAATTTAAAAAGTTTTGGGGATGTTAGTGTTTTTTTGCTAAATAATTTTTTGGGTGATTTATAAATTTGCTGTTTTTTCCCCTCTCTCAAAACGACGCAGTTTTGAGGGACTCTACGAAAACTCTAGACAACAAACTCTAGAGGATCCAAATGCATTATTATTAGTATAATTATTTGATCGGCAAAAGTTAAGTTATTAATTATAAATTGTTGATTTAGTTCAAGAAGTTTTGAACGTCGAACCTGTCCTTTGCAAGTACCCAACCAAGTCACAATTTCAAAATTTAAAGTAATGTGTCCAAACAAAACATGGAGTTAAACTTAATAATATCATTTCATTCTTGTTCATGTAAAATGCAGATGTGGAGCTACCGAAAACTGAACAAGTGAAAGCCATCATTGGACCATTGACATCCATGCAAGCAAATTTTCTAATTCATCTTGGAGAAGAAGCTAATGTCCCCATTATTTCATTCTCTGCAATAAACCTTTCCCTCTCCTCTCTTTGGAGTCCGTATTTTTTCCAAGCTGCTCTAAATGACTCATCTCAAATACAACCCATAATTCAAGCCATTGGATGGAAAAAAGTTATGCCCATTTACATAGAAAATGAGTATAGAGAAGGGTTGATTCCATTTTTGACCAATATTTCAAGAAAGTGAAATTCGTGTTCTGTATAGAAGTACAATTCATCCTGTGGCCAGTGATGAAGAAATTGTTATAGAGCTTTACAAGTTGATGACTATGCAAACCCGGGTTTTTATCATACACATGACTTGCTCTCTTAACGCTCGCTTATTTACCAAAGCAAATGAAATCAGGATAATGAGTGAAGGGTATGTCTGGATCATAATTGATGGGATAACGAATTCCTGGATTTTTTTTGACCCTTCAATCATCATCGACTCAATGCAAAGGGTGATTGGTGTAAAACCACATGTTCCAAAAAGTGAAAAGCTTAAAGATTTTACTAGTAGGTGGAAAAACAAATCACACCAAGAGAAAACTAGTAGTGATCTAAATGTTTTTGGGTTATGGGCATATGATGCGGCCGTATCACTGGCAATGGCAGTTGAGAAAGTTGGTGCATTGAATTTGAGCATTTCGAACCTTGCTAAAAATTTAACCACCGACTTTGAAAGTGTTGGAGTGTCTCAAAATGGTATTTATCTTTGTCAAGCTCTTTCAAGCACTCCTAGATTTAGAGGACTCAGTAGAAATTTTAGCTTTGTCGATGGGCAACTACAATCGTCTGCTTTTGAGATTGTGAATGTGATCAGAAATGGGCCAAGAGGAATTGGATTTTGGACACCGGAACATGGAATTGTAAGGGAATTCAAATTTGATGCAGTGAATACAAGGTACAAGGATTACTCGACATCTCAGGCCAACCTTAAAGCTATTATATGGCCAGGTGATTTACTAACATATGAATGTTTCCTATTTAGCCGCTATTCCTAGACTACTTCCATTTTTTCCCCTGTTATAAAAAAGCTATATGTATAGAATTAAAACATAAGACAGTAAATGAATTGTGTGTTTCAAATTTCCAACCTTTATTTCAATATTTCTATTTACAGGCCATATTGAACCCATGAAGGGAGTTATACTCAAGCTTGATTTCGAAAAAGCGTATGACACAGTCAATTGGGAGTATCTGTTTTCCATGATGGCCAACCTTGGGTTAGGAAAGAGATGGATCAGATGGATGAAAACTTGCTTCATCACAGCAAGGGTCTCCATATTAATAAATGGTTCACCAATTGATGAGTTTCGTCCACAAAAGGGACTAAGGCAAGGCGACCCTCTGTCCCCTTTTTTGTTCAATATTGCAGCAGAGGGACTGAATCTACTACTGGAAATTGCAAAACAGCTGGGATTATTAAAGGGAGCTACTGTTGGGTCTGCAGGATTGAAGTTGTTTCATTTTCAGTTTGCAAATGACACTATTCTCTTTTGTGAAGCAGAGTGGGAGGAGATTGTGAATATTAAAAGAATTCTTAGATGCTTCGAGTTGATGTTAGGCCTCAAGATAAATTTCCATAGAAGTGTGTGTGTGAAGTAGGGATTAGTGATGTTATGGTTCATGACTTTGCTTCAAAATTGCATTGCTTAAGCCAGAAATTACCTCTCAAGTACCTAGGCTTACCACTTGGTGCAAAACCAATGAGGAATAAGACTTGGCTGCTTGTGGTGGATAAGGTTAAGGCCAAGTTACCCTTATCGAAAAGAAAGCTATTGTCTTTTGCTGGTAGGTTAACTTGGTCAAGTCTGTGCTGGATAGTCTTCCTGGTTATTACCTTTCAGTTTTCAAACTACCAAAAGGTGTAGCTAAGGAAATTGACAAGTTAAAGGCAACATTTTTATGGGGTAGGTCAGAGTTGAGAAGAAAGATTCATTTGGTGAATTGGAAGGAAGTAACAATGAGTAAAGACCAAGGAGGGTAAGGGATACAAATGATTTCATGTTAGTTAAGTGGTGGTAGAGATATGGGGTGAAGGATAAATCACTGTGGAAAAAGGTTATCATCAGCAAGTATGGTGCAAAAAGGGGCAGGTGGTCACCTGTAGACGTCCCTGAACGTCCCGGGAGGGAAATCCCGTTCTGTTTATTTGGGCTCACTACAGTTCAGGACTCAATGTCACGGTTCTTAATCTGAACCAAAGACTCCAAATCCGGTAAATCGTTTTGAGAAAACAGATTTTTAGAAAAGAAGTGCCAAACATGGACTACTTTGCCAGATACAGAGTCGCCACCTAAATATTTATTTTGGGGGAATTTAGGAAACCCTGACTCGTTGCCTAAGGCCACGTGTCCGTCATCACCAAAGTTGCCTCGGCTCGGGAATTTGGGTACGATTGGGGAAGGTCACTTCGTGAGCACCCCCGCTCGTCCGATCGAAGATCGGCCTCTACTAACCATGATATCTAGTTTTGAAAACATTATGCGTTCTTATTCCGGTTATTAGCCTAGAATTACTATGTGATGCACACAACATACAAGTATAGATTGGGTCGCCTGAATTGGAACGGAACATCTTATGTTTGTTTTGAAAATGGTTTGCTACTCGCAAGTAGGCTTAAAATGCAGATTTTGCCACCCTCGGGTGGGCTTAGAAAAGACGGTTTTGTCACTATCTAGTGGGCTTAAAACTCGCAGTCGATGAATTGTTCCAATCCAAATAACCCAACCTCCACCCACAGGCATTCAGGCAGATATATCACATAAGCATGTAGCCTCATGGTAAGCATGCTATCATGGCAGTCACTCATACGTATGCAAGGATGCTAAAACATAAAAACTTACCGAGTACTCCAAGCCAAAACAGAAGCTATGTTAGAAATCCATGTATGACCCTAATTATTCAGAAATGCCTAATGCAACACATGCAAAAATGCAACTATAGTAGGCTCGGCTATTCTAAATATGGTGCATGGAATGCTACAGTTAACATGTATTCAACTCGAAATTGAAATACAAATGCAGTTAGTATGATGCGCCGAGCCCGGTGCATGCAAAACAGATGAATGAATGCAAACATGCTATCATACTGTATGCTAATTGAAACATGCCCTAAACTAACCATCATAAGCTGGTAAATAAAAGGGAGAAAGACGTGGGGTTGGAAGACATACATCACACGCACGCACACTTATTACAGTTGTGCCCTCGCTCGGAGGGTCCGAATAAATAATATACAGTCTGAATAAATAGTACAGTCCGAATAAATACAAAATCCCTAATTAATTAACAAATTAACTAAGGAATGAAATAAATAACATGCAAATCCATGGACCGCCTCAGCTCTGTTCCGAATGATGAATGATGAATGTTTAAGTTGCCTTGCGCGGAAATCCATTGCGATGCCCCAATTAGCCTCTATTTACGATTAAGCCCGGAATATTGCGCGAAGCTCCAAAAGACTGCCGGTTTCTGATTTGCTGTAACAGAGAGCAAGAAAGGGGCATGGCAAAGTATTTTCACATATGTATGCTTGCCTCGATCCTCGTGCCACCAATCACGCATCTCGATGCATGATGGCCGAGGAGTCGAATTGCACGACTCGATGTGAAATGAATGCACATATAAACACAACAAGGCCTAGACTTCATCATGGTTAATCCGGAGTGTCGGCGACCGGGAATTGAGACACGTTCCGTCACTTGGAGTACGAAACGTCCCTCGTTTCCCGTGTTTGGGCTAACTCCTATCCCAAACACAATGCAATATGCATGATATGCATGAATGCGACTAACATACAACCTAGCATACGCAATGCTATGAAATGGCATACACAATGCTCGATTTAATATGGCATACACAATGCTCTAACATGCAACCTAGCATACGCAATGCTATGGACTAAGATGACATTCACAATGCATGATGGACTTACACCAACATGAGTGGACCTCAGCCACACTCATATCAGTGGCCATAAGATGAAAATGAGACACTCGAGATGCGTGCACACATGAACGCAAACCGAGGACCGATCTTAAGGCATAGAATGCCACTCTAACAAGGCATGGCAAGGCATGAAATATGGCATACAAACATACAAGTTCCAGCACTGAAATGTGATGCAAAATGATCCTGAAACATGGAAACATGGCACCCGATGCATGAGATGAGCCCCGAAACTCAAAACTAGGCACATGTATTGACTTATAGCTATACAAAGCATGCATTATTTGACTATGAAGCACAAAGACAGAGCCAAGGCAGTCCCAAAACATGAACATTTCTAGTACAAAGCATGACCAAAAGATGCTAGCATGATGGACTAAAATTGCATGCAATTTTGACTAGCAAACATGGGTTACATGGCATGTACATGAAGCATGTGAGAACTCATCAAACCAGCAAAAATTAGTGAATAAAATATGCCAAAACATGCCCAAATAACCTCTGAAATGCAGCCAACACATGCACAAATGATGAGTTCTTTTAGAGAGCCATACAAGGGGTTATTAAGCACATGCAAGATAGACACTTAGCATGGCAAAATTAACTCTAAAAATCAAATATGATAGCCCTAAAACTCACCAAATTGGCCCTGAAATTAGTCAACAAAGCATGCAAGATAGGGTCCCTTTGGAAGGTCCAAAAGACCATCAAACAAGACAAGGAGAGAGGGGGTCACCCCCCTCTGATTTTGGCCTTCAAGAAAACACCTAAGCCACTGAAAATCCGCTGGATTTCAGTGGCTAAGAGGCCAAGCCATGGCTAATGCAAGAGCTCTAATGCATAGCCCTAATCATGAAGGAATGAAGCATGCATAGGGGGAAGATGACCCCAAACAGAAAATAGACCTTAGATGATGTCAAAACAAGACTTTTTTTAGTTTAGGTCGAGGTCCAAAAAGGCTCACAAATAAGGCTAATATATCATGCAAAAATGGCCCTAAAAGAGGGATTGAACAAACAGGGCAGTAAAAGGGCTCAAATAGCAAAGAGCCCTTCAACAAAGTTGAAGAGGGGCTCAAAATAAGACTATTTTCAGTTTGGCTCGAAGCCTAGAAATGCTCACAAATAAGGCTAATATATTATGCAAGAATAGCCCTAAAAGAGAGATAAAGGGAAAGGGGCAGCAGATGGCCTCAAATAGAGAAAAGTCCTTGATCAAACATGAAGATGAGCTCAAAATAAGACTATTTTCAGTTCAGGTTGAAGCCCAAAAATGCTAGCAAAAAGGACTAAGAGATGAAGCAAAATAGGGCTAGGAAAGGGGAAAAGAGGACTTACCCTTGTAGCACAGCAATGCAGCAGTTTTTGGTCCAAGAAGATGAGCTCCTAACCTCTGAAAATCAGTCTCAAGGTGTTGGAATGGAGGATGGAGGTGGTGGGCTATGAGTTGGTGTGTAAATGGTGCAAGAACAAGGGTGTTTTGAGGCTTGGATGATGGAGATATGGAGGTTTGTATGCAAAGGCTCCAGCTGGTTTTCTAACCTTTAGAAATGGAGGTGGGGTGCTGGTTATATAGAGGGAGAGGAGTGAAAGAAAAGGGGGGAAAAACAATTCAAATTTCCCCCCAAAAAGATAGACCCTCGGGCAGAGGATCTGGTGCAAAACAGCTGGCACAGCTGGAATGCACCAGGAGAGACAAGCTTGGCCGGCCAGGTGCAAAAGGTTCAGGTGGCCGGCCGGCCACCTCCCCTGGCCGGCCGGCTAGGGGTCAAAGAGGTCAAAAAAATTGCTGGCCGGCCACCCCAGAAAGGTGGCCTCCCATATGTGTACAACACAGCTATGTGGAGAAAAACCTGAAAATGTAACCCAGGAGAGAGAAAAACCAACTTTTTAGAGGGGTTAAAAAGGGTCAGGAAGAATTGCTGGCCGGCCTACCCATATTGGTGGCCTCCCAGGTGTGTACAACACAATGGTGTGGTGGAAAGTCAGAAAAAGTGGCCCGGGAATGGGAAAAATCAGCTTTCTAGTGAAGAAAACGGGCGATGAAGAGCGATGAAGGAATAAAGCTGGTTTTTCAGAACAATTGCTGGCCTCCCACCTTCCTACAACCTTCCTAACAATGAAAATAAGGTCCCCGCCAAAAATGAACCCAAACCGATGCAAAACGAAGGTTCGGGGACCGAAACGCGCGGCCCGGGGCCCCGAAAACAGGCTGTTAAGCACCGAAGGTGGCGCTCGATCACGAAGTTGGTCTCTCGAGCCACAGTGTCCCTCAAAAGGGAGGAAATAAGATGTGTACCAAAAACCGGAGCAATCGGAGGTAGTTAGGTGGTCCCGAACCGAGGCGCATGGTCGACGGCTCCGAAAACCGGAAACTGGCCTCCAAACGGGAAAAATGGCCTACGACCACGAAACGTAGCCTACGGCCACTGAGAGATAGTCTACGAGACCTCTCCCTCCCTTCGGGAAGAGAAAACAAAGAAAACAGGGCCTGGTTTGCAAACCGAGGCAAAGCACAAAAGAGTCCGGAAGTCCGGAGGCAAGGCTCGCAGCCGTGATTCCGCAACCTCAGAACGAGCACAATATGCAACATCACCAAGCGCTCAATCGGTGACGTCTGAGTCTTAAGGTCGGTCAAAAATGGGGTGTCTACATCACCAATGAAGGAAGTGGTTGGTAATGAGTCTAATGTGTGGTGTGATATATTGAGTGTGGCAAGGACTAATCCTGGGTTAGTTGCTTTCTTTGTTTCTGAGTGTAAGATTGTGGTTGCTGATGGGTGCGGGTTTGATTTTTGGCATGATAGATGGCTCATGGATCTACAGCTAAAAGTGGAGTTTCCCAAGTTGTTTAGGCTCTCTGTGAAAAAAGAAAGTAAGCTGAGCTCTTTTATGCAGAGGAGGAACAGATCAGGGGACTGGAAGCTATTGTTCAGAAGATCATTATTTGCCAGGGAGGAAGAGGAGGTCAGTAGGCTACAAGTGTTGACAAGAGATGTCCCGAGGTTGAATGTAGAGCTGCATGATGCAGTAAGGTGGACTGCATTCACAATGGCATCTGTTAGAGATTGGTTTGAACTAAATAATGGCCCTAGATTGCTGGTTCCTAGGTTGTTATGGAACAATGTGGCACCACCAAAATCACAATTTCTGAGTTGGCTGGCCTAGAGAGGGAGGGTGAAAACAACTGGCTTCTTACAGAATTTAAGGGTCTTAGGCAGTAATGTGGAGAATGTGTGCCCCTTCTGTAAATCTGAAGCAGAGTATGTGGATCACATTTTTGTGCAGTGCCCTGAGACTTGGGAAGGTTTGGGCAAGTTTGTTGCAGTGGTGGGGTTTAAGCTAGGTATCTCCTGCAATAGTGGATGGTGTGTTGTCTTGATGGTTGGGTACAAAACACATAAAATTAGTGATGAAAATCTAGAGGCTTGTACTAGTAGCAATGCTGTGGTCAACTTGGAGGTTAAGGAATGATGTTGTCTTTAATGGCTGCCAGCCAAATGTGAAAGAGCTTGGTGAAATAGTGAAAGTGAGGGTTGGGTTGTGGGTTAAACCTGACTTGCCTAGTGTCTAATGTTCTTATACTTTGTATTGGTTATTTCATCAATAGGTCTCTTTTTGTTGATGAAAAAAAAAAAAAAAATTTGACTCACATAACACGATAAATCTCAATCATACGTTATAATTTTTTATTAATTTTTTGTGTTTTAATTATGTACCATTATCATTTCTCTTTTGATACTCTTCCACAGGACTTCCATTTTATTTTTAGTTAATAAAATGGGACAAGGCTTCCTCTGTTCCATTCAGGGGATTTACATGCTGGTCTTATTGATTAGATTTCTTTACTTATAAGTCATACTTATTTTTTCATTTATTAATAGAAATATTTTAGGACTTATTGGTGCATTAAAAAAGCATATAAAATTTATAGTATTTAAGTTTATCACATAAAACTTACCAATAATTTACCATTTTGTTCATATTATTGGTGTTGGTGTGTAGATTATTATTCATATTTAAAATTAAATTAATTAGACATTAGTAGCCACATGATTGAATTACATATATATATATATATAAATATATTTAATGAACTACTTGGTAAATCATACAATATGAATAGTTTGAATATCAAAACAAGCCCAAGGACGTGAATCAACAGTTGCCTCAACAGGATTGTATGGACTAGAAACAAGCCTATTCCAATAAATTGTTACCTTTTTTTTTTTGGCTTCATTTTGATTACTCTTTCACACACTTTTCATTTTATTGCTAAACTAACCATATTTTTATACCATATTATGGTATCATCTTATTGGTCAACACAACTTTAGTTTAGTATAATGGTCTCATCATTTCTGTACATCTCTAATGCAATGATGACAAATAAACTTAAACTTACTTTTATTTATTGTGAGATTCAGAAAATCTTCTCATATAAATTGTTGAAAAAATTCAACAAAGAGATGAGTTTTGCATCGTAGATCTGCAAAGATAAATATGATAAAGTTAGAACACTAGAATCAAAGAGAATAGAAGAATTCAAGAATATTTGTGTGCTGTGTTGTAGAGATGAGACCCTTTTTTACCTTCTATGAGACGCTTTCCTTTTATAGATGGGGGGGGGGGTTGCCATTTTGCTTGATGGGCATTTGTTTATTGGGCTTGCTTGTTGATCTTGGCCCATTCTTAAGACTTATTTGAATTGGACCAAATGAGTCAAGATTTTTTAGGCTAAAATTTCAAATTATTTTGTTAAACCTGAAATCCCTCAATTTTTTTTTCTCCATGTTTTCTTTGCGGGTTAGGTTTATCTCCAGTCCACTTTGTAGATTGAGCGGTGTTGTTAGGCCCATGGAGCCCACCGTAGGTCTTGTTTTGATAATTTGAACCGTTCAATGTGTAGAGCGCGTCTAATACTTTATCCTCGTAAAAAATCAAGTTGATCGGATATCGAAAAATGCTTGATCGGATCAGATTTTTGTCAACAATTTATTTGAAAATTACATTTACCATTAACAGAAATTTGATCCGATCAATTAGTTATCGATATCCGATCAACGTGATTTTTTACAAGGATAAAGTACTTGACGAGTTCTTCGCATTGAACAGTTCAGATTATCGAAACAAGACTCGTGATGGGCCCCCACAGGTCTAACATTACACTTCAATCTGATTTCAGACTGGAGAGAAGTCTGTCCCTTTGTTTGCACTGTCTCTTTATTATACCTATACCAGTATATATTTGTACCCGTGCTCAACTTTTTAATTTTTCATTACTAATCTTCACAAATAATAAAATAAAAAAATAAAATCTAGAGATAATAATAAGTCATTTTCCTTTGTCATATCTTATTAATTTGATTAAATATGGTTAAGAAAAATGCTAAGATTTATTTTCTAGTCAATTGTATTATTTCAATTGTGACAATTTCATATTTTAATATGTTATAGTGTCAAATATTACATTTTGAGAGTTCTAGTCCAACAATGCATATAGCACGATATAATTCTGTCATATGACACGATTATGTGTACCTAATTATATTTACCCGCACTCTTTTTAAATTATATTTTAATTATGAATTCATTTTTAGAATCAATGTTTTAAAATTTTCAATTCATTAACTTAATTCAAACTTATATCAAATGAAATTAAACAAAATTTGATCATTATTATTCCTTCAAAATGTATTTTGAGGTAACATTATTTAATATGACAGTTGGTATTTTTTAAAAAACAAATTGATTTTATTTTTATATTAATTTTTATTGAATTTATAAAATATACATGGCGTGACATTTTTTTGGGAACAAGTTGATTAATTTAAATAAGTTAATGGTCATACATTTATTGTTTTAAAATTTGACACGATAGATAGCACACTTTTGTGCCTATGGTGTCAAATTTCAGTAATAACATGACTTATAATGTTGAAATTCTTCTGACGTTTACTTTATAATTTTTTTATTTATGATCATAATAGATTTAAAAATTTTAAACAAAAAAATTATTTGGTGTCTATTTTTATTTTTGTAAAAATGTAAATAATTTACAAACTTCTCTAAGACTACGTTTGTTTCAACATAAAATGTTTTTCAAACAAAATGTTTTTCTCAAATATATATGTTACAGATTCTTCATTGTTTGATTAAACAAAAGATAAGTAAAGAATATATATTTGAAAAATGCTTCCTACCCCGACTGGGGGTCGACCCCTAGTGAGGTGTCACTCCGGGATTGGCCAAAAAAAAAAACAAATTTTTTTTTTTTGTTTTGGGTTTCAGCCAGTGGGGGCGCGCCACCTCACTGGGGGTGCGACCCCCACTGGGGGTATGCAGCAAGGTTGTATATATTTTTTGAATAATGCTTGGGACCCCCTTTTGGGGGTCACCCCCTCACCCCCTTTGTCACGTGGCGGGTGGTGATTGGAGGAGCAGGAAAAAAAAGAAAAAGAAAAAGAAAAGGAGACCAATGAGAGAGAGAGGGGGTCACAGGGGGTGGGGAGAAAAGGGGGGATGAATCATTGTTGATATTTTTTTATTATAATTTTCAAAATAACTTACTATTAAAAATTTTAGAAAAATGCTTGGGAGCACTAATTAGTGCTCCCACTAATTAGGTGGCAGTGGGTCCCGCCAGTAATGATGTGATGTTTTGGTCTTGGAGTTGTATTTTTTTTTTTTTTTTTTACTTTTTTAATGCATTAGTGCTATTAGTGGTGGTGTTTTTAGTGGGATGAATCATTGTTGAAAATTTTATAAGTCAATTTTATGAAAATTCACTTTTAGTTCGTCACATTGAGCTTTTCAAAGGTTAAGGGTTGCTCATCATTGACTTTACCCAAAATATACATTGGAAATGTTTTTGTTTCAAGTGTAAATCAAATACCAAAGAATAAAAATAATTCATTTGATTTAGTTTTAGAATCATAATTTGAGTGTAGAATTGTGATTTGAGTGTGGAGTTGTGAGTTGAGTCTTGAAAGAAAAAAAAAAAAAAAAAATTGTTTGGTTATGAGTTTTGAAAAGAGTTTTGAGTTTTTGAATTTTAAATTTTAAAAAGAATTTTGAGTTGTATTTTGAGTTTTGAGTTTTAAATTTTTGAATTTTGACTTGTATTTTAATTTTTTTTTGGATTTATTTTTCTTAAAATATTTTTTTTGAGTTGTATTTTTTTAAAAATTTTTAATTCAAAACTCAATTCAAAAACTCTTTGAAAAACTCATAATCAAACTCTTTTTAAAATTCTATTAAAAAAAATTCAAAAAAAAAATATTTTTTATTTTGTTCTTTAAAATTATTTTTTATTTTTATTTTTTTTGAAATATTTTTTTCAAAATATTTTTTATTTATATTTTATTTTTTCAAAAAATAATTTTTATTTTTTTAAGTATTGATCAAATAATTTGTTATGACTTAGATATATATATGGCGATCTAAATTTTTTTAAAATTTAACAAAAAATTAAATATTTAAATAAAATTTTAAAAAAAATTAAAATATTTTAAACATATTTATAAAATATTTAAAATAAAAATTATATATTAAAAATAAAAAAATGCAACTCAAATACTTTAAAAAAATACAATGCATAATTGTATGAAATACAGTGCACATTAAAAAAAAAAGGGCCATTTACATACAAGTCCCATTTTGTGAACTTATAATCCACTAAGTTCAAAATAAAATTATTTGCTCCTTTAGGTCCCATTAATTTAAATAGACCAATCTACCCTTCCAACAATACATCATTTTCCTCCTTTCATGTGAGATAATCATCCTAGTATCTTCACCCATATTTGCAACCGACCCTCTATTTCGGCCACCCCTACAACCCTGGTCTTCAAGAACTAGGATCAACAGACCTTGGAAAGAACAATTGAATTGAGATCGCAACTCAAGAGTCACATTGCTCCCAGATCTGGTATTCGAATCGGGTTTTCGACCTCACCCAAGACCTTCGCAACTCAAGAGTCATACTACTTCAAAATTTGGTATTCGAATCTCACCCAAGACCTTCGAATCAAGTTCAGATCTCATCTAGGGTTTCATATTCATGTTCGGATCGCAACTAGGACTTCAGGTTGAAGTTGATTTGATGTAAAAAAATCGATTTTCCCTCAGATCTAAGTTTGCGAAGTTCAATTTCTCCTTAGATTTGAACTCACGAAATTCAATTTTCGTTCTAGATTTGCATTCATGATGCTCGATTTCAAGTTCTAACCAACAACTATGGTTCGAAATGTGCAAAATCTCAACTCCAAGACTCGTGATGAAGTTCGAATCAACTCAATCATAGTCGTTTTTTGAAATTGAGAACCTTCTCAGTTTATAATATTCTCAATTTTAATCATAAAAAAAATTAAGAAATTTCTCAAAATTGATAATTATAAATTTCTTAGTTTTGATAATAGTCTCAGTTCATACTAGAAAAAAATTGAGAAATTTCTTAGTTTTGATAATTATAAATTGAGAACATTTTCAGTTTTGGAATTAAAGGGCAAAACGTCTTTTTACCTCTAAATGAGACTTATTGGTTCAAAAACTTTTTGATAGGACCTAAGCTACCACCAAATATGTAGATAGGACTTTTAGGTAATTAATCCTTTAAAAAAAATACAACTCAAAACTATTTTTAAAATTCATAACCAAATAAATTTTCTCTTTTTAAAACTTAACTCAAAACTCAGAACTCAAAATACAATTCCACACTCAAATCATTATTCTAAATCATGATTCTAAGTATAATTTAAAAAAACAAAATAAAAAGATATTTAAATTTTTTTTTAAAAAAAAAATAGAGGTTTGAAAAGAATTTGGTTATGAGTTTTGAAAAAAGTTTTGAATTGAATTTTGAGTTGTGTGTTTGGTTATGAGTTTCGAAAAGACTTTTGAAAATTTTTAATTAGAATTATAATTTCAAAACTAAACCAAACGGGACTAAAAAAATTAGCCAAAATTAAATACGTGAAAATATTTCTGAGTATAAAATATTTTACAGCGTAAATTCAAGTAAATAGAAAAAATTATTTTCACTTGTTAGAAGTTGAAGACTAGTGAGCCCTCGTTTGGCATAAAGATTTTCGGGACTAAAAGGTTAAAATAGTCACAAATAGACAAAATAGATTAAAAAGTCAATAAGATAAAATGTTACATTCAAACCATAATCATTCTACTTTTTCTCTCACAAAAATCAGAAAAACCAAAAAGTTTAACCCAAACGAGACTTTTTAATCCAGACTAAAATAGCCAAAAAGTCAAAAAGCTAAAAAACCAACCCACTTTCCAAACAACCTTGAGTGATATATCTAGGGATTGGTAGGAAGTTATTTGGTGGTCTAGGAGCATTGCTCCTCACAATTTATCTAAAGATAAGTTTCCAATTATCTTCTAAAAAATAAACAAAAAGATAATAGATCCTACTAATTCAACCAATAATAGTCAAATTGAAACACCACGTCATCTTGCCTAGGGACAAAGAATAATTTTCTGGATTGGTAGTATAAATAATTTTCCGGATTACAAATACACCATTTAAGATTTGCTTAAAGTGCAGATTGCCCTTATAGTCTGGAAAATTACAAATATCTCTTGTTAGAATTTTTTATTTAACAGAATTAACTAAAAAAATGAAATTCGTAATTGCTATCCAATACAATAATAAAATTATTTAAATTATTAATTGAAACCTATTTCTAATATCATTAAAAACAATTAATTGACTTGATGATTTATTAATAAAATGGACGATTTGTTATGAAATTACAAATCTCAAGAGATGGAATGTAATTTTCAGAACCATAAAGGGTGATTCGTATTTTAATCAAATCTCAAGGGTGTATTTATAATGAAAAATGATTTGTAACTCGAATTTTAACCCCTTGAATGGCCCGAATGTGATGGCACCTTCTCTTTCCATTTTGGACTCATGCGTACCAAAAATGCTTTGTAGTTTGAACTTGTGTGACCCGAATGGCTCGAGTGTATCAAAATGATATCATTTTACATTCAAAACGACGTCGTTTTAAGACATTCGAACCATTCGAGTCAGAAAAATTCGAGCTACCAATCATTGTTGCACACGTACAGAATTTGTCTTTCCTCTTTATCTCTCTTTTTCAGACCCAAAGTCTCTGAAATCTTCCTCCTCTCAAATGTGAAACCCTCTTTTTCTCATCTCTTCCTCATCTAAGACGAAGGCACTGCCTCAAGCCTCTCTTGCTCTCTCTCTATCTCAAACAACTTTGTCTTTATCAAATCGACGCCGGAGCTGCCGAAGCCCACAAACTAGTAGCTTTCTCTTCGACGTCAGAGCCCTCCCCTCCTCCATCTCTATTGGGTTCTCTCAGAATAGAGACGGAGGGAGTGGTGTGAGGATGTAGAGGTTGTTGGAATTTCTGGATTTGGTGAAGATTTGTAAACATGCTTGGATTTGTATGATACTTTTTCTTTGCAAATTCACCACTGATCTTTTCTCTTTATATCTATATATATAGTTATTTATGGGTTCGTTTGAGAAGTGGGTTGACTTTTTGACTTTTTAGCTTTTTTGGCCATTTTAGCCTGGGGTTAAAAAGCCTGATTTGAAAAAGGGCTTTTGGCTTTTTTGACTTTTTTGTGAGAGAAAGAATGTAATAATTATGGGTTGGATGTGATGTTTTGTCTTATTGGGCTAAAAATCCTATTTTATTTTTTGTGGTTATTTTAGCCCAAAAAACCTCAAAACCAACTTGCCAAACGAAGGCTAAGTGTATGAATGATGAGTGCAAGAAAGGAGAAGAAGACAAAAGGGTTTTGGGTTTGGATTTGAATTCGAAGGATAAATGAATCTAAATGTATTAATGGGTATGGATTTGAATGTTCTATCACAAAATAAAAAAAAAGGGCATTTGAACTAAGAAACCAATTGTGTGTTAAAAAATTGTAGCAAAACAAAGTATATTTCTCTTTGATTCCATTATCAGTTTCTAACTACCTCAATCTTATGTAGTGCATTTCCTTCACAAGTCTGTGAAATTCCAAGCTCCTTCACAACTGGGATTGAGAGAGAGAGAGAGAGAGAGAGAGAGAGAGAGAGAGAGAGAGAGAGAGAGAACTTCCAAACACAAGCGCAATCATATCGTCCATGTACGAGTGTGCAACATCATTGGAAGTAGAGATTCCAAAGAGAGGTAGACGACGATCTACCTAGGTCGGTGGTCAGCGGCGGTCGTCGGTGAACACTCAAGTCGATGGTCGTCATCGTCATCAGTGAACAACTAGGTTAGTTGGTCGACGCTAGGTTCCAAAATTGTGTTCCTCTCTCTCTCTCTCTCCCCTCTTTCTTTGTTTTATAAACGGTGGGCTTCACGCATGGTTACTGAGGGTTTCTCTCTCTCCTTGCTCTTCTCTTTCTTTAATTTATAATCTTGTAATTACATTCGAGCCATTTGGAGCAACAAAAATCCGAGCTACCCAATATAACTGATTTATATTTTACCCATAATATAAAGTTATGGAATAGAAATAGGCTGTTAGTGCATTGAAAGACGCGTAGTGATGTTCTTCCTTTTTTTTTTTCAAGTTATTAGTGGAGCAATTAAAAACATGTGTTGACCTGTTATTGTGCCACCTAAGTGACAGGACATGACTACATAAAGGATGACAGTAGCACAACCGCGCCCAGATGCACGAGGCTTGTTTGGCAAGTTGGAATGTAATAAATAGGGGTAACTATATGCAAGTGAGAGAAGAGAAAAAAAATTACTAACACATAGAGAGGTGTAAGTGATACTTACATAGTCTTCCATTTCCATCCAATCACATACATACTTGCACCTCCATATGTTTGTAATTTTTTACCTTTCTCTTACCTCTATGTAGTTCTCCTAATAAATAACTAGATTTATTCTCATAGGCTCTGTTTGGCAATAAATTATTTTAATTAGTTGGCCTCGTTTGGGTACTAAACATTTTATCTAAAATGTCAAAAATTTACTATAAGTTGTCATATCACTCTCTATTTTTTTGCACATCTTTTCATAAAAAGCTAAAAAGTTATTAAAATAATTTGTTCTCAAAAGAGACCTAGTTTTTTTTGACTATTTTAGTTTAGCTAAAAAAGTCATGTTTGGAATGATAATTGATTTTTTTTTTTTTGATGATTGTGAAAGAAAAAGTAAAATAATTATGAATTAAATGTGATACTTTGTCATATTAATTATTTTAATTTATTTTATTTTTATCAACTATTTTAGTCACATAGCCTTTACCCAAACAAATAATAAGCACTCATTTGGCATAAGGTTACGAGGCTAAAATAGTCATAAAAAGACAAACTACGTTGAAAAGTTAATAAGAGAAAATGTTATATCTAAACCAATAATTATTTCACTTTTTTCTCACAAAAATTAAAAAAGTCAAAAGTCTACCCCAAACGAGAGTGTTTAGCCCTAGATTAAAATAGTGAAAAAACCAAAAAATTAAAAAACCAACCCATATCCCAAATTGACGCTAAGACTATACATAAGGGTGTAAATTTGGCCCAGCCTGGCCTGGCCCGACCCATGTCGGGCCTCACGGGCTCCCTCCAAAATTTGGGCCGGGTCGGGCCGACCCACAAGCCAGAAAATTAGGCCCAGGCCTAGGGAGTATTTGGGCCTTGGGCGGGGCTTGGGTGGACCTAAACATTTTTTTAATTTTTTTTAATTTTTTCCACCAATATTTTATTATTTTCCATTAAAAATGACACTGGGTCTCAGGCCGGGCTTTAAGTGGATCGGGAGCGGGCCGATGGGCCAAGCTCCAAAATGACGGCCTAAGCTCAGGATCTCGGACTGGGCTCAGGCCTAGGCATAACTGGGCCTAACCGGGCCAGGCCATCCTGAGCCCCGAGTGGGTTTCAAGCAGTCCACAGGCCGCAAGCCATTTTGACGCTCCTAACTATACATGGTCTATGGGTAATAGAATAGTGGTGCATTATACCATGCAAATAATTTGGTGATTTGACAATATTAATTACTATTTAACATAAATTAAATATGTGTATTTATTTGAGTCAAATTATTTCTTTACTTTTCTGTACATCTTTTCGTAAATAATAAGAAAATATACTTATTTAGATAACCAGTATAGGAATGAAGGCTTGTTTTGGGAAGTAAGAAAAAAGTTAATTTATTAATTTTTTTTAAAAACGTGTAAAAAAAAATAAACAGATAATATGACCCAAATAAATTAATAAGTCAATAAACTGACTTTTTTCTTATTTCTCAAAACAAGCCAAAGTAATTTTTCACAAGTAAAAAAGATCAAATATAATAAATTAAAAAACTTTTAAGCAATCATTATTATGATCCTCTTTTTTGAAGGAAAATGAAATATAACTCTTTTATTCTTGAATTGGATTGATGGTACATTATTAATTGAAGGTATAATGTAGGGTACCAGGATGAATAAGAATTATGTAACAAGAACAAATACAAAACTCATAATATACATCTATATATATATACTTAACTCTTTTATGAATTTTATTAACAAGCTCAATAGCCTAAATGCCTACTATCATTTCTCAATCAGTCCGATAACTTTTTCAATATAAATTTTTTGAAAGTCATTCAAATTAAGAAATTTTATTTAAAATTTAAACACAAGTGGTTCATTACTTATCTATGAAATAAAAAGGATGATGTTTTTTAATTTTTTTTTTCAGATTGGTAATACACAATAATTCATCAACTATTTTCATTTGTGATATAAATAATGATTTCTCAGTGTCTTGGGTTTTGAGATTCGGCCACTTCTCCTTCAAAATGAGTAAAAGCCTCATCGGTGTCATCTGAAACAGTTGATCGAGCGGGAGAGTGTTGAGTAGGTGGTGATGGAGCTATTGACAAGGGTGATGATGATGGACTTGCCTGATCTTGGTGAGTGTCAATGGCAATGACAGTGTCTTCATGCTTGAGAATGTACTTCCTCCACAAATATTTGAGATCCAAGTGCACCAAGAAACTCCTGTGCTCATAAGCCAACATAGCCATAAATATAATGAGAGCAAAAGAAGCAGCAACTCCAACTATGAGAAATAGTCCCCAAAAACTATGGACACTCAGGCTACTGGAAGACACCGTACTGCTAGAGTCTGGACAACTGTTATTCTGCAACCACTTTTTTTCAATTTCTGACATTTTATCTTCTTCAATCACATGCAAGATTGCTGTTGATACATCACGTACTAAATGGGAACCTTTACGAAACGCCTAGTAAAGTAAAAATCAATCAAGGTATTATAAAAAGGTTAGGCGAGAAGAAACATATATATGCACATGATGAGACAAAGGTCTTAAATAGATGAATCGGTAATGTGGGGATATATTTTCAGAGTACCAACACGTGGCAAGGTGACGCCGACGTGTCAGTCGAGGTGCCACGTGTCGAGGTAGTTATGCCGAGGTGATCTCGGAGTTACCGAGGTTATCTGCGAGAATACCGGAGTCCGAGATAATTGGATAAGGGACAAGAGTCCAAGGATGAAGAAAGACTTCAGGATGAATAAGGATAACACTCTTAGGGAGTCTATCCTTATCTCTTGAGGAGTCCAAAGTAAGTACAGAATTGGAGTCCATAGAAGTCATGCTTCTAGTGGGACTGGGATTGAGTAAACTATAAAAGAGAGGCACCCCCGTGGGTCTAAGGTACGCAATTGATACTTTGAGCATTGTTTTAGCACTATTGATTATCTTTGAGAGATATACTGACTTGATCGTCGGAGTGCCCCTAGGTGGAAGAACCACCGCCGGAGCCTTCTCTTTCTTTGCAAGATAGCAGGGTGCCATCTATTCTGCCTGTGTTCTACAGCTGAATTACTAAGGTGGGCAGTGTGATCGGAAAATCACTCACACAATTTGGCGCCGTCTATGGGAAGGAAAGACGAATAGATGGCCAGTAACGGACAGAAAGAAAAGGTTGGGGACGACGCTCCTACTGGGAGTAACAGACCTATCGACCTTGACGTCGAAGGGGACAACCACAATGCAGAAACTCGTAACCAGGGGCACGGAGGAAAAGACGTCGGCCAGGAGGGCGACACTTCAAAGAAGACAGACCAAAGCAGGTACTATAACGAAGATAACCTCCAGGTATGGAGGGATAGGTGCCTACGGAGGGATGAGGAAGTGAAAGAATTGGCAGACAAGTTGGCAGACCTGCAATCGGTCGTCAACTTCATGATGCAAAACAATGTCATGCAGCCACCGTACTCGCTGCAGGACACGCCGATTCCAGCAATTAATACCCAGAGAGGAGGAAGGAAAACAATTCCCGAAGCACCCCAGCACCCTAGGAGCGGAAGGCACTCTCACCCGCCTTCCAGGAAAGTCGGACGAGAGGAGCCGAGACAAGAGAAGTCCCAAAGGACATATCACACGAAGGACCCAGAGCACAAAGAACATCGGCATGTCCAAGGGCAGGCGCTCTGCTTTGACACAACCTATGGAGAAAGATCGAAACGGGCCCACCATGAGGCCGAAACTAGTGTACCGAAAAGACTGAAGTCCAAAGATAGCCGAGCTCCGGGGAGGAGTAAAGAAGACTTGAGAAATTACCTCAAGAGGAAGGAACAGAATGCTGAGGCCGAGGTTACCTCACCCGACAAGCCGAGGACACCATTCTCGGTAGAACTAGACAAATTTGAGGCACCAAAGAGATTCAGTATGCCTAGATTTCAAATATACGATGGTAAGTCAGACCCTAACTTCCACGTTGGATTATTCTTGAACTCAATGGCATTATACAGTGGAAATGAGCCATTGCTCTGCAAAGTGTTCCCTTCGTCCTTTGGGGAGATTGCATCAGATTGGTTCCACAAACTGCCAAAGGGAAGCGTAAAGACTTGGGAAGGCCTGGCCGAGATGTTTGTGGCCAGGTTCGTAACAAACAAGTTACAGCCATTAAGGGTGGACGCATTGATGGCTCTGAAGATCAGCAAGAATGAAGGCCTTAGGGCCTATGTAAAAAGATACTACGAGGTGTTCAATCGAATACCCGAATGCAACCAAGAAGTGGCGGTCGTGTCTTTCAAGAATGGCCTGAAAGATAATTGTTCACTACGGAAATCTTTGGCAAAGACATTGCCAAAAAGCATGGAACAGCTCATGGCAAGAATCGAGAAATATGCCAGAGCTGAGGAGGATACATCGGGGAATAAGGAGGTAAAGCAGAAAAAAGGGAACGGCTCGCCGAAGCGAGGCCGAGGTAACAACGGATTCAACAAATCGGAGATAGAATTGAGGGGTAAGCAAGCAGTGACGACTGTATTCCGAATTCCCATCCACAAAGTCCTAGATCAAATTCGAAATCAGCCCTATTTCAGGGCACCGACAAAGGCCCCAGGAGAATACATGGGAAGGAACGTTGGTAGGCGTTGTGCCTACCACAATGAAGAGGGGCACCCAACTCAGGGCTGCAGAGCCCTAAGAGCACACTTAGAGGACTTAGTGAGACAAGGCCATCTGAGAGACCTTGTCGATGAAGCCAGGACAAGAGAGGAACAGGCAAGATTGCCTCAAGCACCAGCAGCCCCGCCTCTCCCAGCACAGCAACCACAGGCAGGGGGACTACGGGTGGTTAATGTGATCCACTCAAGGGTCAACGAGAACGAAGTTAGAGGAGAGACCCAGAGGGTAAGGCATTTACAGCATGTCTACCAAGTCGGGGAAAAGAGACATCGGCCAGAGGAGTGCCAAAGACCGATGATAGCTTTTACTGAAGCCGACCTAGAGATGGTCCAACATCCGCATAATGATGCCTTGGTAGTATCCCTCCAGGTTGGGGAGTGCCAAGTGAAGCGTATCTTAATTGATCAAGGCAGCTCTTGCGACATCATGTACGTTAGATGTTACAAGGAGCTGGGCCTTCACCTAGATGACATAGAAGGGTCCAATGGCCCGATGGTCTGCTTCAATGGAACGCCGACATAGCCACTAGGTGCAACAAGCTTGGAAGTACAAGCCGGCACAAAGAAAATCAAGACAGAATTCATTGTGATTGACACACCCTCACCATACAACATCATCTTGGGAAGGCCATGGTTGCATGCAATGGGGGCAGTTCCCTCAACATTGCATCAACTATTGCGGTTCCCAACAGAACTTGGGATTGAAGAAATCAGAGGAGATCAACTGCAGGCAAAAACTTGCTCTATGGCAGCAATGAAATCAACCTGCAACATCCGAGAACCAGAGAAGGCAGAAATCGAAGACAAGGACATGGAGGTCCTAGACGATGTCGGCAAGGAGCCAGCCGAGAAAAGTGAAGAAACACTAAAGAAAATCCTCGTCTAGGAGGGCGATGAAGAACGCTTCTTTCTTCTCGGCTCAGGCTTAGCCGAAGAAGAAGAAAGAGAACTGGCAGCTTTTTTGAGAACAAACATAGAGGTGTTCGCCTGGACACCTTATGAAATGCCTAGCATTGACCCCGATGTCACATGTCACAAACTGAACGTCGACAGGTCGGCCAAACTTGTAGTACAACGAGCCAGAAGACCGACGTTGATGCACGTCAAAGCAGTGGAGGAAGAAGTAGATAGACTTCTGGAAGCCAGGGCCATCAGAGAAGTCAATTATCCGACTTGGCTATCGAACACTGTGGTGGTAAAGAAGAAAACGGTAAATGGAGGGTTTGTGTAAATTTTACGAGCCTGAACAAAGCTTGTCCCAAAGACAGCTTTCCCCTGCCCAAGATTGACCAGCTGGTGGATGCCACATCTGGACATGGAAGGATGAGCTTTCTGGATGCTTATAGGGGGTACCACCAGATAGCCATGTACCCCACAGATGAGGAGAAGACAACGTTCATCACCCCGAAAGGCCTGTACTGTTACAAAGTAATGCCTTTTGGGTTGAAAAACGCAGGAGCGACTTACCAAAGGCTGGTAACCAAGATGTTCAAACACCTGATTGGCCAAACAGTAGAAGTCTACATTGATGACATGGTCGTGAAGACCAAGGAGCCTAGGGGTCATCTGGCTGACCTAAAAGAGGTCTTTGAAATCCTCAAAACATATCGGCTCCGACTCAACGCATCAAAGTGCGCGTTTGGAGTTGGATCTAGTAAGTTCTTGGGGTACCTGGTGACAAGAAGAGGCATTGAGGCCAGCCTAGATCAGATCAAGGCCATCCTAGATTTACAGAGCCCGACATCGGCAAAACAGGTACAGATGCTTACTAGAAGGGCCGCAGCCCTAAACAGGTTCATAAGCAGAAGCTCAGACAAATGTAAACCTTTCTTCAACCTAGTAAAGAAAGCCACGGATTTCCTTTGGATAGAGGAATGCGAGGCCGCGTTGGCCAACCTAAAGAAGTACCTGACTACGACTCCAGTCCTCTCAACACCTGAACCTGGGGAAGAGCTGTTTTTATACTTAGCAGTTTCAGAACACGCAGTAAGTGCGGTGTTAATCCGAGAAGAAAAAGGGGAGCAAAAAGCTGTTTACTATGTAAGCAAAACCTTGGCCAACGCAGAAACAAGCAGGGAGACTTAACTGGAAGGATAGCAAGGTGGGCCGTGGCCTTGGGCCAGTACGACCTAGAGTTTAGGCCGAGAACGGCAATTAAGGGCCAAGTTTTGGCCGACTTCGTGGCCGAGTTCACCCCGGAAACCAACGAACATCAGGCTCCGTTGAGCCAAGATGAACGTTGTCCCAGCAAGCAAGGAGAATCCCAGCCAAAGGCAAAAGAACGAAAGAAGGAAAAACTCAGACCCTGTAGCATCTACATCGGCGACTCCTTCAGACTGTTTGTCGATGGAAGTTCAAACCGACAAGGAGCGAGGGCAGGAGTACTACTGATATCTCCAGATGGAGAAATAATAGAACAGTCTATCCGTTTGGGGTTCAAGGCCTCAAACAATGAAGCAGAATACGAAGCATTAATTGCAGGGCTAAAGCTGGTAGCAGCAGCAGAAGCAGATGAGGTAATAGTTTTTTGTGATTCACAGCTTATTGTTAACCAGTCAACAGGAGAATTCGCTGCCAGAGACGAAAGGATGTCGGCATATGCAAAAGAGGTCATCAGATTGGCAGCCTTATTTCAGAACTGCCGACTACTCCAAGTAAGCCGAGATGATAACAGCCATGCCGACGCGTTGGCCAACCTGGCAAGTTCAATACAGACTGGAAAAACAAGGACAATTATGATTGACTATATGTCGGGCCCGAGCATAGAACCACAGAACACAGAACGGGAAGCAATGTGTGTGGACATGGGGCCAAGCTGGATGGATGCAATTGTTGCATTCCTGAAAGAAGGAAAGCTGCCAGAAGACCGCAAGGAGGCACATAAGGTCAGATTGAAGTCGGCAAGATTCAGTCTGACAGCGGACGGACATCTCTACAGAAGGTCCTTCATTGGACCCCTTTTAAGGTGCGTACACCCTTTGCAAGTTGAAGATTCTTTATATGAAATTCATGAAGGAGTTTGTGGAAGCCACGCTGGGGGCAGATCACTAGCTCACAGGGCCATTAACCCAGGGGTATTGGTGGCCCTATATGCAAAAAGATGTAGAAGCATACGTGAAGAAATGCGAACAATGCCAAAGGTTTGCACCTTTGATACACCAGCCAGCTGCTGACCTGAATCTAGTATCCAGCCCTTGGCCGTTTGCCCAGTGGGGCATGGATCTTGTTGGATAACTTCCCTAGGCAACTGGGCAGAGAAAATACTTGCTGGTAGCAACAGATTACTTCACGAAGTGGATAGAAGCAGAACCTCTTGCCAAAATCCGAGATGTGGACGTCAAGAACTTCATATGGAGAAACATCATCACCAGATTTGGCATTCTAAGAGCCATAGTTGCCGACAACGGAACGCAGTTTGACAGCAAACTCATCAAGAACTTTTGTGCAAAATTCAAGATCAAAAATTACTTTTCAACACCAAGTTTTCCCCAAAGTAATGGGCAAGCAGAAGCATCCAACAAAGTAATTTTGGATGGAATAAAGAAGAGGCTGCAGGCAGCAAAGGGAAAATGGGTATACGAATTACCCAACGTGCTTTGGGCATATCGGACTACGCCGAGAAGATCAACAGGGGAATCCCCCTTTGCCATGGCTTATGGCACAGAAGCAGTCATTCCACTGGAAGTCGGCATTCCAGGGATCCGAACCCAGGGAGTTGAGAATGGGACTAATGACATACTCTTAGCCCGAGATCTGGATCTTTTGGAAGAACGAAGAGAGAAAGCTACAATTCAGCTTGCAGCATACCAGCAACAGCTTGCCAGAGCTTACAACAAGAAGGTCAATCCAAGAGATTTTCAAGTCGGCGACCTAGTCCTGAGAAAAGTCGTCGGCAACAAGAAGGATCCCAGAGAGGGCAAGCTTGGCCCAAACTGGGAAAGACCCTACAGAATCACGTCGGTATTAGGCAATGGAGCCTATCGACTTGAAGATAATGAGGGCAAAGCATTACCTAGACCATGGAACACTTGTAATCTGAATTTTTTCTATCATTAGATGTTCCTTGTTATTTTTTCAACGTCATCAATAAAATCATAGCAGAATTCCTTTACACTGATAAAAGATAGCAATATTATTTCTGAATAATGAGAACCCAAGTGGAACTCAGGTTCACATTGGGGGCAAAGAGAAGAAGAATATGCTTAACACTTGTTGAAATTTGTAGCAATTTACAAGTTGAAGTTAAGCCGAGATTATTCCTTATCTTCACTTGTTGAAATTTGTAGCAATTTACAAGTCGAAGTTAAGCAGATTCCTTATCTTCACTTGTTGAAATTTGTAGCAATTTACAAGTTAAAGTTAAGCAGATTCCTTATCTTCACTTGTTGAAATTTGTAGCAATTTACAAGTTGAAGTTAAGCTGAGATTATTCCTTATCTTCACTTGTTGAAATTTGTAGCAATTTACAAGTTGAAGTTAAGCTGAGATTATTCCTTATCTTCACTTGTTGAAATTTGTAGCAATTTACAAGTCGAAGTAAAGCTGAGGTTATTGCTTAAACACTTGTAGAAATTTACAAGTTGGTTAACGCGAAGAAAATGCTTAACACTTGTTGAAATTTGTAGCAATTTACAAGATGACGTTAAGCCGACATATGATTATCTGTTGAAATTTGCAACAATTTACAGGTTGAAGTAAAAGCTAAGTATATTGTTTAAACACTTGTTGAAATTTGTAGCAATTTACCAGTAGATCATTGTTTAAACACCTGATTAACTTGAGGAAAGTTTATAGGTTGAAATTAAAACAGTATGTGCTTTATACTTGTTGAAATGTATGAAAAGTTTGCAGGTCAGTATCTTGCCGAAGTAAAGCTTGTAGTTATTATACCCGAGGTATGTAACCCCGAGAAGATTGCACAAAGGAGGCAAAGTATGAAAGGCATGCAAAATATTCTGAGTATAGAATCATACAGAAGTAATCAAGAGAAAATAAAGATTGAAGCATTCAGGGAAAACAGTTGTAGTTTTTCACAAAAGAGGGTACAATCAAAGAGTAACTGTTCAGAAGACGGCACATCGGCCACATAAAGAAGCTTATACTACCCAAGAAACAAAAAAGTACAAAAGACATCAAAGTTATGATTCCTCAGCTTCAGGAGCAATTTGGGTTTGGACCTCGCAGATTCTTGAAGAACTACTTCAGCCGCCTTTTCTATTGCAATTTCTGCATCAATCTCAGCAAGAGTTTCATCAATACTCTTGTCAACCTGAGCAACGTCGGATGAAGCGTGCTCAGGAGTAGTTTTCTTGGCAACCTCATCACCATCTTCATCTTGAGTCAAGTCCAGGACTTGCTCAGTTGAAGGAAGGGACTTGGACCCAGTAGCCTCCTTTGTTTTTCTCACCAGGGCATCACCCTCTTCATCATCTTCAGATTCTGAATCTTCTTCGGATTGAGCTGGTGGAGGAGGTGGAGGAAATGGAAGAGGAATGGCATCAGCCTTCCTCAAAGGTGAATCCTCTAGGACATTGAGCTTCTTGAGAAGGGACATCCAACCAAGGGAGAAACCCCTGTTGCATGCCTGCTTCACTTGTTGCTCATAGGCCTCTGTCAGATCGGCCATACCTTGATTATAGGCCTTATCATCGGCATCTTTTATTTCGGCTGCCTTAGTGGCCAAAGCATCTTCAAGCTCCTTCTCGGCCTGGGCCACCTTATCCTCGGCCTCTTTTAGCTGAGATTGAAGAACTTTATTTATTGCCTTAGCGGCACCAGCTTTTTCCTCGGCATTATCCCTCTCCTTCATGGCAACCTTGGCCTGGTCTTCCAGTGTTTTCATCTTTGACTGCAGGCTCTTAATTGATTTTTGAAGGGTGGTGACTTCCCTCTTTTTCTCGGCTAACTTTTCACGGTTCTCAAAAGATTGCATGGAGAAAGAGTGGGCGTGCTGGATGGCCTGGAAGAAAACAGAAGTATTTAGAAAAATTTTAAGTGTGAAAGAATGAGAAAGGAAGAGGAAGTACCAGACAAAAGCACTTACTTGAACAGAGTGTTGCAGCATCAAAGCATAATTTTCATATTCACTAAACCCGGCGTTACGTTCCAAGTCGCCTGGGAGAAGCAGTGCAGTGCTAAGTGCAACGCCGACATTTATATCATCGGCGCTGTCACTAGCCATTACAGGCTTATCCTCTAATGTTATTTTAGGAGCCCAGGGGGCATCAGGCTTCTTTGACCCCGAGGTCGTTGCAGATGACCTCGGCCTTTTCGATTTGGTAGATTCAGAGGGAAGGGCTTCAGCGGACCTCTTCGTAGGGACAGAGGTAGTTTTTTTCGCTTGGAGCCAGCTGGGAAATCGGCAGAGTGTCTTCAGTCTCAGCCTGAGGCACTTTGGCCTTTGGTTGAGCCTTCTTGACTCTTTTTGGCTTAGGTGGAAGCTGCGTTTGAGTTGGAAGAGCGTCAACGTTGGTTGGGATACTGGCCAAAAGATCCTTGGCAACTGGTTTTGCGCGACCCATCTTGGCAGTAAGGACCAGACGACGCCGACGTTTTCTTTCTGGTATAGGGATCGAGTATGGGGCTGAAGTTGATGGTTGGTCAGCTGGATCAGAAGTTGATCCTTGGTCTGTTCGTGATGTAGATGCAGTCAATGGAGTTGTGGCAGAAGGTGGAGAAAGGCTTTTCTTCTTCCTTTTAGGGACGTCGGGCAAAATTGACTTGTATGTTGGAATGAAGTTAAGAAGCAAAGGCGCTTTCCTTTTCTGGACTGGCAAGTCTAAAAGCTTCTTCAAATCCTTGCTGGGGACATAGGATTGACGAAAGCTTTTCGGTGGCTTACAAACATCTGCAAGAAGAATACACATTAGAAACAGACAGAGTATTAAGGACTTGAAAAGGAACAACTAAGTATTGACACTGGGCTCTTACCCTTGCCCTCTTTAATTGAACGAGGAAGAGGGTAGAGGTGGACATCCTCGTCTGGGGCAAACTCCCAATTTCCCGAGGTAATGAGATAGTCATCTCCAGCCCCTTGTTGGAGTCTGGGAGGTCGGCTACAATTTTGAACTCTGTAGACCTCGGCTTAAGGTAATAGACATAGCCTTTTTCTTTCAGATTGAGGTCACACATGGTGTAACAGTATTGAATATCAGCTAAAGTTATCCTGACATTTCCTATTTGGCTAAGGCTATAATACCATTAATCACTCGATAAGAGTTAATGGTAAGTTGCATGGGGTTTAACTTATAGTAATGGAGAACTTCACGAAAAAGGGGATTAAGTGGAAGCCGAAGTCCACATTCAGTGAAAGCAACAATGGGAAAGGGCATCGTATCATCTGTGGGCATGATAGAGTCGTCATCCCCAGCCAGTCTCAGATGGACGTCGGCAGGAATGGCGAACTCTTCCCTAAAGTATCCAAGTTTGGTTGGGGTATCTACCCTATGTTTCCACATGCCCATAATGTCAGCGTAAAGGTATTCGACTTCAGAAAGGGGATGTTCTTAAAGGGTTTTTAAGACCTCGGCAAAACCTAGGTAAATATTGGTAAGGGTTGTTTCAGTTTTTCCTAAGAATTGGTAGGTTCTATAGACAAATCCCAAAACTGAATCTATGAAAGCAAAGATTGGGGGCACAGATCTGGAAGGAAACACAGAAAACAAGAAACAAAGAATGAAGTTTCAGAATCAAGAACAGAGGTAGGGTTCTCAAAAGTATAAAGAATACAGGAGATATAGGGTCAAGAACAGTGACAAAAAAATGGTGAAACAGTGCAAGTGTTCAAGACATGGACAAAAGCAAAATTAAAGCATTCAGATATGTGGTTCGCAAGATAGATGTTTGAACAAAACAGTAATGGCAAACTAATAATGAAGAATATCGACAGAATTGAAAACGAGAGGAATAGTAGCTTACCAGAGGAAGTAAGGCCGGAATGAAGTTCGCCGAAGTCAGATGATGGTTACAGAAGTAATAGAATCGCGGAAGCTTCACCAGAAAGACAAATGAAGACGATTGCAGAGCTTGGAGCTTGAGCAATGGTGGATTCGAGAGAAAGGGTTTAGAGAGAGAGAAATCAAGTGAATTGAATGCAAAAGTGAAGGAAAAAGCAAGAGGCAAAAGTTTTGTTGAAAAACTTGAAACGGCGGCAAAAATAGAAGCATTTAATACGCCTGGAATATCGTATGCGTCAGACGGCGCAGACAGATGCAAGACGGCTTACAAGCACGTCACAGACACGAACCAATGAAGGTGAAACACGTAAGTAGAACGGTTGAAAAGAGATGCATGACAGCTCATGCGCGTAAAAGAGTTCATTAGAATTCTCGTTCTTGGAAGAAGACATGTCGATCTCGGCTGAAGAGTTCTTATGCCAATGTACTGAAAAGAAGAACGATATAGGTTCCATCACCTCAGAATGCCGAGGTAATAGAACCTAAGGGGCAGTTGTGGGGATATATTTTCAGAGTACCAACACGTGGCAAGGTGATGCCGACGTATCAGCTGAGGTGCCACGTGTCGAGGTAGTTATGCCGAGGTGATCTCGGAGTTACCGAGGTTATCTACGAGAATACCGGAGTCCAAGATAATTGGATAAGGGACAAGAGTCCAAGGATGAAGAAAGACTTCAGTATGAATAAGGATAACACTCTTAGGGAGTCTATCCTTATCTCTTGAGGAGTCCAAAGTAAGTACAGAATTGGAGTCCATAGAAGTCATGCTTCTAGTGGGACGGGATTGAGTAAACTATAAAAGAGAGGCACCCCCGTGGGTCTAAGGTACGCAATTGATACTTTGAGCATTGTTTTTAGCACTATTGATTATCTTTGAGAGATATACTGACTTGATCGTCGGAGTGCCCCCGGGTGGAAGAACCACCGCCGGAGCTTTCTCTTTCTGTACAGGACAGCAGGGTGCCATCTATTCTGCCTGTGTTCTACAGCTGAATTACTAAGGTGGGCAGTGTGATCGGAAAATCACTCACACAGGTAATATCGAGCAAAATATATTAGGTGATACAGTCGTAAGTTTTTTATGATCATTTGCGACAATTTTTTGATATTTGACAACCATTTAATGCATTGCCAAAAATGCCATTTGTTGTAATATTGGTTGAAATGAGTATCAAAATTTTGATATTCTGGTATTGATATGCTCAATATATTAGTTGTAACAAAAATAACGTGTATTGACCACTTTCTATTGATTTCCAGCCAGTTTACAAGTTGATTAGATGATTTTAAAAAATTTACAACCGCATCACTTAATTTCTAATAGGTATCATATGATATTTCTGATATTATTACACTACTACTAATATTGATATTTCTCCCGATACCTCTATTTAACATCGTGATAGTAACTAAATCATCTACATAGATTATATTGTGATTACAAGACTTAAATAATGGTATTGAAGAGATCAATAACCCGATATGTATTGGCCAATACAGTATGCATTACCCAATTTGTATAAGACAGTTGCCAAAATTTAAAACCATGAATGAGAGAGAGAGAGAGAGAGAGAGAGAGAGAGAATATACAAAGCCAAAGCCGCCAGTCTTGTGGGTTGGTGCAACCATGGTATATTTTGAGCAATGTCTTCCAGTAAAGAGTTTCAAGTAAGGAATTTCATCGAAAGCTGCAACTATACTCCGATTCGAGAGAGCGGCATCCAATTCTCCTTCCACGGTATTATAGCCCTTAAGCTGAGAATCACTGAAATTCATTCGTTTCAAGATATCATGAATAAATGAGACTTTTGGATAACCAACTGATTGCCCTTTATTTATAAGCTCTTGCACATTAGTAATAGATGGTTCAAGTTGATGAACTGTCAAAAGTGAGGTTAAGCTAGCTGTGTAACTTTGAGTCAGAATTAACACCACGAAACACCATATGATCACCACAAACCTCGCCAAGTTACTTACTACTTTCTCCTCTGTAATAAATGTTATTTTGGTAATTAGTATAAATAGGAAAAACAAATAAACAAACTTAGAAAGCATTCTTAAAGGCTAACATTACTATTAAAATGGATTTGAGACCATTATTATTGTTATATATGACTGACCAAGAAAGTATTCAAACTCTTGGGTTATGATGCTGTGGGTATATGATGAGAGTATTAATGCGTAACTGCAGCACCAACAGCAGTCTAAGTTCAAGCAGCTCAACCAAGGGCTGCAGCCTCAACACAAGTGTGTGCAAGTGAATTGCACATGTAAGGCATCAAGAGTAGCTAGTCTAGATTCAAGATCAATGACAGGCTTGTACAAGTACATGTGTAATAGAGAAAGGGGATTAGTAAGTTAGAGTTTGATATAAATATCTGTAATCTCTTGTTAATTGATTCATCCAATACAACATTCAGTTTCTTGTTAGTATATCATGGAATTTCAATCATATAGATTATGTTCAAATTTTAGATTTGAATATGTTAGTTTTGGAAATGCCTCCCCTCCATATTACTATTTTTCATATTCTTTAATACTTTAATTTGTGAGTCTCATTTTGGATCCACGATGATGATCCGAACTATTAATCTCATAATCTTTGTAGCGAAGACTATTTGTGATATCAATGAACAAATAAAAAAATCACATTTTGTTTTATAAACTCATAATCGTTGTCCATCTTAAAAAATAAAATGTAATTTTGTCATATGTCAAGTGATATCTGACGAAATTGATTTTCTGCACAAGTCATCTTTACTACTGTGTCTACGAGATGAACAGTTTGAATCACCATTGTTAGACTGGAATAGGACCACGAGACAGAGTATAGAAGGATATGGATGATAGTGGTATAGAAGCAAATTATTCTTGTTAATTTTTGACTCGTTGTCCACTCTCAAATTAATTTAGTTTTGATGAATCTTATTTCTTAATTGAATAAAGATTTGTAGAAAGATCTATTTTACTCGATTTTACAAGTTTCCTTATTAGTTTTGAATTGGATTGTAAAGAAACTGAATTAATTTGAGAATTGTGCTATAAATATAAGTTATTATGTTGAAATACCTCTTGGGTTTATAATACTTATAGCTCTATAAGTATTCCTTCTTTTTGATGGTGACAATTATAGTTTGTGGGATTGTCCCTCAATGTTGGCTCCGTTGAACCATGTAATATTTGATGTCTTGTGTGATTGTATATTTGTCTCTATCTTTGTTTGTGTTCTTCTTCCCAATATTCATAAGTATCATCAATTTGATGTGGTTAAATTTTTTAGTTCTCTAAATAATCGAGTAGAAATTTCGGAAGGAAAAAGAAAAGAGGAAAGGAAAATAACAAAAGTAGAAATTACAATTTTGTTACTTTTCCTTTCTTTTTACAAGTTGAAGATGGAAGCATACCCGAAATGTTATGTTTTGTCTTGCTTGCATGGACAATGCATGACCATATGGAATTGGTTTCTTAATGTTTTAACTCTTGTTGGATAAACAATCCATAAATTCTAGACAACTAATTTGTAGTTGTGATGAGACAAACTGCTGCTATAATATTTTTTCTAGTGTTTTGTGGCTTCAAGCTCTTTATACAATGATATGCAAATGCAGTAAAGAGAAGGAAGAGAGGGAATTACTGTGAGAGAAAACCATGGTTGAGAAAGAAAACCAGACACTGTTGCTGACTTGTCGCAGAGGAGTCCCATTAAAATCTTCATTAATTTGACGTTCAAGGATCAAAATCACAAAACCAATGAACACAAAGAAACAAGTACTTGTCACCCATAGATCCCAAGTCAATGGCTTCAAAAAAACCCATGCACTTTTGTAATTCTTCTTGTCTTTAAAAGGCACGATCATTGTCACACCAGATTCAGTGTATGGGAATGTAAAGTCCACGTAATTGGATCTGTTTTCCCTAATAGTAACATCTCCAACCACAACATCAAATTTCTGTTCATCAAACAAAAAAACCCAAAAAGTGACATATTTATAAATTATAATCATAAGAATGCCCTTATTTAGTAATTTCATTTTCACTTTGTCACTGCAAATGAGATCACCAAATAAAAATATTATTGTTCTAAAAAAATAATAAGTTGTGTCATATACTTTACACATGACATGATTTTGTTCAAATCTCTAACAAAATTCTAATAAAAGTGTTAAGTGTAACAAGTTCTTTCTTTTTGTTGATAAAAAAAAATGTGTAACAAAATAATACTTCAAAATAGTGGATTGTTGAGTTTTGAAATTCATAAAGTAAAATACAAATAAGTCATAATTTAAAAAAATTTATTATTATTATTTGTAAATACCATTATACGCCTAAATTAAATTATCAAAAAAAAATTCATCTTCTCTTCTTCTGTTGCCACCACACCACCACGTCTGACAATCATCCCAACCTTTTCCACCTCATACGTATTGGTAAAATATTCCTTCTAATAATATATATAGCATGGAAGAGTTACAGTAATATATTTTGTTGCAGCCCTTTTATAATAATAATAAAAAAATGAATAGTTATAAGTGTATAGAATTTGATAATCCAACACAACCCTTTCAATTGAGATGTAATCGCATCCCATATAGGAGAATTATGTCGATAAATTATATTTTGTTCTTTTATATTTGATTATTTTTTTATTTTAGTTTTTAAATTTTTTTTTTTCCATTTTGGCCTTTTATGTTTCAAAATTTTCCAATTTACTGCAAAAGCTAATTTATGTTTAAAATTATATAGAAAATGATATATTAATTATCATGTGATATAAAAATATTTTATTATCTATAACTCACACTCCTGATACAAATATAAACTGCAATATAATAATATATATTTTATGTTATGTAGTAATTAACGTAATATTTTTTGATTAATTTCGAATAGAAATTAATTTAAGGAATAAATTAGGAAAAACTTGAAACAAGAGTCATTGAAAAAAAATAAACTTTAAAGATTAAAGTAAGAAAATGGCCAACCATAAAGAGGAGAAACCCAAAGTAATGTTCAAGGATCGAATTATGTACACGTAGAAAAACACATTAAATTGGAAAAAAAATATAATTAAAATAGTTTATAAATTATAGTGGAAAAGGGTGTTTAATTAACCTACCCCAAGGAAAAGTTGGTGCAGCAAGATGTCAAAACCCCCCTGCTCTCCATAAGGCTTTTCAAAGGGAATGTACTCGTACGGAACCGAATACGGTAGTGCCGCCATTACAGCTTCGAAAACGTCCATACAGTACCCAGTGACCATCGTCCTGTTAGTGATAGGATCTCTCGTCACCCTCACAAAATCAGAATAAAAAGTCTTCACTGGAACTGCCACTCTCAACACCTTTCCATTTGTTGGCACCACCCATCCCTTTGGAGTATATGTAGTATCACCTTCAAAACTCAAAAAAAATTTAAAATTAAAATACAGACCCTTTTTCAATAAAATAATGCTACAATGACTACTTTATTTCTACCATCTCATTTTCTCGTTTAATTTGTCACTTTACTTATTGTCACTGAATTGGAGGTATACATGAATAGTTAGACCATTACACTAATGTTGTGTTGACCAATAAAATGATAGTATAACATGGCATAAAAATATGATTAGTGAAACATTATTGTTTTTAATAAAATGAAAAGTGTGTGAAAGAGTAATCAAAATGAAGCCAAAAAAAAAAAGTAATAATTTATTGGAATAGGCTTTTTTTTTTCAGTTCATAGAATCCAATTGAGGCAATTTTCAGCTCACCTTGGGCTCATTTCGATAATTTAGATTGTTCATATTGTATGATTTACTAAGTAGATCATTAATGCGAATTTTTTTTTTTTTTAAAAAAAAAAATGATCCAACCATATGATTACTAATGTTTGCTCAATTTAATTTTAGATATGCGGCAAGACCAAGAATATGAACCATTCAGATAAACGAAGTGGGCCTAGTATGAACCCAGTTGTTTCAACTTGACCCTTAAACGGATACACTACAACATATAAGAGTTTTAGAGATCAAAAGTGAAAATTTTTTTGCAAAAGACATTTAGGGATCAATTTCCATCGTCATAATGATAGTCGCTAAAAGGTCGTCCCAAAAAGTAAAAAACAAGACATTTAGAGACAAAATTTTGAAAATGTCCCTAATAAATAGACTTTTAGGGACAAAATAATTTGGTCTCAAAATAGTTTATTTTTTGAGACAAAAAATTTGGTCCCAAAAGGATAATAATTCGTCACTAATGTCCAATTTTTGTTGCTAAAAATATAATAACGATATTTTTCACAACAAAATTATTTGGTCCCTAAAAAATAATTTTGTCCCTAAATTTTAATCTCTAAAACCTTAATTTTTTGTAGTGATAGAAGTTAAATTATCAGTCAATCCTATATGATAGACTTAAATACTTACAAATCTTGTACACTTTTTTGATGCACCAATAAGCCTAAAAATATTTATTTGACCTCAACGCTTTTTTAAAGATATTAATAAGTGAAAAAATGTGCTTAACTTGGAAGTAAATAAATCAAGTCAATAGAACTGACCTGTAAGCCTTGTAATAAAATGGAAATAGTGTGGAAGAGTATCAAAAGAGAAATAATTATTGTACATAATTAAAATATAAAAAATTATAATGTTATTGAGATTTATTTTAAGTGTTACAATAAGTGATATTTAAAATAAATTTGAGTCACACAATTCATTTCCTGTCTACGTTTTAATTCTGTCTATACATATATAAAAAAAAAAAATGGAAGTAGTCGAGGAATAGCTGCTATAAATGGAAAAAATTCATATGTTAGTGTATTACCTGGCCATATAATAGCTTTAAGGTTGGCCTGAGATGTTGAGTAATCCTTGTAACTCGTATTTACTGCATCAAACTTTAATTGTCTTCCAATTCCATGTTCCGGCGTCCAAAACCCGATCCCTCTCGGCCCATTTCCGATCACATTCACAATCTCAAAAGCGGACGATTGTAGTTGCCCATCAACAAAGCTGAAATTTCCACTAAGTCCTCTAAATCTAGTGCTTGAAAGAGCTTGACAAAGATTAATACCGTTTTGAGACACCCCAACACTTTCAAAGTCAGTGGTTGAATTTTTTGCAATGCTGGAAATGCTTAAATTCAACGGGCCAACTTTCTCAACAGCCATTGCCAGGGCTGTGGCCGCATCGTATGCCCATAACCCAAAAACATTTAGATTACTAGTAGTTTTCTCTTGGTGCGTTTTGTTTTTCCACCTACTAATAAAATCTTCAAGCTTTTTACTTTTTGGAACGTGTGGTTATACACCAATCACCCCTTGCATTGAGTCAATGATGATTGAAGGGTCAAAAAAATTCCAGGAATTCGTTATCCCATCAGTTATGATCCAGACATACCCTTCACTCATCATCCTGATTTCATTTGCTTTGGTAAATAAGCCAGCGCTAAGAGAGCAAGTCATGTGTGTTGGAGATTGGCTAAAGATTCAGCTTGCCAACTAGCCATGCAAGGCTGGCCATGTGATCTCTTCTCCATGCTTGCCAACCAACAAAGGTGAGTTGGCCATGTGAAGAAAGCCACCGAAAGGAGAAAAATGGGCTGGCAGCCAGCTCACTTGAAAGCCTCTCTACCTCCTCTATAATGTGTATACATAGAGAGGGTGAGAGCAGAGTTTTTACACAGTGAGGTGAGCTAAAAAGAGTGAATACAGAGAGAGAGAATTATTCAGAGAGTGTTGTAATTCTTCTTTGTTCAATATAGTGAATCTGCTGCCCGTGGACGTAGGCGACTTGCCGAACCACGTTAAATCTCTTGTGTTGTTGCTTGTGTGTGTTCCCTGGTGTGCCCCCGATCCACAACAATTGGTATCAGAGCTTGGGTGGTGAAAAATTGAATTTTTTTCGAAAGTGCCCAGATTTCGAAGTGCTCGAAATTCACTTTTGAGCATACCAGAAGCAAGATCTCGACGAGAGGAGTCCAACCACGCAAAGAATAGCCCCAGAAGAGGTCCCACGCGCTACCACGCGCCGTCTGAAGAAAGAGAGTGAAGCTCACTCTCACCACGCGCCTCCACGCGCTGGCTGCCGCTCGGCGCGTCATCCCACGCGCCACACGCGCGTCTCCAGGAAGAAGATGAGCCACGTGGCGCCACGTTAGTGCCACGCAGACGCCGCGTCAGTGCCACGCAGACGCCGCGTCATCGCCACGCAGACGACACGTCAGACTCCACGTCAGCCCACGTGTCAGACACGTCAGCCCTGAGCCGCTGACCAAGCCGCGCCGTCGTTGACCAAGCCGCCGCGCCACCGTTGACCAAGCCGAGCACGTCGATTGATCGCGCCGTTGAGCCGCGTTGACCGAGCGACCGTTGACAGCGCCGAGCCGCCGTTGACCGAGCCGAGCCGCTGTTGACCACGCCTGTAGACACCCCATTTTTGACCGTCCTGAAGACTTGGACGTCACCGTTTGAACGCTCGGTGATTATCCATGTTTGTGTTCGTTTGGAGTTCCCGGAGGTCTCGGCTACGCGCCCTGCCTCAGGATCTCCGAACTCGACCGTTTTGTGTTTGGTTTTGCACCAAACACTTGTGTTTTGCCTTGGAGGGGCAGAGAATGCCTTGTGAGGCATCCCCATACACCACCGGCAGTGGTTAGAGGCCACCGGCTGGTTTTTGTTGCCACCGGCAATGTATGTGGCCGTGTAACAAGCCCGCGGGGGACCTCGCTACAGTTCGGACTCGATCTTTGTTGCGGTTCTTAATCTGAACCAAAGAGTCCAAATCCGGCAAATCGTTTTGAGAAAACAGATTTTTTGAAAGAAGTGCCAAACATGGACTGCTTTGCCAGATACAGAGTCGCCACCTAAATATTTTTAAAATGGGAAATTTAGGAAACCCTGACTCGGTGCCGAAGGCCACGTGTCCGTCATCACCAAATGTCTTGGCTCGGGAGCTTGGGTACGATCGGGGAAGGTCAGCTATGAGCACCCCCTTTCGCCCAGTCCGAAGACCGGCCTCTACTAACCGTGATATCCAATTTCGAAAACGTTATGTGTTCTTATACCAATTATTAGCCTAGAATTACTATGTTATGCGCACAGCAAACAAGTATAGACTAGATTACCTAATTTGGAAATAAGCATTGCATATCCGTTCATTTTGAAAAGGCTTTGGAATTTGCTACTCGCAAGTAGGCTAAAACACGGATTTCAACGAGTTTTTCCAACTCAAGCAATCCAACCTCCACCCACAGGCATTCAAACAGTTTATCTCATATAAGCATTTAGCCATGTGGTAAGCCTACTGTCATGTCAACATTCACACGCATGCGATATGCTAAAGCGTGAACACTTACATCGTACTCCGTGCCAAAACAATAAACTGGTTAGCAAACATGCATGTCCTAGTTCATGTTAAAATGGCTAATGCAACACATACAGAGATGCAGTTTAGAGTAGGCTCGGTTAACCCTAAAATGGCATGTGAAATGCTACAATTATCACGTATTCAATTTTGGAAATTGAAATACAATGCAGTTTGAATGATGTACCGAGCCCGGTGCATGTAAACAAATGCATGGATGCACGCATGCATTGCATAAGGTATGCTAAAATAGATGTGCCCTAATCTACCATCATAAGCAGGTAAATAAAAGGGAGAAAGAAATGGGGGTCGGAAGACATGCACACCACTCACACACACTTATTACAGGTTTGCTCTCACACGGAGAGACCGAATAAATAATACAAATTATTAACTACGCAAGCTAATTAAATATTACAAATAGCCTAATTAGTTGACAAACTAACTAAACTAAGAAAAACAGTAAACTGCCTCGGGAGGAGAGCCAAATGCAGCACGTGCTCGGGTCTTGCTCGGAATTGCACTGCCATGCCTAGACTGCCTCTGTTTTCCCTGCTTTGTTCCTCTGAAAATTGCCAAAGTCTTCAAGGATACCTCTCTGGACATTGGAGAATCCCACCGGCTAGAGGAATTGACCACCGGCACTAGGGCGTGGTCATCGGCACAAAATAGATCCACCGGCCATTGATTGACTGCCGGTCGGCACTAAATACTGCCGGCCGGCAATGAATTCCTGCAGAACCTGCAACTTACAGCAGCAGAGGGCAAAATCTTGCATGGCAGCTCAATTCAAGCAATGTATGCACCCAACACATTCCTTATCATGTTTGTGACTCAAAGGAGGATGTGCCTCGATTCTCGGGCCACCAATCACTCATTTCCATGCATGATGGCCCAAAGGATCAAGTGTGCAATTTTCATGTCAAATGAAATGCAAACTAAACAATCAAAGAGCCCAATCCCCATCACCAAATCAAGGGACAAGGCATGCATGCAAGATGCCTTGCAACCTAATCATGTTAGCTAGGGATGCAACATGAGCATGTGAACAAACAATGCAAGCACACAAGCAAACATGAGGTAAGCACGCAAGCAAGCAAATGATGGTCTTAAACATGACTTAGGCAACTCCAAATGGGCCTAAAATCAGTGGCCAAAATGCCCAAAAATGAGGGCTAAACACACATGCACACATACACATGTTAAGGTACCAACTTAAGCATCAAGCGAGCAAGCTTTAAGCACACTTAAAGGAAGCTAAACATGGATAATTAGCATACATAGAAAGCTCTGAAAATTATGCAAAACATGGTGCCAAACCAAGCAACAAAATAGACTAAGCGTGCAACAAATGGCCCAAGCATCCAAGGCAAGCCAAAGGAGACCTAAACCATGGCTAAGCCAACCAAGCCTCACAAGGCCAAGAAGGCTTAAAACAGGTCTAAGGCAGCCTTAGACCATACAAATGAGACCTCCTAGATGGCATCTAAGTGGCTCTAGAGCAAGGCATACACAAAGGTCAAGGCATGAGGCATACAACATATGCATTCAAAGCTTCAAAGAGGCATGCAAGGCAATCAAACAAGCATGTCTAAGGGACTGAAATTGCATGCTAAATGGTTCCAAACCATTGAAAATAATGCAAACAAGACATGCTACACATTTATGCGCTTAAGGCCAACAAGCCAAACATGCAAAGGGGCTATACAATGCAAGCTAGGGTCGACCAAAATAACTATGGACAGACCTCATTCATGGCAAAATAAGCATACAAGCTTCACAAATGTAAGCCTAAAACATGCTAGAAACAAAGGCACACAACCTAAGACATGTTAAGGGATCACAAGGCATTACATGGCAACTATGCTAAGCATGCATAAGGGACCAAAACCAACTCTTAGCAATGTTATATCATGGCATAATAAACATAAAATGTAGCCTAGACATGCTCAACACACATTCAAACAAAGGCTTCCTCAAGAGGCCAAGACTTGTCCTTTTCAAGGACAACAACGAGAGGGGGTGGCCCTCTCCTTCTTGGGACTTTAAGGCATCATCTACACCACTGAAATCCCTCAAGATTTCAATGGTGAAGAGACCCAAACACCAAAATCCCGGAGCTCAACAAAATAGCACAAAAATGAGGCCTTTCAAGACCTAAGAGGGGCCAAACTTCCCCAAAGCACAAAGCACCCTTAATAAACTATCAAGAGGACTGAAAAACAGAACTTTTTCGTATTAAACACCAAGCACAAAAATAGTTCAAAGATAGGTAAAAATGGAGTGCAAGAATGGGGTAAAAAGAGGACTAGTGTCTTACCCTTGTAGACCTCTTCACAAATGTTGATGTTGTTGCTTCCTTGAGCTCCAAACCAGTCAAGAACAGCAAGAACAACCTCTTGGGACCTCAGAAACCAAGGAAAGGTGAAATACTATGTGCTTGTGTGCAATAATGAGACACAAACACACACAAGGGCAAGAGAAGAAGAGATATAGATATAGGTTAGATATACCAAAGCAAACCCTAAAAACCAGAGCTCTTCCTTCTCCTTTTCAATTTTTCTAACCCTAGAACAAGGGAGAGAAGGCCTCCTCTTATAGAGGAGGCAATCTTGTAAGCTTAGTCACTAAGCAAAACAAGAGAGGCATCCCTCCATACACGTGTATGGAGGAGAAGCCAATGCCATACAGCTGCCTCAAAATATCTGAAAAAGCAACTGAACAGTAGTCGGCTAGCCAAAAATGTCATCTTGACAAAAATGACTGCCGACCGGCAACAAAGAGTGCCGACCGGCAATATATATTGCCGGTGGCAACAAAAACCAGCCGGTGGCCTCTAGCTAGTGCCGGTGGTGTGTGGGGATGCCTCACAAGGCATTCCCTGCCCCTCCAAGGCAAAACACAAGTGTTTGGTGCAAAACCAGACACAAAACGGTCGAGTTCGGAGATCCTGAGACAAGGCGCGTAGCCGAGAACTCCGGGAACTCCAAACGAACACAAACATGGATAATCACCGAGTGTTCAAACGGTGACGTCCAAGTCTTGAGGACGGTCAAAAATGGGGTGTCTACAGTTGCCCCTCTTGACAGAACTCGAAAGTCATAACAATGACGGGAGTGAATGTCAAAGCCCAGAGACGACCCATTTTTGACAAGGCCGAAGACTTGGACAAACATACAAAGCGCAAATGGTTGAACTCGCAAGCTGCCTACGTATCCCTTTAGGAATCAAACCAGCGTAGTTCAGGCACAGGCATACAAGCCGCAGATAAGGTATGCGCCCGTAGGCGGGGGCAAGATGCAATTGACGATGCAAAAGGCCGAGCATAACTTATGATCATGCAAAGAAAGCTGTAATGAAGCACACATGCGACAGTTATAAGCTAGCATACGCCAATCTACACTACAATGCAGAAAGGATGTAAGAGAATTATGCAATTCTCGATACGTCTCACGCGGAGGATACAATACCTGTGCGGCTCGTCCGGTTGCACCGGCCTCAAATGAGCCGTACATACAATATCGCGCCTGAAAAGAAAGCAAACTTAGCAGGTATGATATTGTTAGCAACATGCATGACAATGCAATGATGAATGCTAAATGATATGCAATATATACAAAGCTAAGTATAAACAATGCAAATGATATGCAAACTAAATGCAGGGCAATTGAATCGTGATTCAATCATGAGCGGGTTGAAACTACACATATGTCAAGTAGATTGATGGAAGTAACAAGTCCGTCTACCATAGAACGATGTCTGAACTATGAGTGATGTAGACGGACACAAGGACGAGTATTGAGTGGAATGACATAAGTGGGGTAACGACCCGTTGAGGAAAGAATAGTGATCCTAATGCCGGATGCAACAATTACACTACAATGCAATATATACAATGGATATGGCATGTAGCCAAACCGTATCTTGCCTAGGAAAGGCATGTAAGCATACAAGCCGCATCTAATCACAGAACTGTACGCGTGCAGAACTGTGTTTTGATGTGAAAAGTATGGACACATACCAAACCAAGCTCAACAAGGAAAGGTGCAAGCCATGAATGGGAGATGATGCGGTAGATGCATGCAAGCTATAATGCAATATGGATGAATGTTTACAGAAAATGCATGACATATGCACTATATTACAACGAAATGCATGACATATGCATGGTTTTTTGTGTTGTTTTTTTTTTTGAAATGCATGACATATGCAGGATTTATTTACAATGATGCATGACAATGCAATATGTTTGTTTTTTTTGTTTTGAAATGCATGACATATGCAGGATTTATTTACAATGATGCATGATATATGCAATATTTACAGTGATGCATGACATATGCATGTGTTTGTTTTTTTTTGAAATGCATGACATATGCAGGATTTATTTACAATGATGCATGACATATGCAAGCTAATTTACAGTGAATGCTGTACAAGCAAGCAACTATGAACCAAACTACATCTCATGCAGAAAGGATTAAGAGAATTAAGCAATTCTCACGGCGCCTTACACGGGGAAGGCTAAAAGCGACTACCGAGAACACCCGGAGTCTCAAACACAACTTCTCTCAGCGTATCGTACGCAGGAGAGGAAAAAGCAAAGCAAAAGAAACCTCTCAGCGCAGTACACGCGAGAGGGGAAAGACAAAAGACCTCTCAGCGTAGTACACGCGAGAGAGGAAAGACAGAAGACCTCTCAGCGTAGTACACGCGAGAGAGGAAAGACAGAAGACCTCTCAGCGTAGTACACGCGAGAGTGGAAAGACAGAAGACCTCTCAGCGTAGTACACGCGAGAGAGGAAAGACAAAAGAACGTGACGAGCGAGACCACGCGAGTCACAAAAAGAATGCAAGATACTGCAAATGAAACACGCATGCTAACGCAAATGAGACACGCATGCCAATGCAAATGGGGTACACGTGCCAATGGGAATGAGGTATACGTGCCTGTGCAAATGAGGCCAATGTGACACGCATGCCACATGGAGTGTAAGATGTAACAAATGAGACATGCATACCTAATAAGATGCAAGACAATGCAAATGGACTTAAATGCATAACAACGTACGCGACGATGCATGGTAAGGGAATGTATAATAACACGAACGATGCACGAGGCGAAAAAAAATGCAATGACAATGCATACGAGATGTGCATGACAATGCAAGGGGTGCGTGTTACAACGCGTGTAGTACGTGCATAACAATGCAACTGTGAGGCGCATGATGGCGAGATGTAATGCACCGAAGTAGTGCGATGAACGCGTGCAACGCCCGCGGGGTAACTATTGAATCTTATGAAAGACAAAAGGATACGAAAGGATACAACATTGCATGAATTTGAGTGCCACGCACAAAAGACATGGTCCGAGGTCAAAACGGAGGCCGGTTGAGCATCGGAGATACACTTTCTTGCACTTTCTTGAGCTATGAAGACCAGAAACCACTCATATTGCCTAAACAAGGCTGTGGGAACATCACCGGCCGGGCTAGGAGGGCACCGGCTGTCCATCGGCTGAAAATACATTCCATCGACACAATATTCTGCCGGCCGGCACAAAATATTGCCGACCGGCAAAAAGTTGCTGAGTCGGGGCAGATTCGACTTTTCGCTTTGAGTGTTTTAAAATAGGGTTTCTAAACCCTATTTTCTTACTTCATTTCCGCCGAAAACCATTTCTCTCTCTCTCTAGAACCCTTTTCTCTCCTCTTTTCCTCATTCCTTCGCGTTTTCACGCCATTTTCGTCGTTCGATTCGCGAAGTTCATCGCGTTTTGGACATTTTCGACCGATCGAAATTTCGTTTCGGCACTCCTTTTGCTATTTCCGCCTTTTTGGGATTTGTTCCCCTCGATTTCCTCTTCATTTCCATACCTTTTTCCGTCCCGACCTTTCCGGCCATTTTCCGCCTTCCCGGGGGTTGACTTTCGAGTTGACTCTTCGTATTCCGAGCCTATTTTCATTCTTCGACCATTTTCCCGTCATTCTCGACATGGCCGACGACATTCCACGCAGGGGGACTCCCTCGGATCACGAGATGGATCCGGAGCTCGAGCTCCTCCCGTTGAGCGAGCGCCCTTTCGATCCGGCGACCTATCGGCCGGCGATTCACGTTCTTCCACCCGACGGGCTGCGCCAGTTTAGGAGCTTCGACATGGCGTTGGATCCCGAGCTTCTGCTGCGCGAGCCTACCTCTCACCTTTCCTTCGGCGCTTCCGAGGTAACATCTTTTCTCTGCTTTAATTTTCTGCACTGTAGAACCTTTTAACTGTCAACCGCCACAGCCGATTAGATTCTTTAATTGCTTTAGGTCTGATACTCTGATGCATTGTGTATTGTAGTTGATCATAAACAAACTTGCAATTGATTATCTGTTTAGGACTCACACGCGCACACACTGCACTAGCCTTGAACTACTCAAACCACGGCACACACCGTATTTCACTGCAAACACCATTGCCCGATACCTGTTTGAATCTGAAAATATGCACGCATGCCACATTTGCACTGAACCACTCAAACACGTTGACGCATCACACGTTGTAGTTCACTGTAAGCACACCGGCACCCGGTATCTGTCTGAATCTGATAAACTTGCACGCATGCCAAATTTGTATTGATTTTGACTGTTTCTTCAAAACTGTACATTTTATATTGCTTCGCAATTACTTGTTTAAAAACAGGGAGATTCCCATACCATCCGCGGGTATGGGAATACCGTCGCTCGTGAGTGGTACACCGAGCTTCCCGACGCGGTTCGCCACATCGTAGACCAGGCCGGCTTTGGCGCGTTCTGCAGGGGACTCTCCCAGCTCACGACATGCAGACCTCTCCTTGCCGCTCTGGTGGAGAGGTGGTGGGACACCACCGATTCATTTCACTTTTCTGCGACCGGGGATATGACGATGACCCCTTATGATTTTTTGGTGCTCACAGGCATCGGGGTAGGGGGTGATCCGATCCCCTTTGATATTGACATGGATGAGTGGACTGCGGCTCAAGTCTACTTGCTTGGTGCGGCACCGCCTCTCGCGCGTCCCGGCTTCGTCCGGTACTCCTGGTTCGAGGTGCAGTTCCGGGTCCAGCCCCTCCTCGTTGATGCAGCTCCGATGACCTCAGAGGCCGTAGAGAGATATGCACGCGGCTTTCTGATGTTTTTGTTCAGGACGACTCTCTTCGCCGACCGGGCGAACACAGTGCCTCTCTGCCTTCTCAGCGCACTGGTGGATGTCCGGGACATCTTGCATTTTGACTGGGGTGGTGCCGCCCTGGCCACCCTCTACGGATATATGAGCTCAGCCTCCCGCGGCAGTGGACAGCTGCTCGGGGGTTACTGGCGTGCTTGGGAGGTACATTTCTTTTTCTGCTTTTCATTTCAGTTCTATGCTTTCTGTACTCTGTACACTGCACACACTGTAGTCTGCTTTACACTTGCTGTATACTGTACACACGGCACACAGACACTCTGCTTTACACTGACTGTACACTGCTCACACTGTACACTCTGCACAATACACTGTACAACACACGGCTCTGCTATTTTTGCTTTCTATTTTGTATTCTGCTTTATCTGATAAATGCACTGGTATTTATCTTTCAGTTGTGGGTTTACGCCTACTTTCCTAGGCTCGCTCCTGTACCCGATGCAGAGACCCCTCTGGTCGTCCCTTTTTCACGCCGCTTTGACGGGAGATGCATGCGGAGGCCCCGGGAGACCTTCAGCTTCTTCCACCGCTACTTCGACACTATCACCCCTGCCGAGGTATGTTTTACTTGCAGTGTAGTTAAGCTTCGCCCTTCCACTGTATATTTCAATAACAGTAAATAACAAATTGTATTTTATTTTCAGATCACCTGGCGGCCGTGGGCTCCGTTGCCAGCCGTGGCGCGGGATCGGTTTGTCGGCGCCATTGATACCTCGCGTTTCCGGATTCTGCTCGAGGGCCCGGTCTGTCGGGCTTGGTACCTGGGTGAGCGTTTCTTGCGTCAGACCCTAGGCCTGCCTGAGCAGATAGTCCCGGTGCACCCTCCCGAGCACATGCGGGATACTGAGCGCTTCACTGCCGAGCAGATGGCAGACTATACTATCGGCTGGGAGGCGGACGACTTCCGAGGCGAGGGCGATTACTCAGAGTACGTCCGGACCTTCCTCATGCGACCTCTGAGCGGCGGTCGCCGAGCTGAGAGAGAGAGGCCAGCAGCGCCAGCAGCTGGAGCAGGAGCTGGAGGGGGAGCGCCGAGGAGGGCTCGAGTCCGTGGCAGGGGTGGAGTTCAGCGAGGGCGAGGGACCGGTTGGCCTGCTCTGCCCGCTGCTTTGACTTTCCGAGGACAGGGTGGGGCGACCTATCAGATCCCCTTTGCTCCTCCACCAGCTGACCACGAGTTTGTCGGTGTCCCCGACTTGCCTCCGGTATGTGTTACTGCATTCTTCATCTTGCACTGTTATTTCAATTCAGTTTATTTGATATTCCACAGAATATTGATGCATCTGATACTTTTGCAGGCGTCTTCTGAGTACACCCAGCAGTCATTGGAGATGAATGCCTCCATGATGGGGATGCTACAGCGGACATTCGACCTCCTAGCCCTCTACAGCATTCCGGTATGTTCTTCCTGACCACAGCCTCAAACCATACACAAACTGCTTTACACATTCTGATGCATAACACAACATCTGATAAACTGCTCACAGCATCTGATACACGATACTCACACACGGCATTCTGCACTGATTTACTGCTCACGGCATTCTGCACTGATAAACTGCTCTCAGTATGCAGGTACTGTACTCATACACTGCATTCTGCACTGATTCACTGCTCACGGCATTCACATACACTGTACTCATACACCGCATTCTGCACTGATTCACTGCTCACGGCATTCACATACACTGTACTCATACACTGCATTCTGCACTGATTCACTGCTCACGGCATACTAATGCATTTGCCTTTCATGTCTTTTTAGCCTCCCTTCCAGATTCCTCCGGTGGGCGGCGCTCCAGCTGGACCTCCCATTTCTACTCGGGATGGCAGAGCATATCCTCGTACCAGAGGGGGGCGCCCTCATGTCAGGAGCAGCTCGCGGGCTCCGGTTCCGGATGATGAGTCTGAGGCAGAGACAGAGGCGGAGGAGACTGATGATGGCTCGGACTCGAGCTCAGACGGTGATGCCCCTAGTGGTGCCCCTGTTGATGATGCTCCTGGACCTTCGTCCAGGAAGAGGACCAGGACAGATTGACGGCTGCGGAGCCATTTTGGACATTTGATACTGATTTTTGCTATTTTTTTGTTTCTTCTTGCATTTTCCCCTTTCGTCAGTAGTTAGGGTACTTTGTACTGCCGCAGGCAGATTTTGTTTCCCAAAACTTATGTACTTGAAAAGATGATATGAAATGAAACAAACTTTTTGTCTGAAAAAGAGTGTTTACATTTGTGTATATTCCATACTTTGCACTGTATTGCATCATATTACACCTCAAATGTAAATGATCTCGATCTGTTGTCTGAAAAGTGAATACTTGTAAATTGAGCACTTGCACTATGATAATCGGATAACCAACCAACTAACAGCAAACAACTCATACAAACCACTGCTCAAACTGCATAATACAGCCCATACTCTACTGGGGATTGATCTGCATACAGCCCATAACACAGTACTTGGTTCATTCTGCACACAGCAAATCCTGAACAAATAACCCGGTCTGACAAGACGGATCATGAAACTGAAACAGTTGCAGTTGAAACACACTCGGATGTCCCAAATTTTCCCTTTTTTTCCCTTGCTTCGCATGAATGTAGAGAATGGCACAGCATTCTGAGCACAAACGATTTTTTGAAATAAAGAAGGGTTTTCAACCAGGGTATCGAGCCTACCACAGAACACAGCGAGACAGACTCAAACAGAGAAACAAAAGGCACACGACCTGAACACGACGAGACACACTCGGAAAAGACTCAAAGCCAAAATCGAGACCGACAAATCAAAAGACACGACACACGGACATGTTTACACAAGGACCTCAAATCTCGAGGAGCCAATTCTTCCGGGTACTATTCCCCACCCTTTCTGATTTGTGATACTCACATCACTCGGCCCTCATGCTTGGTTTTTCTCTCAAAACCCTCTTCTTACTTTTTCTCTCTGCTTACACCTCTCTATTCTTTATTCTCTCATTTTTTTTGTCCCTCCCCAGGGTGGCTAATAGATGAATAGGAAATCGCAGGCTCACGCCCAACATTGTTAGCTCACGGCTATTTTTCATAATGGATAGAGTGCCTTTCCGGCGAGTATGTTGGCGGGGGAAAGACAGAATACCTGACTCAATTGTGCCCCTAGTTCGTCACTTTAACCATTTTTTGTTTTCTTCCTAAAACAGTTTTGATCAAGATGAGAGTCGGATTAACACACTTATTCGATTTTTGATTTGAAAATCATGCGAATCAGGCTGTGAGCACTGAAAATTCTCCTTTTTGGGTCCAAACATGGTCCAATTTTGAAAAATGAAATAGTTTTCGAGAAAATAAGTCAACCTCAGTGAAAATTTTCAAAAACTATTTTGCAAACAATCAACGCTCAACGAGCGCGGAACTTACCCTCGAGATATGCAACCTCGGATCGGGGGAATGAAAATTGCCCCTGGCTAAAAGGGGGGGGAGGGAATACGGCAACGGAAAGTTGCCCCTGGTTTGGACAGCAACTCAGGGCAACTTATGGCAATGCATGGCAACGGAAAGTTGCCCCTTGTTTGGATGATGCCGCGGCATTCTGTAAGCCAGTCCTCGTTGATGACGATCGGATCCTCGGACGCGGAGGAGGCGAAGACGGTTTGAATCAATATATGGACACAGTCACCTGGAAGGTTGGTGGTTGGACTTCAAGAGGAAGTTAATCACGTAGTTCCAGGTTGCTGCAATCGAGACATTGGATTCGGAGGAGGCAAAAGTGATCAAAACCATGACATGGACTGAGACGCTATGGAAGCGTTGGGGGCTGGACTTCAAGATGAAGTTGCCTACGTATCCCAAACATGGGAATCAAGCCTTACGTAGTTCCGGCTAAGGTACACTCGGGTATTTTAACCTTCACTGTTTAGGCTCTAACTTTTGCCAAGGTGCCCAATGCGGGTTTTCGACCTTGCGAGCTATGTTTTTCTTTTTCTTTTTTCTTTTTCTTTTCTTTTGCATTTTCATTTCTTTTATTTCTTTTGATATTATTTTTTTGTTCTTTTCTTTTTCTTTTCTTTTTCGCTTCTTTTTGTATTTTTCTTTTTCTTCTTTTTTCTTTTTTTTCTTTGCTCTAACTTTTGCCTGGGTCGCCCTTCCGGGTTTTCGGCCCAGCGAGCCTCTCAAAGGGTAAAAAGTGTAGGAAGCCCATGCCAAATGGTTTTGAGATTGAAGCCTCTCTGTGTCCAGGAGAATGACTGCTGTGTTGATTTGCAGAAAAGTTCATCACGGCTGCTTCATGAGCCTTGCCGGGTGGGATCTGATCTCCTTAATCTGACTTTGATGCCTTTTGCTCGAGGGCTGCCTCAAAATAGGCCACACAGGCGTTTCATGGTATTGTTGAATGTTTTGAACGGATTCCAGTTTGCAACAGATAAATTGAATCCTGAGACCGAGAGCGATCCTGGGCTGCATAATCTCAAGAGTGATTCCACATAGGTCTTTGCAGGACCGCGCAAAACATTTTGTTTTTGAAAGTTTTTAAGAAAGCGACAAATCGCTCGCGCTGAAGATAGTGTGGAACCAGTCTGGATCAAAACAGGGTCCTTCTCAGTACTCACGCCGACAAGCATAAATTCATTAAAAGCTTAGCGTGCCTCTCTTTCCCTCAAAATGATCAAAATTTTGCAAAACCCAAGGAATTCCTTCCTCTTCGTTTTTCTCACCGCAGTGTTCGAAAAGGGTTTTATGAAAAGCTTAGGTCATTATGACGATTTTTAAGGTACTAGAGAGTAGGCGAAATGTACTGCCGTTCCATTCACATCCTCTGGCATGGCTGACTCAAATAGCAACAAGTACGGAACGTGATAGCCACAGCTGTTTCATTCAGTTTGTTGGATAGCTGGCTCCTCGGCAGCAACAGACTCAAAAAGCAAAACAAAAGGATAATTACAAAACGGTGTTTGAGGCAACAACCCCGGAATCACCTGGTATACTATACAAGAGGGACTGACTCATTACAACAAGACAGACCCTGTAAGCAAAAGACTGACTCAAGACAATGAGACAGACTCAAAACAAAACAAAAGACTGACTCGACACCCAAGTCAGAATTATAAATTATCATTAACAGATGCCCAAAAATGCGTGCCAAACGCCACATCCAAAAATGCGCCAAGCACTGCCCACAGGCGGTTCACCTTTTGATTACATACTCGCAGTATCTGTGTCCTCAAAATCCAAGAACTCTGTAGTGACTGACTTGGCCGAGGTAGGTGGGAGGATAACCTCGTTGTCAATTAAATCCTGCACCTCATGCCGGAGGCGAAAACAATTGTCAGTAGCATGGCCTGTCTGCTGGTGGTACGCACAGTACTGAGCAGGGTCATGCGTAGCAGGGAGATTCTTCGGGAGGGTCGGGGCTCAAGAGGTGTAAGATGCCCCTTTTGGCCAAAATCAAGAGTGCCCTAGACAAAGGCATGTAGAGAGGATGGAAGACTCGGCGCCCTCGAGGCAGGTACTTTGGAGCCTGAGCACTCTTGCTAGATGCACTAGCGAACGGATCGGCGGGGGCGGCCTTGGATTTCTGATCCTTTCCGGATGCAAGGTTGGGAGGGGAAGAACTGTTTTTGGCATGACGGGGCCTATCCCGGTTCTCTGATTGACTGGAACTGCCCTCAGGCGGAGTGGGGAAAGCGTCCTCTACAGCTTTTGTCACAACTGCAGATATCTGTTGCTTGTTCATTCCCCCGGCTTTCAAAGCCTCGACTGCCCACAGCAGTTGTTCGATAGGGTCGGCATCTGCCTTCATCTTGCCTTTGTCTCTGGCCTCAGCCTGATCTAGATTTGAGTTGGTGTGACATGTCATTGTTGTAACTGGAGGCCATCTCTGGTTGACTGAGTTCAATAACAATTCGCCCAACAGCGGGGCTCCTGGGGTACAAGGCTCCGGCATACGTGTGGCTGGCGGTGAAGCTGACATTCCATAGGCGAGATCGCCACGGATCTTTGAAGATCACCTATTCCCCATTAGTTCAAATGTAGTAGGCTCGCGAGCCTGATATAGTTGAGGGGTCCAAACTGGGTGCGCAGCGGCGATCTGGGTGGATGCGGCATATCAACAGTAGTCTCACTGTGTAGGGTGATTCCTTGATCCAACGCGGCCGTCATGACCACGATCTCTTCTGAATTCTGCGTCATGCTCAGTCCTGCCTCAGCAAGGAGAAGACACTAACTGTTCTGGATCGACTCTCTGAATCTCTGAACTGAAACGGAAAAACAAGCAGTATTCAGCCCCAAACAGATCAAACACGGGTGTAGCCGAACAACTGTACTCTACTACTGATCACTGTTCCCCAGAATCACTGGTCAAAACTGAACTGATACCCGCAGACACAACTAATTCTCAACAACACTGATACTAGTGCCCTCAGGCCGGATACCCGAACTTGCAAACTGATATATGCGTTCCCTGCAGAGATACACTCTAAAAAGCACATAGCAGGTAAAAGAGAGCCAAAATACCCCTATGTTGGGGTAGGGTTTCCCTGTCCTATTTTGTCAGGAGCTAGGGTTTCACTATGTACGCAGCGGTTTCAAACAACCTATGTCGGGTAAGCAACCTGTCCTAGTTTGGAATGGTCACTATGGATCCGAATATGCACTAGGTCGAATGGTCAAAAGGGGTGCCCCGGCTAAAACCAGGGTTTGTGTTCCCATACTGGCAGAGCCCGCAACCGGTCAGCCTTATGGTCATGCCTTGACAAGACAAGCCTCCGGCAAACCGCTCAGGAATAGCAGATGGCCAACACGGTGTCCTAGGCGCACCAATGCACATGCAATGCAAAGAAACACATAAGTGTAGTCAAAACAGGATATCACGAGTTCGAGTCAAGCTCTCTAAAATCCCCAGCAGAGTCGCCAGAAACTGTAACAAGCGCCCGCGGGGGACCTCGCTACAGTTCGGACTCGATTTTGTTGCGGTTCTTAATCTGAACCAAAGAGTCCAACTCTGGCAAATCGTTTTGAGAAAACAGATTTTTGAAAAGAAGTGCCAAACATGGACTGCTTTGCCAGATACAGAGTCGCCACCTAAATATTTTTAAAATGGGAAATTTAGGAAACCCTGACTCGGTGCCGAAGGCCACGTGTCCGTCATCACCAAATGTCTTGGCTCGGGAGCTTGGGTACGATCGGGGAAGGTCAGCTATGAGCACCCCCTTTCGCCCGGTCCAAAGACCGGCCTCTACTAACCGTGATATCCATTTTGAAAACGTTATGTGTTCTTATACCAATTATTAGCCTAGAATTACTATGTTATGCGCACAGCAAACAAGTATAGACTAGATTGCCTAATTTGGAAATAAGCATTGCATATCCGTTCTTTTGAAAAGGCTTTGGAATTTGCTACTCGCAAGTAGGCTAAAACACGGATTTCAACGAGTTTTTCCAACTCAAGCAATCCAACCTCCACCCACAGGCATTCAAACAGTTTATCTCATATAAGCATTTAGCATGGTAAGCATACTGTCATGTTAACATTCACACGCATGCGATATGCTAAAGCATAAATACTTACATCGTACTCCGTGCCAAAACAATAAACTAGTTAGCAAACATGCATGTCCTAGTTCATGTTAAAATGGCTAATGCAACACATACAGAGATGCAGTTTAGAGTAGGCTCGGCTAACCCTAAAATGGCATGTGAAATGCTACAATTATCACGTATTCAATTTGGAAATTGAAATACAATGCAGTTTGTATGATGTACCGAGCCCGGTGCATGTAAACAAATGCATGGGTGCACGCATGCATTGCATAAGGTATGCTAAATAAACGTGCCCTAATCTACCATCATAAGCAGGTAAATAAAAGGGAAGAAAGAAGTGGGGGTTGGAAGACATACACACCACTCACACACACTTATTACAGTTTGCCCTCACGGAGGGACCGAAGAATATACAAATTATTAACTACGCAAGCTAATTAAATATTACAAATAGCCTAATTAGTTGACAAATAACTAAACTAAGAAAACAGTAAACCGCCTCGGGAGGAGAGCCAAATGCAGCACGTGCTCGGGGTCTGCTCGGAATTGCACTGCCATGCCTAGACTGCCTCTGTTTTCCCTGCTTTGTTCCTCTGAAAACTGCCAAAGTCTCAAGGATACCTCTCTGGACATTGGAGAATCCCACCGCTAGAGGATGACCACCGGCACTAGGGCGTGGTCCTCGGCACAAAATGATCAACGGCCATGATTGACTGCCGGTCGGCACTAAATACTGCCGGCCGGCAATGAATTCCTGCAGAACCTGCAACTCACAGCAGCAGAGGGCAAAATCTTGCATGGCAAGCTCAATTCAAGCAATGTATGCACCCAACACATTCCTTATCATGTTTGTGACTCAAAGGAGGATGTGCCTCGATTCTCGGGCCACCAATCACGCATTTCCATGCATGATGGCCCAAAGGATCAAGTGTGCAATTTTCATGTCAAATGAAATGCAAACTAACAATCAAAGAGCCCAATCCCCATCACCAAATCAAAGGACAAGGCATGCATGCAAGATGCCTTGCAACCTAATCATGTTAGCTAGGGATGCAACATGAGCATGTGAACAAACAATGCAAGCACACAAGCAAACATGAGGTAAGCACGCAAGCAAGCAAATGATGGTCTTAAACATGACTTAGGCAACTCCAAATGGGCCTAAAATCAGTGGCCAAAATGCCCAAAAAAATGAGGCTAAACACACATGCACACATACACATGTTAAGGTACCAACTTAAGCATCAAGGAGCAAGCTTTAAGCACACTTAAAGGAAGCTAAACATGGACAATTAGCATACATAGAAAGCTCTGAAAATTATGCAAAAACATGGTGCCAAACCAAGCAAAACAAAATAGACTAAGCGTTGCAACAAATGGCCCAAGCATCCAAGGCAAGCGAAGGAGACCGAAAACCATGGCTAAGCCAACCAAGCCTCACAAGGCCAGAAGGCTTAAAACAGGTCTAAGGCAGCTTAGACCCATACAAATGAGACTCCTAGATGGCATCTAAGTGGCTCTAGAGCAAGGCATACACAAAGGTCAAGGCATGAGGCATACAACATATGCATTCAAAGCTTCAAGAGGCATGCAAGGCAATCAAACAAGCATGTCTAAGGGACTGAAATTGCATGCTAAATGGTTCCAAACCATTGAAAATAATGCAAACAAGGCATGCTACACATTTATGCAGCTTAAGGCCAACAAGCCAAACATGCAAAGGGCTATACAATGCAAGCTAGGGTCGACCAAAATAACTATGGACAGACCTCATTCATGGCAAAATAAGCATACAAGCTTCACAAATGTAAGCCTAAAACATGCTAGAAACAAAGGCACACAACCTAAGACACTGTTAAGGGATCACAGGCATTACATGGCAACTATGCTAAGCATGCATAAGGGACCAAACCAACTCTTAGCAATGTTATATCATGGCATTATAAACATAAAATGCAGCCTAGACATGCTCACACACATTAACAAAGGCTTCCTCAAAGAGGGCAAGGCTTGTCCTTTCAAGGACAACAACGAGAGGGGGTGCCCCTCTCCTTCTTGGGACTTAAGGCATCATCTACACAATGAAATCCCCAAGATTTCAGTGGTGAAGAGACCAACACCAAAATCCCGGAGCTCAACAAAATAGCACAAAAATGAGGCCTTTCAAGGCCTAAGAGGGGCCAAACTTCCCCAAAGCACAAAGCACCCTTAATAAACTATCAAGAGGACTGAAAAACAGAACTTTTTTGTATTAAACACCAAGCAAAAATAGTTCAAAGATAGGTAAAAATGGAGTGCAAGAATGGGGTAAAAAGAGGACTAGTGTCTTACCCTTGTAGACCTCTTCACAAATGTTGATGTTGTTGCTTCCTTGAGCTCAACCAGTCCAAGAACAGCAAGAACAACCTCTGGACCTCAGAACCAAGGAAAGGTGAAATACTATGTGCTTGTGTGCAATAATGAGACACAAACACACACAAGGGCAAGAGAAGAAGAGATATAGAATAGGTTAGATATACAAAAGCAAACCTAAAAACCAGAGCTCTTCTTTCTCTTTTTCAAATTTTTCTAACCTAGAACAAGGGAAGAGAAGGCCTCCTCTTATAGAGAGGCAATCTTGTAAGCTTAGTCACTAAGCAAAACAAGAGAGGCATCCCTCCATACACGTGTATGGAGGAGAAGCCAATGCCATACAGCTGCCTCAAAATATCTGAAAAAGCAACTGAACAGTAGTCGGCTAGCCAAAAATGTCATTTTGACAAAAATGACTGCCGACCGGCAACAAAGAGTGCCGACCGGCAATATATATTGCCGGTGGCAACAAAAACCAGCCGGTGGCCTCTAGTAGTGCCGGTGGTGTGTGGGGATGCCTCACAAGGCATTCCCTGCCCTCCAAGGCAAAACACAAGTGTTTGGTGCAAAACCAGACACAAAACGGTCGAGTTTGGAGATCCTGAGACAAGGCGCGTAGCCGAGAACTCCGGGAACTCCAAACGAACACAAACATGGATAATCACCGAGTGTTCAAACGGTGACGTCAAGTCTTGAGGACGGTCAAAAATGGGGTGTCTACAGGCCGGTTCGCACTATTGTTGCCGGTCGGCAGTCATTTTTGTCAAAATGACATTTTTGGCCAGCCGACTACTGTTCATCTGCTTTTGCAGATATTTTAGGACAGCTGTGTGGCATTTGGTATGGAGGGATGCCCTCCTTGGAAGCTTGTTGTATAAGCTTTACAAGATTGTTTGCCTATAAGGGAAGGGGTCTTCTCTTGGCTTTGGGGTTAGAGAATTTTAGAGAGAAAGACACAGAGAGAAGCTCTGGTTTTAGGGTTAAGGTTCATACATATCTCCTATCTCTCTTTTTCTCTCTTTGTGTTCTAGGTGTTTTAGTCCATACTATTGCACACAAACACCTAGTGCTTCACCTTCCTTTGGCTACTGAGGTTCTAAGGGACTGGTTTTGGTGTTTTGGAGCTGGATTCAAGCCAAGGAGGGCTTGTTGGAGCATCATTTGTGAAGGTGATCTACAAGGGTGAGAAACTTCCCTTTTATTCCCATTTTTGCATTGCTTTTCTACCTATCTTAGAGCTGTTTTCGTGCTTAGTGTATAATACAAAAAGTTCTGTTTTTTAGCCCTCTTGATTGTTTATTAAGAGTGTTTTGTGGTTTGGGTTTGTTTGACCCCTCCTAAGCCTTGTAAGGCTCCTTTTTGTGCTATTTTGTGCAAGTTTCGAGACTTTGGTGTTTGGGCCTCTTCACCACTGAAATCTTGAGGGATTTCAGTGGTGGAGATGGTGCCTTGAAGTCTCCAAAAGGGGGGGGGGCACCCCCTCTCCTTGTTGTCCTTGAAAAGGACAATTTTGGCCTCTAAGGGAGCATCTAGCTTAGGCTTTTGTTGATCATGCCATGGCTGTATTTTATGCTTATTGTCATGATTTAACTTTGTATTAAGTTGGTTTTTTTGGTACACCATGCATGCTTAGCATACCTACCATGTAATGCCTTGTTATTGCCTTAATATGCCTTAGGTTGTTAGCCTTTGTTCTAGCATGTTTTAGGTTAACCTTGTGAAGGTTTTGTGCTTATTTTGCCATGTTTTAGGTCTGTCCATAGTTGTTTGGGTTGATCTTGGCATGCTTGGTATAGCTCCTTTGTATTTGAGCTTGTATGCTTCAAGTATGTGAATGCGTAGCATGTGTTGCTTGCATCATTTGAGTGGTTTGGCAACCATTTGTAACATCATTTCAGTCCCTAAGACATGCTTGTATGCTTGCCTTGGTTGTCCTCTTGTTGCCTTTGAGCATTGTGTTATATGCTCTTGAAAGTGCATTTGTGCATGCCTTCATATTGAGCCACTTAGATGCCATCTAAGTAGTCCTTTGGCCTTGTTTTAACATGCTAAAACCTATTTTTAGTTATTTAATGCATGCCATGGTTGTTATGCTAAGTGTGTTTCAAAGCTTCATTACCTTGTTTCAAGAACTTGGACCATTTGCACACTAGTATTTGTCTTGTTTAAGTTGGTTTGGCACCTCTTATAACATGATTTTCAGGACTTATGTTGCATGCCATATGTCCATGTTAGCCCCTTTTAATGTGTTTAAAAGTTGCCTTTATATGCTTAAGCGTTGAACCATAACATGTGCATGTGTGTATGTGTTTAGCCTATTTGAGCACTTTGGCACTGATTTTGGGCCTAGTTAGGGCTGCCCAGTCATGTTTAAGTCCATCATTTGCTTGTTTGCATGCTTACCTCATGTGTTGTCACATACTTGGCCTATCTCATGTTGTTGCATGCTCGGAACCCTTCGTATTGGCATGCATTCTGCTTTGGTCAAGTTGCTTACATGTTGCAAGCTTGCATGCTTGTTAGTTTGCATGTCTCACATGTTTGTTTGCTTAGGTTGCATGCCTAGTGTGCATTGTTTGTCCACATGCTCATGTTGCATCCTTAGCTTGCATGCCTAGGTTGCATTGCATCTTGCATGCATGCTTTGTCCCTTGATTAGTGATAGGGATTGGGCCCTGGCTTGGTTGTTTGTATTGCATTTGAAATCAATGTGCACAACTTGGTTCTTTGGGCCATTGTGCATGGAAATGCGTGATTGGTGGTCCGAGAATCGAGGCACATGCCCCTTTGAGTCACAAACATGATAGGGGACATGATTGGTGCATACATTGCTTGAATTGTATTGCCATGCAAGTTCTGTCCTCTGCTGCTGTGAGTTGCAGGTTCTGCAGGCATTCTTTGCCGACGGCAGTATACATTGCCGACCGGCAGTAAATCACAAGCCGATGGATTCATTTTGTGCCGGTGACCACAATTCACTGCCGGTGGTAATTCTACTCAGCCGGTGGTGATTCCCAGTATCCAGAGAGGCATCCTTGAGACTTTGGCAGTCTTCAGGGAGGCAGAGCAGGGAAACAGAGGCAGACTATGCATGGCCGTGCACTTCCGAGCAGGACCCGAGCATGCGCTGCATCTGGCTCTCCTCCCGAGGCGGTTTACTGCTTTTCCTAGTTTAATTAGTTTGTTAACTGATTAGGCAATTTGTAATATTTAATTAGCTTGTGTAGTTAATTAATTTGTATTATTTATTTGGTCCCTCCGTGCGAGGGCAAATCTGTAATAAGTGTGTGTGAGTGGTGTGTATGTCTTTTCCACCTCCACTTCTTTCTCCTTTTTATTTACCTGCTTATGATGGTAGATTAGGGCACATTTAAATTAGCATAACAGTATGATAGCATGCGTGCATCCATACATTCGTTTACATGCACCGGGCTCGGCGCATCATACAAACTGCATTGTATTTTCAATTCCAAATTGAATACGTGATAGTTGTAGCATTTCACATGCCATTTTAGGGTTTGCCGAGCCTACCCTAATTGCATCCCGTATGTGTTGCATTAGCCACTTAACATGAACTAGGACATGCATGTTTGCTAACTAGTTTATTGTTTTGGCTTGGAGTACAATGTAAGTATTTACGCTTTAGCATCTCGCATGCGTGTGAATGTTAACATGACAGTATGCTTACCATGTGGCTAAATGCTTATATGAGATAAACTGCCTGAATGCCTGTGGGTGAAGGTTGGATTGTTTGAGTTGGAAAAACTCGTTGAAATCCGTGTTTTAGCCTACTTGCGAGTAGCAAATTCCAAAGCGCTTTTTCAAAACAAACGGATATGCAATGCTTGTTTCCAAATTAGGCAATCTAGTCTATACTTGTTTGCTGTGCGCATAACATAGTAATTCTAGGCTAATAACCGGAATAAGAACACATAACGTTTTCAAAATCGGATATCATGGTTAGTAGAGGCCGGTCTTCGGACCGGGCGAAAGGGGGTGCTCATAGCTGACCTTCCCGATCGTACCCAAGCTCCCGAGCCAAGACAACTTTGGTGATGACGGACACGTGGCCTTCGGCACCGAGTCAGGGTTTCCTAAATTTCCATTTTAAAAAATATTTAGGTGGCGACTCTGTATCTGGCAAAGCAGTCCATGTTTGGCACTTCTTTTCAAAATCTGTTTTTCTCAAAACGATTTGCCAGAGTTGGACTCTTTGGTTCAGATTAAGAACCGCAACAAACAAAAAAGGGAAGTCCGAACTGTAACTAGCGAGGTCCCTCGCGGGCATGTTACAACAGCGCCGCAAGCTCCGTTGACCGCGCCGCCTGCGCAGTTGACCGACCGTTGACAGCCGTTGACAGGAGTATTATCCGGTGATCTCAAACCACCCAGATTCTACAGATCTGAACCGTCCAACCTATTTTGGCCAGATCGAAGTCATTCGGAGTCCGTTTTTTGACGATCCAATAGTGTTTTCCAACTATTTGGAGTATTTCGGACACATCCGTACGGTCATTTTTTTGAATTGAAGTTTCTAAAAAATGACAGAATTACAGAGGCCAGATCAACCGAGTCCGTAAGTAATTCAGCGAGTACAAGCAACTCTAGGCATTGGACCCCGGTGTCCCATGCTAAGTTCGAGGTAGAGAAGTTTGATGGAAGCAGCAACTTCGGCATGTGGAGATGCGAAGTTAAGGATATGCTTGTCCAGATGAACCTGCACTTCACTCTGGGAGACAAACCAGATGACCTGGATGGGATAGAATGGGAGAAGGTAAATCTCCTGGCCTGCAGTTCCATCCGACTTTGCCTTGCAAAGAGGAGAAGTACGCCTTCACAGAATATGATATTGCGAAGAAGCTTTGGAAGGCGCTGGAAGATAAGTTCATGACAAAGAGCATTGAAAACCGGCTCTACTTGAAGAAGAGGTTGTTTCGTTTCGACTACAAGAAAGGTATTTCGATGAACGAACACCTAAATAACTTCAACAAAATTCTTACGGATTTGAAGAATTTGGATGATCACATTGGTGATGAAGATAAAGCACTGTTATTGTTGAATTCCTTGCCTGACTCGTATGATCATCTCACTACTACTTTACTGTACGGTAAAGAGAAGATCAAGTATGTTGATGTTGCAAACGCCTTGGTGAACAATGAGTTCAGAAGGAAAGATAAGTTTGCAAACAGGGACTCAGCATCCGAGGCATTGACAGTCAGAGGCAGAACAAATAACAGAAGATATGCAGGGCGAGGAAAGTCTCGCTCAAATCCAGAGGGAAATCTTCAGACAGAAGACGTCTTGCAAAAGACGAGTGTGCTGCTTGTCGCCAGAAGGGGCATTGGGCAAAAGATTGTCCCAATAAAGACAAGACAGAAGAAAAGGTGAACGTTGCACGAGATGGAGATAATGGTGAAGGAGCAGCCTTCACAGTTTCATCATATGGCCAGTCTGATGAATGGATAATAGATTCCGGATGTTCCTACCACATGTGTCCGAACAAGCAGTGGTTCTCGAGCTTACGAGAGTTCGATGGAGGAGTTGTGCTGATGGGCAACGACCAAGCTTGCCAGACAAAGGGGATTGGGACAATTCGACTGAAGATACATGATGGAACAATCAGAATTCTTGAAGATGTTCGGTATGTACCGATCTGACAAAGAATCTCATCTCAGTGGGAGTTTTAGACTCCAAAGGTTACAGAGTAACCATGGAAGGTGGAGTCCTCAAAGTTGTTCGAGGAGCATTTGTTGCAATGAAGGGTACTCGACAGGGAAATTTATATTTCCTAGACGGCTCTATAGTCACAGGGAGAGTGGCTGTCTCTACCAGCTCAGAACATGATGCATCAGACACTTCCAGACTTTGGCACATGCGCCTAAGGCATATCGGTGAGAAGGCTTCACAAGGGTTGGTAAAGCAAGGCCTGTTGAAAGGCGCCAAGACAGGGAAGCTTAAGTTCTGCGAGCACTGTGTACTGGGCAAGCAAACAAGAATCAAGTCTGGTACTGCCATTCATCGTACCAAAGGGATTCTGGACTACGTTCACACAGATGTTTGGGGTCCTTCCAAGAATGCTTCGTTGGGAGGTAAACACTACTTTGTGTCGTTCATTGATGATTTCTCCAGAAGAGTTTGGATTTACACAATGAAGCACAAAGATGAAGTCTTAGACATCTTTCTTATGTGGAAGAAGATGATTGAGACCTAGACAGGCAGACAGATCAAGAAGTTCAAATCTGACAATGGTGGAGAATACACATCAGATCCCTTCTTTGAGGTTTGCCAGAATGCAGGGATAGTGAGACATTTCACAGTTCCTGGAACACCGCAGCAGAATGGAGTTGCAGAACGCATGAACCGCACTTTGGTGGAGAAAGTCCGGTGTATGCTGTCACAGTCTGGATTGAACAAGGCATTTTGGGGCGAGGCATTGAACTATGCTCGTCATCTTGTCAACAGACTACCTACTGCAGCACTAGATGGTAAGACTCCCATGGAGGTATGGTCAGGAGTGCCAGTTACTGATTATGATCAGCTACGTATTTTTGGATGTCGAGCCTATTTCATATTACAGAATCTAAGTTGGATCCAAGAGCCAAGAAAGCCATCTTCTTGGGCTTCAGTGACGGAGTCAAGGGATATAGACTTTGGTGCCCTGAATCAAAGAAAGTTCTCATCAGAAGAGACGTTACCTTTGATGAGTCTGCAATGCTGAAGCAACCAGATCCTCAACAGAATGAGGAAGCATTGAAGAAGTCAGTGCAAGTGGAGTTTGAGACTCCAGCAAAGACTAGTCAGCCAATCAACCATCCTGAAGAAGTCTCAGAGGATAGCTCTGAAGAGAGTTCAGATGAAAATGAAGATCCAGAGGCTCCGCAACAATCAGAACCCATTGCAATCAGGAAAGGAAAAAGAGTTACTAAGCAACCCAGTTGGATGACCGATATGGTAGCCTATGCACTTCCAATCATTGAAGACAATGTTCCTTGCACTTTCAAAGAAGCCGTGCAGAATCCAGAAAGTGTCAAATGGAAGGGGGCTATGGATGAAGAGATCGGGTCACTTCACAAGAACCAGACTTGGGAGTTGGTGCAACTTCCAAAAGACAAGAAAGCAATTGGGTGTAAATGGGTTTACACCAAGAAAGAAGGCATCCCAGGCAAAGACAACATCAGATTCAAAGCTAGACTGGTAGCTAAAGGCTATGCTCAGAAGGAAGGAATAGACTACAATGAGGTATTCTCACCTGTTGTGAAACACATGTCTATTCGTATCTTGTTAGCTTTGGTTGCACAGTTTGATCTCGAGCTCGCCCAACTCGATGTCAAAACTGCCTTTTTACATGGAGATCTTGAAGAGGAGATATACATGTCCCAGCCAGATGGTTTCAAAGTTGCTAGCAAAGAGAATTGGGCCTGTAAGCTGAACAAATCGTTGTACGGATTGAAGTAATCCCCGAGACAGTGGTACAAGTGATTTGATCGGTTCATGATAGAAAAAGAATACACAAGAAGTCAATTTGATCATTGTGTATGTTTCCGTAAGTTTCCCGACGGTTCCTTCATCTATTTTCTCTTATATGTAGATGATATGCTGATTGCATCTAAGAGCAAGGTGGAGATTGACAAACTCAAGGCACAGTTATCAAGAGAGTTTGAAATGAAGGATTTGGGAGAAGCAAAGAAAATTCTTGGCATGGAGATCAAGAGAGACAGGAAGAAGGGCACGGTTTGTCTGACACAAACCAGTATCTGAAAAAGGTGTTAGACAGATTTGGCATAAATGGGAAAACCAAAGCTGTAAGTACACCATTGGCCCCTCATTTCAAGCTCAGTGCTTCGATGTCTCACGCACAGAAGAAGAACGGAAGCATATGGCACAGTTCCATATGCAAATGCAGTTGGTGCATTAATGTATGCTATGGTTTGTACAAGGCCTGACATCTCACATGCTGTGAGTATGGTAAGCAGGTATATGCATGATCCAGGAAAAGATCACTGGCAGGCAGTGAAATGGATCCTAAGGTACATACATGGCACGGTTAATCTGGGATTGAAGTTCGAGAGAGATAACCGACTCGGGCAGAATTTGGTTGGATATGTGGACTCAGATTATGCTGGTGACTTGGACAAACGCCGATCAACAACAGGGTATTTATTTACGCTTGCTAAAGGGCCGGTGAGTTGGAGGTCAACGCTTTCAGTCAACGGTGGCTTTGTCTACTACAGAGGCAGAGTACATGGCAGTAACAGAAGCCTTTAAGGAAGCTATTTGGCTACACGGGTTGATTGAGGACTTGGGTATTGTTCAGAAGCACGTTGAGGTGTACTGTGACAGTCAGAGTGCCATTTGTTTGGCAAAGAACCAGGTTCATCATTCCCGCACCAAGCACATTGATGTCCGTTTCCATTTCATCCGAGAATTGTGAATGAAGGGGATATTCTGCTTCAAAAGATTAGTACTGCAGATAATCCGGCCGATATGCTCACAAAAGTGGTTTCTGGGATCAAGTTCCAACATTGTTTGGACTTGGTCAACATCTCTCGGAACTGAGCACCTTCGGGTGCAAGGCAGTGTTGATCGATCACTATGTTGGATAAGAGAATCCTCGCCAAGGTGGAGATTTGTTGGAGATTGGCTAAAGATTCAGCTGCCAACTAGCCATGCAAGGCTGGCCATGTGATCTCTTCTCCATGCTTGCCAACCAACAAAGGTGAGTTGGCCATGTGAAGAAAGCCACCGAAAGGAGAAGTGGGCTGGCAGCCAGCTCACTTGAAAGCCTCTCTACCTCCTCTGTAATGTGTATATATAGAGAGGGTGAGAGCAGAGTTTAATACAGTGAGGTGAGCTAAGAGAGTGAATACAGAGAGAGAGAATTATTCAGAGAGTGTTGTAATTCTTCTTTGTTCAATATAGTGAATCGCTGCCCGTGGACGTAGGCGACTTGCCGAACCACGTTAAATCTCTTGTGTTGTTGCTTGTGTGTGTTCCCT
>JAPPVO010000013.1:143697029-143785176 GCA_030407325.1 Camellia japonica
CCGGACATGTTTATCGATTTGTAATCTTGTAATTAGATTTTGTAATATTGTTGAACTTTAGAGCTTTATATATGTCTTAAACTATAAAACATTGAGAATGTTTGGTTAATGGTAATATTTTGGAACTTGCCTTATAATGGAAGTTTAGTATAAACATTGAATATGTTGAAATTGAAAGGAAAAATGCATAATATTGATGCAGGTTGAAATATATATTTTTTTATATATATTGTGAGATGCCTCTTGATAAGAGATGAAATGGCCGGTGTTAGGACAAGTTGTTTATTATTGAGTTATCATATTGTTGGAATTTGAGGAAAACCTGTTTTCGAAACCTTATGCTTAATTTCGGGGACGAAATTCTTTTAAGGAGGGGAGGTTATAGTGACCCGGTCTTTTTCTTTAGATTATTGTATCCGGACTTAGGTTCCGTGGATCCTGTCATTATATATTGGTTGTTGTTGTTCTTTAATCTCTTGTATTTGAGTTATAGGTTGTGTTGGACGGGTCTGTTACAGGTCGGTTGAGTTTAGATGCCAAAACTAGTTGCCCAGATTTTGACCTGTCCGCTCGAGCGGGAGTTTGACGCTCGAGCGGGGATCCTTTTGTTGCTTGTCCGCTCGAGCGGGGGTTTTGGCGCTCGAGTGGGATTATCACCCATCCAGTATTTCCTGTGCAGTGTTGGACGCTCAAGCGTGGGATTGGACGCTCGAGCGGAAGTGTGTGAGTGCCGCTCGAGCGGGAGTTAGACGCTCGAGCGGGGACCTGTTCTGCAAAAGTACTGGGAGTGCGTATTCGACGCTCGAGCGGGAGTTTAGACGCTCGAGCGGGAGTCTGTGAGTGACGCTCGAGCGGGGGTTTCCACGCTCGAGCGGGGAGTCGACTACATCAGTCCGAGATTTCACTTTTTGGATCACTTTTTGACCTACTTTTTCTCTCTTAACTTTTAGAAACCACCGCTTGAGAGTTTCTCTCTCTACTCTTACTTTCTCTCTAAGATTTGATCTATTCCCAGTGGTCTTCTACCCTAGTTCCTTTGGAAGAAAGGTAGAGCTTCGCGAGGGCTTTCTTTTAATCTGAAAAAGAGAGGATTTGGAGCACTTTGGATTTTGGGTTATCATCTCCATCTTCTACATTTGGGTTAATTTCTTCGAGGTAGGGATTTCCTACTCCATCTTATAGGTTTTGTTCTAAGTTTTGGTATTTTGATATGTTGGGAGTATTTTGGAAATTTTGGGAAAAACCCTAGTTATTTTAATAAATTAATTTGTATAATTAATTTAAGGAGAATTGAGGACTTTATTGATTGAAGGGTGTAGTTGGATAATTTAAATCACTCGCCTATTGAATTGTTGATATATTTATTTCCAGTCTAGAAATAACTGTTTGGGCTATCGGTGGAGGATAGTCGCGATTGTTGTAGACATTGCATGTGGACTAGGGTTAACTGAAACTAATCACATTGGTTAAGTCAGTAAATTTTGACTATTGGATTAATACATAAAATACGTGTATTGAGTGAGCATTGCATTTGCATATTGTGTGGGAGGAGATAGGGGATGTACTCCACGGTTTAGGGGAAGATAGGGGATGGACCTCTAAACCAGATTTTGTTTGGGAGGAGATAGGGGATGGACTCCATTAGCATCACTATTATGTGTGCTTATTGATATTGAAGTGTTTTTTTTATATGTTATTGATACAACACTAAAATGTGTATCAAACGGGAAGTATGAAGTGCTTTGATATGAGCCTGAGTCTCATTTGTTTGGTCGATTTTGGAAGTAATGTAAATATGATTTATATATAGTTCACTGTTGTAAGTTTGGCCAGGTTCTGAGCCATATTGATAATAATGGAAAGTGAAACGTGTCATAGACATTAGTGTCATGAGACTGTATAATGATATAATTGATTATCTTGGTTAACCATCTATTGAATGCTATCGCTTTATTCAATGTTTATATTTGGTTTAGTACATTTCTACTGGACTGTGGCTCACCCTATATGGGAACATCATTTTCAGGTCCAGGTGATAAGCTACCTCCAAGGACTTAGCTTGGAAGGATTTGGATTTTGAAGACTATCTTTAGTTATTTGTTTTTATTTGATAGTACATGTAAACATTCAAGCCTAGGGCTTTATTTGTATTTGAGTTAGAACTCATATTTTTGTGTACAAGTGTTGGCTTGGAAAGATGTAAGCCCGTAGGGCATTTAATTTGATGTTACATATAATGTTTTTATTTAGTAATACTCTGATGAATGAGATAATGAATTGTTTTCTTTTAATATTGCATGTCAATGATATATATATAATGGGTTTATTTTGAGGGCGTTACAAATTTGATATAAATTTAGATCTATACTTATTATGTAATTTTGAATTCTTGCTTTCAAGTTTGTATGCATTCTTTTGGTATATTGAGTTTATGACTATTTCATTAAAAGTGCTTTACATGCTTTGGTCAATGTATTTTCTTATTATACTTGGTATTATCCTAGAAGTCACCTGAGAGATTATCAGACACCGGGACATGGTGATTTCCTAAAAGTTAAGATACGAACACGACAGGGATATGACAATTATATATAATATAATTTTTGCTGTTTTTATGAATATTGCACCCACAAATAACCAAAAAAATGAAACATTAACAAAATTCAACATGAAAAACCAACTCAAATTATAAACTTTAATGAATTTAAAGGGTATTGGAAATATTTTTTATTAATTATAAACTATTACATCATAGTTGTTTGCCTTTATCAACATTAGAAATTGTGGGTCTGCTTCTAGCACAAGTAGAAAACTTTCCTATAATCATTACAAGTTATAAAAATAACAATTTCAACAATCAAACATTGATTTAGATAAGGGAAAAATGCCACTGGTATTGTTTACGGAGAATACTACAAAGTGATGATTAACATAGACAAGATGGCTTGCATCATCCTTCTCTTTTGTTGATGTTTACGGAGAATACTACTCTGCATCTGAGGCTAATAATCTGACTATTTGTTAATTTGCTGGGTGATATGCTGCTGTGTGTATGCTGTGTGTAATCTGCTGATCTGTTGCTGTTACTCGGTTGGTTTAGGTTGATCTGCTGCTGCTAATCTGTTGATCTGCTGTGTGCTAATTTGTTGAGCTGCTATGTATATGCTGCTGTGTGCTAATTTGTTACTCTGTATCCATGCCTCTATTTTGCATCTATTTTGATTTGGCTGTTTGTTTTCTTGCTGTATCTGTAAGTGGCTGTCTTTGTTGGTTTCTCACCAACAGGGTATTGGATTGGTGCTGCCATGTGATGGCTTGCATCATCCTTCTCTTTTGTTGATGTTTCTCCCTTCCTGTAAGGTTTCCATCATCAATAAGGGATCTTTGTTGTTGATCAAAAAACATAGACAAGATGTTTACATAGTCGTGATTATAAATTTATAATGACACTTTTTACAACATATAGAAGATAATATCTTGGAGTGTGTCCAAAGGCAGGACACACATGTTCATTACCTATCCCCGACATGTCAAGGAGGAAAAAAGATAATTAAAAATGAGGCATGCACGTGGTGTGTTTGGTATTCATCCCAGTGTGTCAGAGGTGAGCCAATGTTCGACATGTGTTGGACACAGAAACAACAACTAAGTTGAAGTGTCCATGCTTCATAGATGTGCCTTAGATTTTTTGAATAGATGTGGAATCAATTAAACTAATTTATTTGCTACCTGCCATTTTGAATAGATGTGGAATCAATTAAACTAATTTAGATTGGCTTCTCCAGATAAAAAAATTACAGAACCATAATAGAAATCATGATTTCACTTGAAGTGTCCACACTCCTTTAGGACCTCGGAAATCAAGTATCCCACAAGATGTTGATATTCTTGCACCTGTAAATACTACTAGGTGCTTACTCTGCAAGTACAGAAGAACAAATTCAAAACGGTTAAATAATAATTAATCTAGAAGAGATGTTTTTGAAGATGTAAGAGACAATGTGATTAATTAGTTTTAGATTTTAGAAGTCCTTAACCTTCTGTATCATCAGCGCAAGCTTTTTAATCTGCCATTCAACAGTAAAAAAAATGATATCAGAGAGCTGAGACAAGATCACAGAACCTCTAACAGAAAATTGGTATATAGTTATTGAACAATATAGTACTTATATATTATTAGGATCAGAACATGGTTATAAAAGGAGCATTAGAAGAGCATTATGAAGTTGGTGAAACTTAACGAAACCCACCCAATTTAAATAGAGAAAACAAGCTGACATTGACAAGATTTAAAGGAACAACAATAAAACACTCTAATTAATTTGAATTTTTTATTGAATTGAATCTAGTTCTTAGCTCTTTTTTTATTTTATATATATATATTTATTTCCCCCTCTTGTTTCTGTTAATCTATGTGAATATTCGATGCCATTTGATTTCAATGGAAAGTACATCCTTCACTCTCTGTATAGCTGTGTTTATTTCATGTATATTCAGTATCATCCTTCTAACTATTTAGCACATCTTTATCAAGATTTGAAAGGGCTTTAAAAGAAGCATTTCTTCAAATGTAAGAATCCAAAATTTCAACATTTGCACTGTAGTTTTGTCTTACTAGCAGATTCAACTTTAAATAATAATAATAATAATAATAATAATAATAATAATAATAATAATAATAATTGGACTGTCAATAAGATGTTGGCATTTTTACTTGTAGTTCATAGTTAATGTTGCCCCCATTACTTGATATACTAGTTTGTCCTGTTGCTCATGCATATTTTGCCCAATAATGAAGATCAAGATCAACCCCAAAGAACATAGATTTCCATGTCTGTATGTATATTCATTCATTATGGTTTTTTTGAAGAAATCAAATAAAGTATTGTAACATACTCCACAAATCCAATACTGTTAAAGGTCTATAATAACCCAGTGTCTAATACATTGTGCATTGTAGAAACTCAACCACAATTCTATCAGAAATGATAACCCCCAAGTGGGGAAAAAAATCCTTTTGTTCTCCACGTTATGAGCATTTTTTTTTAGTGGTTAGAATGAGAATTAGGTAGAGATATTAAGCAAAGTGACTCACTTACCAGTTTATTATTTTATATTCTAATTTCTTTGTTGGTATAGGTATTCAAAAATACATTTAAAATGGACAAATCTTGGATGTTCAAGGATAGAAGATCAAAAGACTATGAGAATGGAGTTGAACAATTTCTTAATTTTGCTATGATCCGTGCAAGTGATCTTCAGTCCATACGTTGTCCTTGCAGAGTCTGTGGAAACTTGAGAAGCCAACCTATTCGAGAGATTAGAAATCATCTCTTTTTCAATGGTGTTGACCAAAGTTATACCACATGGATATGGCATGGAGAAGCAATCACTCGTGGGACATCACCATGTTTAAATGAGCAAGATTTTTCCCAACAACAATTTGACCCGTCTCCCACAGACAATGTAGCTGAAACAATAGAAATGGTTCAAGATGCATACGATCATTGCACGGCTGATCCTGAAGTGTTTAAGAAATTACTTGAAGATGCTGAAAAACCATTGTATCCGGGTTGCACAAAGTTTACCAAGTTATTTGCATTGGTTAAACTGTATAACTTCAAAACTGAATAGCCTATCTCACACTGGGTTTTCAGACCTACTGACGTTGTTGGGTGATATGCTGCCATTGAACAATGAAATACCATCATCCATGTATGAGGCTGGGAAGACGTTTGCTGCATTGGGAATGGGATATGAGAAAATCATGCATGTCCATATGATTGCATACTCTATAGAAATGAATACAAAGATGCAACTTCATGTCCTACATGTGGTACATCCAGATGGAAGTTGAAGAAGAATTCCACTGAAATAAGGAAGGATGTGCCTGCAAAAGTTTTATGGTATTTTCCACCTATCCCAAGGTTTCGAAGGATGTTCCAATTAGCAAAAATAGCGAAGGATTTGACATGGCATGCTCATGAAAGAGATTATGATGCACAATGTGTCACCCAGCGGATTCTCCATCATGGAAGTTAGTAGACCACAAGTGGCCAGATTTCGCTGGCAGAGCCAAGAAACCTTCGATTAGCTATTTCTGCAGATGGAATAAATCCACACAGTTCCCTTAACAATAGGTATAGTTGTTGGCTAGTTATAATGATTACCTACAATCTTCCACCGTAGTTATGTATGAAGAGGAAATTTATGATGTTATCATTGTTAATATCAGGTCACAACAACCTGGTAATGACATTGATGTTTACTTGGCACCACTAATTGATGATTTGAAAATGTTGTGGGAGGTAGGTGTTGAAGCTTATGACGCTTATAAAGAAGAACACTTCAGGCTGAAGGCTATATTGTTGTAGACAATTAACGACTTTCCAGCATTAGGTAATTTGAGCGGTTGTACTGTAAAGGGATATTATGCATGTCCAATTTGCAGTGAAGGAACATGTTCTCATAGATTAAAATATGGTAAGAAGAACACATATGTTGGCCATAGAAAATTTCTTCCACGCAATCATCCATATCGAAGGCAAAAAAAGGCTTTTAATGGTGAGCAAGAGTTTGGATTAGCCCCAATACCATTAACTGGGGAGGAGATATTAAGTAAGGTTGAAGGGCTTGTAACCATATGGGGAAAGAAAAATAAAAAGCATTACATGTTGGTGGTACAAAATGTTGGAAGAAGAATCATTATTCTTTGATCTTGAATATTGGAAGTACTTACATGTTCGACATAATTTGGATGTTATGCATATTGAGAAGAATGTGTTTGAGAGCCTCATTGGTACGTTACTTAATATTCCAGGAAAAACAAAGGATGGAATTAATTCTCGCCTTGATCTTGTAGAAATGGGTTTGCGTGAAGAATTGGCACCACAAATTGGGGAGAAGCGAACATACTTGCCTCCAGCATGTTACACATTGTCAAAGGAGGAGAAAAGAAGAGTATGTACAACATTATTGGAATTGAAGGTTCCAGAAGGATACTCTTCAAATTTGGGAAGTCGTGTATCAATGCAAGATTTGAAATTTTATGGTCTAAAATCACATGATTGTCATGTATTGATGCAACAGTTACTACCTGTGGCAATACGATCTGTTTTACCGAAGCATGTGAGACATGCCATTATCAGGTTATGTTTCTTTTTCAATGCTATTTGTAGCAAAGTGGTGGATGTGGGAAAATTAGATGAGATTCAAAAAGAGCTTGTGGTCACATTGTGTTTGCTTGAAAAGTACTTGCCACCTTCGTTCTTTGATATCATGGTGCATTTGACAGTGCATCTTGTTAGAGAAGTTCGACTTTGTGGACCAGTTCACTTTAGATGGATGTACCAATTTGAGAGGTTCATGAAGATCTTAAAGGGTTATGTTCGTAATCGTAATTGTCCTGAAGGTTGCATTGCTGAAAGTTACATTGTAGAAGAAGCTGTTGAGTTTTGTGTAGAGTACTTATCTGGAGTGGATGCAATCGGGATTCCTTCTAATAGGAACATGACAGTTGATGATGATATAGAAATTGGAAGGCCTTTATCAAGTGGTTATGTTGTTACTGTTGATCGTAATGAATGGGAGCAAGCACATCGTTATGTGTTAGAAAATACAAGTGACATTCAACCATACATTGAGTAAGAATATTTCATGTACATTTTTGTATAATTGTATTCTCACAAGTTAGAGATTTATCTCATAATATATTGCTTTATTGATGATTTGATAGGGAGCATATGGCTTGGTTGAAGCTAAAATATCATCGTCAATCACAAAGTCAAAAATGGCTACAAATTGAGCATAATAAAACATTTATGTATTGGCTTCGTGAAAAGGTATTGGGGTAATTCAACATTTATCTTTTTCTAATAACAAATATTATAAGAAAAAGTTACCTAACTATTCAACCATATACAGGTCTCAAAGGAATTAAGTGGCCAAAATAATATCTCAAATAACCTGAAGTGGATAGCACAAGGACCTCGATTGGATGTTATAAAATTCCCTGGCTATATCATCAATGGTTGCCGTTATCATACAAATGATCGGGATAACTCACGAGTTAGCCAAAATAGTGGAGTTAGTTTAGTGGCAACAACAATGCATGTGACAGGTTACAAGGATAAGAACCCAGTGTTTACTGATATGAGTTACTATGGAGTTATTATTGAGATATGGCAACTTGACTACAATATGTTCAAGATTCCGGTATTTAAGTGTGATTGGGTTGACAACACAAAGGGAATTAGAGTGGACGAGTTGGGTTTCACATTAGAGTGGACGAGTTGGGTTTCACATTAGTTGGGTTTCACATTGTTTGATGGGATATTCTGGACAGTGAAGTGCTCAATGGTATTAAATTGGTCAACAGTGCTCTTTTGTCATTGTTTGGCCAATTATTTTATTAGCTTGATTAATTTATTATGTAAATTTTGTAAAGCAATTTGTTTTTTGAATTTATGTTTTTAAGAAGTCTTATGACTTTGATGGTCAGGGTCCTGTGGATATGTTAGTAAGTAACTACTCTTAGATGGCCATTATATATTTTGAACATCAAATCAACTTGGCCTGTTTTTTAGTGATTCCGCAACTAATAGGAGTCTACTAAATATGCTCTTACTAAAGTTCATCATTTTCTGGAACACTTGATTTTCTCAACAAATCTTGAAATTTGAGAGGTGGGTCTAGAAACTAAAGTATGAAAAATGTGTAAGACTTCATGGAAAATGCTAGTGGAGGGGTGGCAATGGAAGTTTTTATGCTCACCTTAAGGGTATGGGAATGACCCTTGAAGGTGCAATTACATGGGAAAAAGCACTAGAGGAACTAAAATTTTGAATGCTTTTCTTGTAAATTATAGTCACTAGGATGGGTTGAGATTTTTTGGAATTACTTTTCTTATTGAGAAAATTGTGCCATTGGGAGGTAAAGATTGATATAAATTTTTTTTTTTTTGGTTAGGTTGAAATCCATTAATGCGCATAGGATTGTGCTTTGGTTTGGTAAGGAAAGTGAAGAAAATTATTATTTTTTAATTAATCCATTCCTATTATTTTATACTTTGGATGATTTTACTATTTTGGGTGCAGTGTTTAAATGAGATCCTGACAACTGAGTCTTAGGGTTGGTTGTTTCCAGAGAGGTACTTTTTAATCTTTGAGAGGAATTGTTAAGTAGTGTCTTATGTATTTCTTTTTTTATGGGGAAAACTTAAAGCTTTATTTTGAGTCCTACCTTTTCCTCAACTTTCCTGTTTTTGATCTCTTTGTGGTTGGTGACTTTATGTTGCACTCAGTTAACAAGTAACACCACTTGACATTATGTTATGAGGTCCACTAGGAAGAGTAAATAATTGGCAACCCTTGAAAGCTCTGGAGGTCTTTAATTGAAGTTAAAGAATATCATGAAAAGATAATTGTTCTTACAAACTTTTTATTCTAATACTTCTTCTTCTTCTTGCAGTATAGTACTTACATGTATGCTTATTTATTTGTTATTTGATGTTTAAATTTGTTTGCTTTAACAGGTCTAGCTTTGTTAGTTGATGTTCCAAGGGATGAGAATATAACTGGTATCCATTTACAGTACATTGCTTTACATTTGATAGAAAACAATTTTTCTTTTTTCTTTTTTACTTTCCTTGTTTCATTCTCTATAATTTGTTGATGTTTCTAAGAGACAAGAGCATAACTGGTAGCCATTTGCAGTATTTTTCTTTGCATATGATTGGAAACATGCCTTTTTTCCACCTCGTTGTTGCTTGCTCTATCATTTGAATAATACACATTAATTGGTAAGATTTTGGGGTTCTTAGCAAAGAGATTGAAAGCAATAATGTTGGACAACAATAATACAAAGGGGATTTTGGCCATAGCCCTTTACTGATAGGAATTTATTGTGAAAGTTAACAGTCAAAATGTAACGCCCTCAAAATCAACCCATCACATAAATAATATTGACATGCATTATTAAAAGAAAATAATACATTATCTCATTCATCAGAGTATTACTAAGTAAGGACATTACTTGTAACATCCAAATAAATGCCCTACGGGCTTACATCTTGCCAAGCCAACACTTGGACACAAAATTATGAGTTCTAACTCAAATACAAATAAAGCCCTAGGCTTGAATGTTTATATGTAAGTCAAATAAAAACAAATAACTTAAAACAAGGCTACAAAATCTGGTTCCTTCCAAGCTAAGTCCTTGGAGGTAGCGAATCACCTGGACCTGAAAATGATGTTCCCTTATAGGGTGAGCCACAGCGCAGTAGAAATATACTAAACCAATTATAAGCATTGAATAAAGCAATAGCATTCAATAGATGGTTAACCATGATAATCAATTATATCAATATACAGTTTTAAGACACTAATGTCTATGACATTTATCAATTTCCATTATTATCAATATGGCTCAGAACCTGGCCAAACTTACAACTGTGAACTATAAAGCATATTCACATTACTTCCAATATCAACAACACAAATGAGACTCAGGCTCATATCAAAACACTTCATACTTCCAAATTGATACACATTTTAGTGCTGAATCAATAAAACACTTCAATATAAATAAGCACACATAGAAGTGATGCTAATGGAGTCCATCCCCTATCTCCTCCCAACAATAAAACACTTCAATATAAATAAGCACACATAAAAGTGATGCTAATGGAGTCCATCCCCTATCTCCTCCCAAACAAAATCCGGTTTAGAGGTCCATCCCCTATCTTCCCCTAAACCGTGGAGTACATCCCCTATCTCCTCCCACACAATATGCATATGCAATGCTCAACCAATACATGTATTTTTCTGTATTAATTCGATAGTCAAAATTAATGACTTAGCCAATGTGATTAGTTCCAGTTTGCCCTAATCCACATGCAATGTCTACAACAATCATGACTATCCTCCACCGATAGCCCAAAACAATTATTTCTAAACAAGAAAATAAAAATATAATAACACAATAATAATCTCAACATTTAAATAGGAGAGTGATTAAATAATCCAACTACACCATTTAAACTTATAAATCCCCAATTCCATGAATTCAACTAATATTCCCAATTTTCCTCAAATTAATTGTACAAATCAATTTATTAAAACGACTAGGGTTTTTCCCAAAATTACCAAAATACCCCCATCATATTAAAGTACCAAAACTTAGAACAAAACTCATAAGATGGAGTAGGAAATCCCTACCTCAAATGAAGAGACTCAAAGAAGATGATGAAAATACTCGGATGTGTTCCAACCCACAATTTTTCGGATCAAAATGAAGATCAAGGGAAGCTCCACACTCAATACAAAGGAACTAGGGTAGAAGATCACTAGAACTAGATGTATTTATAGAGAGAAGATGTAGTCTAGAGAGAGAAACTCTCAAGTTATTCATTCAATGAACTTCATTAAATTGATTAATGTATCTCATACATTCATGATACATAATGCATCCTCTATATTAATGAATTCATTAGATAGATTAATGTATCTTACATATTCATAATAGATACATAATGCATCTCTAAGATTCATTCATAATAAATCCATCACATTCAATGTATTAGCATTAGTCTTCTATACATTGTATATATAGGTATCAATGATTAGTCACCATCTAATTGATGTACATGTCACAAGGAAAAGACCGGGGTCGCTATACAAAAAGTTTCACATAGAAGGTCCCTCATTTGAACAAATGCTTGCTGAATGATATAATGCCTATATATATAATTGTAAATTTACTCAACCATCTCATATAAATACTCACTTAACAATAAGGGCATTCTGATAAGTGCTTATCCAGGTTTACTTTATAGAGTAGCTTATTATGTATTTAATGTTCTCCATGTGTTTTTCGAAATTGGGTGATTAAATATGACCTCTCTCTCCTCTCTCTCTCTCTCTCTCCTCTCTCTCTTCTCTCTCTCTCAGCTGAAGTTATGAAAATCCTTACATATTCCCATGGGAGTACGTCGTGTGCTTTTCAGAACATTAAACACTGACAGGTAAATCCATGACATTTAGTTTTGTAGAATGATCGTATGTGTGGACCACGTTTCGGTTATGCTCTTCAAGGAAGTCTTGAGTTTCTGGGGTATTTTGTAACGCCCTCAAATTTAACCCATTATACATATAACAATGTCTTGCATTATTAAAAGAAAACATTGCATTATCTCATTCATCAGAGTATTACGAAAAAAAACATTCCATGTGACATCATAATAATGCCCTACGGCTTACATCTTGCCAAGCCAACACTTGGACACAAAATTATGATTCTAACTCAAATACAAATAAGCCCTAGCTTGAATGTTTACATGTAATTCAAATAAAAACATAACTAAAGACAAGGCTTCAAAGTCCAAATCCTTCCAAGCTAAGTCCTTGGAGGTAGCTTATCACTTGACCTGAAAATGATGTTCCCATATAGGGTGAGCCACAGCCCAGTAGAATATACTAAACCATATATAAGTATTGAATAAAGCAGTAGCATTCAATAGATGGATAACACGAATTATCAGCCTCACTTTCCATTAATTATTCAACTATCCATTATTACCAATATGGCTCAGAACCTGGCCAAACTACAACAGTGAACTGTATATAATAATTCACATTACTTCCAATATCAACAAAACAAATGAGACTTAGGCTCATATCACAACAACTTCATACTTCCAGATTGATACACATTTAGTGCTGTATCAATAATATCTATATATATAAACACTTCAATATCAATAAGCACACATAAAAGTGATGCTAATAGTCCATCCCATCTCTCCCAAACAAATTCCAGTTTAGAGGTCCATCCCTATCTTCCCCTAAATCGTGGAGTACATCCCCTATCTCCTCCCACACAATATGCAAATGCATGCTCAATCAATACACGTATTTTCTGTTTAATTTCAATAGTCAAACAATGACTTAAACCATATGATTAGTTCCAGTTATCCCTAATCCACATGCATGTCTACAACAATCATGACTATCCTCCACCGATAGCCCAAAACAGTTATTTCTAGACTGGAAATAAATAAATCAACAATTCATAGGCGAGTGATTTAAATTAATCAACTACCCCATTTAATCAATAAATTCCTCAATCTCATGATTCAACTAATTTCCCCAATTTCCTTAAATTAATTATACAAATCAATCTATTAAACAATTAGGATTTTTCCCAAAATTACCAAACTACCCCCAACATATTAAAATGCCAAAACTTAGAACAAAACGTATACATTGGAGTAGGAAATCCCTACCTCGAAGAATTAACCAGAATGGAGAAGACGAAGATGAAGACCCAAGTCCAAAGTGCTCCAAATTCACAAATTCTCAGATTAAAACAAAGATCTCGACCCACTCTAACTTTTAATAAAGCAACTAGGGTAGAAAACACCCTAAATAGATCAATCCTAAGAGAAAAGGTGAGTAGGGAGAGAGAAAAGTCGGACCTAGGGTTGGAAACAGAAAGAGATAGAAAAACTGATCAAAAACCCGCTGCTGCCTATTTAAACTGAACAGGCTCGCTCGAGCGAAGACATGGTCGCTCGAGCGACCAGACACAAGAAAGCCTTGCTCGAGCGAAGAAAAGCTCGCTCGAGCCAAAAACTCGATGCTTCAGGTCCGCAATCCAGAAGCACGCTCGAGCGACAGAATACTCGCTCGAACGAAGAACTCAAAAACATACACCTCGCTCGCTCGAGCGAAGAAAAGCTCGCTCGAGCGAAGAAACACTGCTCTCAGGTCTATACTAGACGCAATCGCTTGCTCGAGCGAAGAAAAGCTGGCTCGAGCCACTAGCCACAAAATACAACCCTCGCTCGAGCGACCAACCCAAAAACTGGACAGCAACACTTGATTTCCGAACCCAACCAACCTGAAACAAACCTGCCCAACACATCCTATAACTCCAAAAGAGAAAATAAAGGATGACAACAACAATTATACAATGACAGAATCTACGGAACCTAAGTCCGGATACAATAATCAAATGGGAAAAGACCGGGGTCGCTATATATTTACTACTTGTCAACTATGTTGATTTGGAATGAAATTGTTTCAGTTGGACATATAATACCACTGAAAGTTGCTGTGGAAGTGAATTCAATTGGTCCGTGTTATCATTTTTTACTATATGAGGTTAACTGAGAATGCTTTATTACAATTCATGTAAGAATTTAATATAGAAAAATAGGGCGAGTCGCATGGACAATAGTCTTTATTGAAGTTCCATATTTGGTTGAAAGCCTAATGCTAGTGACATTCTAAAAGTTTGTTTCAGCTGAGCCTGTGTGGCTACAGATGTGTTGTGGCTTTCAACAGTCTTACTAGTGCTAGTCTGCTCCAATTCAAGTGTATATGGACATAGTAGACACCCAGAAAAACTTATTGAACTCTATGAAATTATAGGAGATATTGGTAGAGATAGCCTTTTTAGGCAATCAACTTCTGCTTCTCCTCACATGCAATTTTGTTTGTGTTGGTACCACTCCAACATTTGGGCAATCAACTTCAGCTTCTGCTAGCAGCAGCTTTTTTGGAACTGCTCTGTCTTCTTTGGGGATCAGAATTCCTTCTTAGGTGGGTATTTAAAATAGTTATTGCTGGTTACTCTATAATATGGTTACATATTTCTTTTGCTACCAATATGAAACATTATTATTTTCTCATTCTATTTTGCAGGATCCCAGTCCACGACACCAACATTTGGAAGTACAGGCTTTGGACAGTCAGTTTTTTGCAGCCAACATGGACGAAGTAGAGTACCAGCTTACACTGCTACTGCTGAAGTAGATGACGGAAGTAGTGCTGCTAAACTGGAGTCCATTTCTGCCATGACCATTAACAAAGACAAAAGCCATGAAGAATTGAGGTGGGAGAGCGTTTGGAAATTACTGGTGTTGGTGATCTATCTGGAAGGGGTCTAGGTTTTAGCTATGTTCGCACTACTCGAAGGCTCCAATAAATGCAATGGTGAAGAAAAAGCAAGCTGTTAGTCGGGGAGGTTCAACTGTAACTGGAACAGATGCTGAATCTGTGTGTTCTGAATCTGTATTTTAAATTTAGATGCTGTAACTGGTGAATCTGTTTTTAAATGTAGATGCAATGGTGAATCTGTGTGTTCTGAATCTGTATTAGATGCTGAATCTGTTTTAAATTTAGATGTTAATCTGTGTGTTCTGAATCTGTATTTTAAATTTAGATGCTGTAACTGGAACAGATGCTGAATCTGTGTGTTCTGAATTTGTAACTGGAACAGATGCTGAATGGTGAAGAAAAACCAAAGGCCTTAATATTTTATATGTTCTGAATCTGTGTGTTTGTATTTTAAATTTAAGCAACATGTAGTCTAAATGTGCTGCTTTCTTTTTTTTCTGGTCATGGACTGATTGCTGTGGCTGCCTACTATTGGAGGCTTCCTTCAGGTTGGAGACTTCCTTCAGGATGATCTGTGTGACAGGTAGAACAAAATGTGTAAAATCTGTAAAATGTGCCAAAATGTGCGACAAGTAGAACTAATGTGGATGTAAATTTGATTTTGGTAATCAATGTATGGGTAGATTATTGATGTGTAAGGTTATAAATTTGATTTTGGATGCCGATCTATTCGGCATAAAATGCATCCATATTGCAAGAGTACAGAACAATTGATTGCACAAATGATTGTGAGATTGGAACATTGCCTAGTGCCTAATAGATTCACTATGATTTGATTGTACACAATATTGAAGCAAATTATAGAAGGATGCCAAACTTTGGCATGTTTTTTTTTTTTGTTTGTCATGGCCATGAGCTCCAAAATGATTGGCCAATTGATTGGTGTTATCACTTTTTTTGCAAGAATTGATTGACTAATAGGTCCCCAATCAATTTTCAAATCTATTGAAAAATGCACTGCCTTGATAGAAATCAATTGGCCAATCCATTGGCCATAATCCAAATAAAAGCTAAAACCCAAAATCTTGAGTGTTTAGTCAGGCTATGGGCTTCCAAATTAGATTTTTTATAATGACAAGGTTTGAAGTTAAATTAGATTTTCACAATCTCCTCATAAATTACTATTCAACACATTAAAACATCAAGCAAAATACATCATATTTCAAACATCAAGCAACTTATCCTCATTGACAATTTTCAAAAATTTAGAAGAAGAAAAACAAAAAAAGAAAAGGCAATATACTACCATATTTCAAACAATAAACAACCTGGTGAGGTCATATTCACCAAAACGCCAACCATAAGAATTTTTTTATACACAAAACATATCATACTAAACTCCCAAAAGTAAGCAAAAAGTGTTCACAAACAAATTAAGACAACCACAAAACCCATACCATAACATATTCAACTATCAATTTAGTCTTAAGCATAGTAAAACAATGAAAAGGCCAAGGTCAAGGCTTCATGTCCCTCATCCTCACCTTGTCCTCCATCCTCGTGAGGGGTATCTACATTTTTTTTGTCAATTCATTCAATGTCACTTACACAGATTTTAGATCATTCTTTTCTTTCTCCTACATCTCTTCTGAAATTCTCCAACTTGAATGTCATCCCCTCCTTAAATTTCAAACCAACATGCAACTCTTCCATCTTTGAGTTTAAGCTCTCCATATCCAATCTGGTAGCAGATACAGTTGCTTCCAAATGCTTGATCATAGCATCTGTGTGAAAAACAAGAAGCAAGTCTATTAATAAAAATTCAGATCATAAGTCAATTGCTGTTATCATGTGATAAGACTTACAACTCCTACACACTAATCCACTAAAAAAACACTTCAAGCACATGAGTATAGAAGTATGCCTCTGTTTCCAATTGGAATAGCCTATGTAAAACTCCAAATGCATTAAAATTCATTAAATAAATCATTAAGTTAAATGTGTGATATTACTACTATCACTAATATAGGAAGAGCGTGGTGGCAGCAGCAGCAAACTGGTAATAGAAACCGAGCTCGATTCAACTCACTCAGCACTCCTTATTGTTACAACAACTGTTCAGATTGCCTTCAAATGTTAATGATATTATGACAACCCATATTTTGGTCAAATCTATTAATTTCTCAAATAAGGAAAGGTGGTCACGTGAGGCATGGACCTCGGCTGCACCTTACTCAAGCAAGATGTGAACCATTAGGTATGTTAACTTCAAAGTGTTTTCATGCAGCTTTTTCAATGGAAAAGATATGAAAAGGAGATAAAATGGGAAAAAAAAAATTTGACTTGAATCGGAAACCAATATCTTAGATCACAAATAAAGGGTTCTAGATCCTTAAGAAAAGTAAAAAAATTTATGTGCCTGGGAGTTAAGTTCAAACACACTCATCATCATGTGCCAATTGGATCTATAGAATGATGTGGATTTGCAAAAAGAAAAAGTAACACTTTTTTTCCATGACTTTGAGTCAATGAGCAATCAATTGCAGCATTTACTGTTACCGACTTGATGCATTTAGATGCATATGCATTTTTTGACTATGTTAACCACGCAACACTATGTACCATAAATCATAACAGACCTTACAAAAGTCGTATAAAACAAGCTAGATTTCACACTTGGCTGCTAACCGTTGCTATAGAGATTAAAAATAAGAAGTGATCTATTTTGCACAAAAAACTGTAAATGTAAAGGTGATAAAAAGAAGCGACGATGAAGAAGAAAAATAATTGAAGGGAAGAGAAGAGGAACAAAATTCTACCTGTGAGCCACACAATACGATAGTTCTCAACCATCTAAGCCCACAACTCTTACCACATCGCTTCAAACCTACATTTATGAAGACAAAAATAAAAAATAAAAAAAATGTAATGTCTCTTTTTCTCATTTCTTTCTACTATCATTATACTATTTAGCTTCTAAATTGAAATTTCAAATTTATTCTGCTCATGTTTAAAAGAGTCAAGCACATTCTTAAGTTGAAAAAAATTTCAATTGTAAGTTAAGTAATCTCAATTTTTTTGGGTTAAAAAAGTTGAAAAAATCAAATAATCTAGAATCTACAATTGTAATCAAACACCATTAATTGACCTTTTTTTAATCAAATAACAAAATATGCTTGCTCTCAGTTTCCAGCTTTGCTTTTGGACTGCTCTTTTTTTGTTGTCCAATTGTCAAACTGTCTAACTCACAATCACACAGACTTCAAACAAAAATTTCAAAAGAGAAAGGGAAATAAAGAATCATTTTCTTCCATAAATGTCTCAAATTCTTAATATGAATAGAACGTAAGGAAGTAGTTTATTTCTTGTACTTGATTTCTGACCTCTGTTCTATTTTGTGGACAAACAATCATATGAAGAGACAAAAAAAGTCACCCAAACAATCCTTCCCCTTCCTCTTCCCCTCCCCCTCCCCTCACCCCTCACTACAACAAATTTGCTAGTCAACAGATATTTCAGCTTTTGTTTCACACTATTGTACAATTCCAAGTAATCTCTTGTGGTCAACCATGACAATAATTTGAATTTTGGTTGCACAACACTGCACAAATGCCCTAGTCCTTCAATAAAAAAAACTGAAACAAATTTAAAATTCAGGGTCGGTTTGTTTGCCCATAGAGTGTAGGTGGAAAGATAATGAAATATTAATTGATAAACTTACGTACTTGCAATTCTTTAGCATTCAGTAACTAAAACTACTCATCATGAGTTCGTTGATAGAGATCAGTAGCATTCTTTTTACACTCTCTCATTACACTCTCCTATCTCATCAATTCTTAATAACCCTAGAAATTGTCGTCTCTACCTAGACCAAAACGCAATAAAACTCAAACCTAGCATAATTTTTATCTACAAATTTAAACAATTCTCTTATCACACTTCCAATCATAGTTGACCCAAAAACCAAAATTCACATGCATAAGCAATAATAGGTCAAAATAAAGAGACCCATCTTCCAATTGAAGACAACCAAAGTGGGGCAAAAAGAACTTCCATTTTTTTTCCATTAAAGAACAAGAAAATTAAAATTGGATTTAGAGAAGTATATAACCACAGAAAATTAGGAGGTAAAAAAATAAATAAAAACTCATCTAGCTCAGCAGTGCCCAAAATTTATACATCCATTCAAAACACACAAAGTGCAATATCTAAATTCTCAACATAAAGTTGAAATTTTGGTAGTTAAAATATTTGTAAATGCCCTTGCAGTTTTCTCAACATCTAAGTTCTCAACATAAAGTTAAATTTAGGTAGTTAAAATATTTGAAAATGCCCTTGTAGTTTTCTCAACATAAACTTGAAGTTTATGAGGAAAGCATAAATGTCAAGTATTTTGATAATGGCTCCTCCAACACACATCCAAGCAAATGCTGTAGAAAAAAGGAAAGAATATGCATAGCAGCTTGTATAAAGGACATTGGTTCCAAAATCAACTCAATTATCATCCCACTTGTGATTGTTCAGTCATCATGGATAAGCAAACATAGTTTTTTTTTTTTTTAGTCAGGCATTTTTTCAAACAATTAGAGGACCCTTAAATCAGATAACATTTGCAGACTACCATCTATTACATATGTACATATATACATACCACAATTTTTTTTTTCAAGTAATGCTAATTTTAAATATTATATTACATATGTAATTCATATGTTAATTTTATTCTGCTCATATTTAGGTAGAATATATTATATTACATATGTTCCCTATCCAGAAATGCATACCACAAATTTTTTTTTCAAGTAATGCTAATTTCCCTTTGACTTTGAAGTATATTCCAACATCCGAACATAATAATTTTTTTTCAGAACCGCCTTTAGGCAAAGGTAATTCATGGTTACATATCAAAATAATTTTACTCACATCTGTGGTTACCAGCCTTTAATTTGCATGTGGTTCAAAAAACAAATTTCCATATATTGAGAAGAACCAAAAAAACAGAAAAAGACCATTTTTTTAACTCATCAAAAATATCTTTGCCTTGTGGACTCTAGAGCTCCTGAGAGTGATAGCTAAGTTTGTTTCCTTTGAGCCAGTTTTTAGTCAATTGGGTAATGTTTGAGCTGTTGGAAAGCCTAATTTGGTGAGCTACAGAGGTGCAAGCAACCATTCTGGCTACTACTCTCTTTGTAATGTCTATGCTTTTGAGGATTGCCAAATAGGATTGATTCATCAATCTCCTCTCCTCTGAATATCCCTTAGTAACCCAAGCTGGTATGGTGCATGGATTAAATTTAGGCCCAATAGAACCAATGTAAAGGAGTCAGCTTATCAGTTTCACAATTACATGAAACTAAGGCAGAACAAGTTACTTCCCTTTTCATTTTATTTCTCACGAGGCACTATGAACTACGAAAATGCAGAGAATTCAATAAAAAATTGATAGAGAAATGGAAATCATACAGTTTCAAATTCAGTTTGCATAGCTTTAAATTCTGCCCCTTTTGTAGTCAATTCTGTCAGCCTCGTCTCCTCTTGCTTTTGCATTACCTTGAACACCTAAAGCAGCATCAACACAACACTAGGAGAAGAGAAGGAAAAACAAAAAACACACAAAAAAAAGACCATTAACAAAACAAAAGCTGAACTTCCAAAACCCACCATGGATTTTCTTCACAAAACACACTAATAACAGAGGAGCTCAGCTCTAGCTCTAGAGAACAGCCATGAATGGGATTATGAAACTCGACTGTACCAACTATAAGAATTTCACAGACTAATAAATTATATATTGATTTGATTGATGATATACGCATAGAGAAAGGTATGGTATCTCTTGAAGGAGATGAAAAGGGTCACACACACACAGATTTTGTAGGGTTTCTCTTAAATGGCGGTTTGTGACTGCGTTTATATACCGGCCGCTGAAATTTTATAACCAGTTTTACTTTCACAAATAATCCCAGTTGACAAGGCACCATACATAAAGATGAACAAATGGAACAAAGAAGAATCAGAAAGGTAAAAGCCTCTGTTTCACAACAAATAAATTATGCATCCTTATCCAGTACTAGCAAAAACAGACAAGCTTCACTATTTAATCAAACAGAAACCCCACTCTTATATCTTCAAACTTCTTACCCCTTTAATAATGAACCAGAAATCATTTTATGCAACTGGCATTCTATGAATAAGATAGAACCACCAAGAATGATGACTTGTTTTCAAGTTTTTGAACACTAAAGAAATACATGTAAACAAAAAACACCACTAAACATTAAATCTAAGCAGATTTTGTAGACAAAACATAAAGCAATTATGAACAACTCTAAAGTTGTTTATTCTTTCTTAGTCAATCCATGAAATATTCGGCGATTACAAAAAATATAAACGCAAACGTCACACACATAAATCAATTTATATAAATTTTTTGGTAAGAGTGTAAAGGCACACAGATACAAAATGTGAGAAACAGTTATGCACATGTACAAACCGTGAAACAGACTATATGAAATGTGACTAAAATAAAACAAAACAAAGCTGCAACTGTTATACCACAATGGGGAAATGACTGACTTGAACTAATTTACCGGCTACAAAAAAGTAAAAGACAGAATGTGTCACGACCCCAAACCGCCCCTAGTAGGATGGTGCCGTTATAGCGACCCCGGTCTTTTTCCTTTAGATTGTTGTATCCGGACTTAAGTAAGTTCCGTGGATCCAGGCATTGTGTATTGTTGTTGTTGTCCTTTAATTCTTTATTTTTGAGTTATAGGATGTCTTTGGGCAGGTTTGTTTTAGGTTGGTTGGGTTTAGACACCAAGGGTTGCTGTCCAGAATTTTGGACCTTCGCTCGAGCGAGGAGTTGGTCGCTCGAGTGAGATGTTGTTTTTGTTCTTCGCTCGAGCCAGGGTTTGGTCGCTCGAGCGAGAGTCTGTGTCTGGGTTTAGGACCTGAGAGATGTGTTTCTTGGCTCGAGCGAGTTTTTCTTCGCTCGAGCGAGCGAGGTGTATGTTTTCGAGTTCGTCGCTCGAGCGAGCATTTCGTCGCTCGAGCGAGCTTCTGGGTTGCAGACCTGAGGCATCGAGTTTTTGGCTCGAGCGAGCTTTTCTTCGCTCGAGCGTGGATTTTTGTGTCTGGTCGCTCGAGCGACCATGTCTTCGCTCGAGCGAGCCTGTTCAGTTTAAATAGGCAGCAGCGGGATTTTAATAAGTTTTTCTATCTCTTTTTGTTTCCAAACCCTAGGTCCGACTCTTCTCTCTCCCTACACACCTTCTACCCTAGGTTTCATCTAGTTTTAGGGTGTTTCTACCCTAGATCCTTTATTAGAAAGTTAGAGTGGGTCGAGGGCTTCAGTTTAATCTGAGCAATTTGGGTTTTGGAGCACTTTGGAATTTGGATCATCATCTTCGTCTTCTCTTTTGGGTTATTTCTTCGAGGTAGGGATTTCCTACTCCAATGTATACGTTTTGTTCTAAGTTTTGGTAGTTTAATATGTTGGGGGTATTTTGGTAATTTTGGGAAAAACCCTAGTTGTTGTATTAAATTGAATTGTAAGTTTAATGTAAGGAAAATTGGGAATAATGGTTGAATTCACGAAATATGAGGAATTATTGATTAAATGGGGTAGTTGGTTAATTTAAATCATATGCCTATTGAATTGTTGATTTAGTTATTTTCTGTTTAGAGATAACTGTTTTGGGCTATCGGTGGAGGATAGTCATGATTGTTGTAGACATTGCATGTGGATTAGGGATAATTGAAACTAATCACATTGGTTAAGTCATTAATGCTGACTGTTGAATTAATACAGACATTATGTGTATTGATTGTGGGATGTATATGTTATGTGTTTACATACATGTATTAGTTGAGCATTGCAAATATGCATATTTGTGGGAGGAGATAGGGGATGTACTCCACGGTTAGGGGAAGATAGGGGATGGACCTCTTAACCGGATTTTGTTTGGGAGGAGATAGGGGATGGACTCCATTAGCATCACTATTATGTGTGCTTATTGATACTGAAGTGCTTTTGTATGTTATTGATACAACACTAAAATGTGTATCATATTGGAAGTATGGAAGTGTTTTGATATGAGCCTATGTCTCATTTGTTTTGTTGATATTGGAAGTATGTGAACTCATATATAGTTCACTGTTGTAGTTTGGCCAGGTTCTGAGCCTTGTTGATAATAATGGAAAGTTGAATAAATAATGAAAAGTGAATGTGATGTTTAGTGTTAACCATCTATTGAATGCTAGGCTTTATTCAATGCTTATATTTGGTTTAGTATTTTTCTACTGGCTGTGGCTCACCCTTTATGGGAACATCATTTTCAGGTTCAGGTGATAAGCTACCTCCAAGGACTTAGCTTGGAAGGATTTGGACTTTGACGCCTTGTCTTTAGTTATCTGTTTTTATTTGAATTACATGTAAACATTCAAGCCTAGGGCTTTATTTGTATTTGAGTTAGAACTCATAATTTTGTGTCCAAGTGTTGGCTTGGCAAGATGTAAGCCCGTAGGGCATTTATGATGTTACATGTAATGTTTTCATTTCGTAATACTCTGATGAATGAGATAATGCAATGTTTTCTTTTAAAATGCAAGTCATTGTTATATGTATATTGGGTTATTTTGAGGGCGTTACAGCCGTGATGGCCAGTAATCCGTGATTACCGAAGGCCAACTTACAAGGTTCACACACGATCAGAGTATATTACATATATGGGGCTCACAAATGCGGAAGCTATAAATCAAGATACGAGTGGTCCATAAGAGCCGTGCATAAATCAAATGGAATGACATGCAAGATATAGCTTTACAAGCAGTTCGAAATAACAAAAATACAAGTTACATCTTGATCAAAAGGCTTCTCGAGCCGACATATACAAAATACAAGTCAAGAAGCATGATTTTCAAGACTGGCCGACGTAATTACAACGTTGCCGACATGAACACAAAACAAGGCCGACGTAACTATGAATCCAAAACAAGCTGTGCAAAACACATCTAGGCATCGCCGCTGACCTGCTCATCACCTACATATATATAGAGGGTGAGCTTGGATACTCAGTGAATGGTACAAATAATAAAGGTTTTGCATGAATATAGCCGAGTCCTTTCAAAACAAAACATGTCAAAACATACGAATATTAGCCGAGATTCCTTCAAAGCAAAACACGTCAAAACTTTATCAAATCAGGAGATGAACCGTATTCATCTATCAAATCTTACAAGTCTCAAGGGATGCTTACTGGCATAGGTAAAACACAAATCCAGCTTTCCGAACAAACAAGTCCACGCGGTAAACCGTCTGTGGCAAGACAAGGACTGTACGATCCGTAATCGCTTAGTCCGAGGTACTGCGAAAGTTTATAGTCCTCCAGCACAAGGGACTTGTGTTACTTAAGCCCGTAGCTCTTTTTAACACGATGGTCTTGTGTTACTTAGGCCCGTAGCCCGCTTTAACACTATAATCTTTCCAAGAAAGGACCGTATCCTTTTATACTTAGTACTGCGAAAGTTTAGAGTCCTCCAGCACAAGGGACTTTTACACTTAGTACTGCGAAAGTTTAGAGTCCTCCAGCACAAGGGACTTTTATACTTAGTACTGCGAAAGTTTAGAGTCCTCCAGCACAAGGGACTTTTCAAAGATGACATCAAAACAAAGCTTATACTTGATACATCAAAATAGAGCTAATCATTCATGCTTAACAAATACTTTCGTCAAAACAAAGCAAAGCAAGATTTATCAAAACAGTATAACATAGCTTTATTAGAAATACCACTCACATAGTTCTTCTCGGGCGTAGGCTCAAAGCGAAGATCAAGGCCCTACAATCACATGGCAAATACATTCTCAAAACAAGCTTTACATGCATGCAATGATCCCGGCATTCTCACCGGATCCAAGTCAAAACAAAACAAAACATGCTGGGGTTTAAACACTGTTTTTCACCTCATGCAAACACACTGGGTACCAACCAAGCTTCTACCGAGGTCCCACACTTCCTTGCCGAGGTGTGGTCCTGATGGCCACATTCAAAAGCGAAGTCGGGAAAACCTGGGTTTCCCTTTGAAGAACATGAAGAACAAGGTCATCAAGAACATCAAGAACATGCATGCTAAAATCATAACTCGTTTGTTCCAAAACTGAGATTTCATGCTAAGGGTCCAAAAACATGGACCTGGGTACCCACACAAGGAAATCATACAAGAACAAACACAAAAACATGGTTCTAGTTCCAAACTTTCGGATCAAAACGAGGCTTTTCTTCAAGAGTTCAAGAACACCATTTTCTCTTCAAGAACCAACTTTAAATCAATGCATGGCATACAAAACGAATTCAATCATGCAATGCAGCTTGACAGCCAATAAGATTAACTAGAGTAGAGCAAGAATCTAACCTCAAAACTCAAATCTAACGGTTCGATCTTCGAAGATCAAGCTCGGAACTTCACTCTCTCACTCTAAAACTCCTTCCTCCTTCCTCTAGAGCTTCTCTCTCTAAAAACAAAGATTTGAGACAAAAAATGATTTGTTTCCAGGTCTGCCGGCTGTCTTAACACACAGCTCGAACACGTGGCACTATCGGGTTGGTTCAGCTCAAAAGGTGACTGATTGACAAGACAAGTCTATGACAAAGTGTATTCAACAAGCTAACTGGCAAGACACATCGGCAAGCAATGATGTCGGCTAAAGTCAAAGCTCGGCAACAGGGTAACAAAACATCGGCTAGGGAGGACGACACTTGACTAAGCTGTGCTACACCTTGGCCTGGGTGTGCCACACCTCGGTCTAGGCCATGCCTTTCCAAGGACAAAGATCACAAGTGCAAAACATCTCGGCCTAGATGATACACTCCTCGGCCTTGGTTCCGAACCTCGGCCCAGATAGTGACATCTCGGCAAACATGCCCGGGGGTGAAGACGGAGGTCTACCAAGTGGTTCCAAAATAAATTCTAAGTACAAGGGTTCAAAGGTGAACTAAGCTCAAGACGACCTCGGCCCCACACCAAGCAAAGAGCAAAATCGAGCAAGCAATTCACTTAAACAAAACAAGACAAGATAAGACTTGCATAGTAATATAACAAGGCAAGATCATACATGATTGTATGCAAGTGTGACTAAGTCAAAACGAGGGTTGTTACAGAATGACAATTGTTCAAAGCCTCCACATGTATAAACATTGTATTAAGTTTATATTAACCTAGAACAAAACAATGTAGACAAAATTATATTGCAAAATTTAATTGATTGGCTTTTCGGGCATAACTATATCATGCAAATTTTATGATTCACAAGACCAAAAAGAAAAGGGGGGAGGGGGAGGGAAGGTAATACTTTAACAACTATGAGCTTCAAAGTTGCACCTCAGTCTCTTGTGTGCTTCTGTAAGTTGAGCTCGCATCATCCTCAATTGGTTGGATAATTCCTGTCCATAACAATTTAAATAAGAGATGTCAAAAAAGTTCACTGGGATTCTAGCAATGAATAAGAACTCAAATTCAAAACATTACGGTGACAACAGTGACAAAGGGCTAACCTCAATTCATTGAGTGCTGTGAGAGGAAAAAAAAAACATTAGTTATTTCACGAGGGTTAATCCCTTAAGATTTAAAAGATTCATCAAAATAAACACAAACCTTGAACCCAAAAAGTTTTGTATATTTACATCATGGTCCAACTTCTTAAAGGTTTTCTTCAGTGCCTATATTCTCAAATAGAACACCAAAAGGCTTGAATGAATATGATACGTTTATCATTTCATATTTAATGAAAACTGAGAAAGAAAGAATGAATTGGTTTACTAGAGAACGGGCAGTATTAATCTTACTTCAAGCATCTCCAACTTCCTGGTCATTCAAATAAAAATTATTTAGTGACATTGTGACAAATGCAGTTCAAATTTAACCAAAAAAAAAAGGAAAGAAAAAACAACTCTTCATCCTCATAGATTTAAAGCATATCTGTACTGAGCTTTTTGTCCTTTCTTATGGTGTCAGTTGAGCGGATTTTGTAATAACCTCTTCAATGTTGCTAAACAAAAAAACACATGATTTCAAGAAATAATAAATGGTGCACATAAATCCAAGTGAACATAAATCCAAGTGAATTTTGTTTAATTTTTCATGCCATACATCAAATTTCACAAACATTTTTATATAGGCACAATTGGAGACTTGAAAATAATTGCGCTCTCTGCAGAATAATGTTGGCTTTCCAGTTGGAGAAAACATGAGAAGGACAATGTCAATGTCACATAATATGAATAATTCTTTAGCTTTCTTCAAGATTCCATTCCTTCTTCTCAAATAGGTCACTTGTTGATTGCTAGTGCTCTCTAATCTCTTTGTCTTTAACTTAACCCTCCCCATATTGTAAACAAATGAGAAAGACCCATAAAACACCAATGCAACTGATGTATCTATGTTTGGCCAATCCAAACCTACTTCAATTCTCCAAGCCAAACACTTGTCTAACAATAGAACGAATTAATTCCAAGAAGCTCCCAAATGACCATGGACACAAAGCGCTGAGATAAATTTTTTAGTTAAGAATTAAGAAAAAATGATTTAGTTCACTTTTGTTAATGCTTTAGAGCTCAACCTTTATTAAGAAATTTAGTTAACGCTTTAGAGCTCAACCTTTATTGTTAAAACCTCACTTTTGTATAATATAAACTAGCAAAAATGTCAATACTCCTTATTTGCAATCTTCCCAAAAATTTTGCAAGTTAAATTAGATGGGAAAAAAACTTAAATCAAAGGACACCAGGGTAACTAAGATGATTTAGTTCTATGGATATAGATAAGATGGTAGCATTAAACGATCCATAGGGAAAAGTTGTTACTAATGGTCCAAAGATGCAAAAGTAATTGTGAGGAATTTCATTAAAAGTAATAGTAGTCAGAAAACTATGAATTTGTGGGTGAATGTAAATCATATAACTTTAAATTGTTTGAGGTTTATGTGTCATGCATATTCACAACTACAAGTACTTGAAGAAATTGTTCATACACGAAGGAAGAAATTGAAATTAATATCTTAATGGCTAGCAGATGGGAACGATTATCACCAAATGATCTTAAAAAATTGTTCCATTTTGAACTCAAAATTATATAGATAATTAAAATTACAAAAGGAATAGAGAGGAGCGAAAAGGGGGCCTTGTAATTACTGGGGTGGAAATGTTAGGGATATCATTATCTAATATCAGCCATGTGCATCCAATTCAATTCAAGTTAAATTCAATAATATGTTCCAAGAGCCTATCTTGCCTTTAACCAAAACCCAAGTTTTTTTTTTTTTTTTTTTTTCTGTGTTTGTGTTTTCTATGATTATTATTTATTACTTTTCTAAAGTTTTTAAGTTCCATGCAAATGACTTTCTTTTTTCTTTTCGTATTCATATTACGAAAGCTTGGAGCATTCTTTGTATCACATAATTAGTATGAAATCCGGTAGGCCTAAAAAACTGGAGAAAAAGGCTAGTTGGGTTCCATGTGAGCAGAACTCATAGGCATGTTCTTTCCAACAAGACAATCACCTTAAATAAAATTATAATAATTTTAACAACAATTAAAATAAACAATGTTTTTTTTACGAAGGTAGGTCCGCAGATAATGTGGCCTGTAGTATGTGCTTCTCAAATTCATTGTACTATGCTGAAAATTATTATGCTGCTGCATGTGGAGAGGTTATAGTATCTTCGACCATGCTCAAATATTATTGTGCTGCTGCACATGGTGGTCAACTAAGAAATGCAAAACAAACGTGTAAAGATGTTCTTTTTCCCCTTATTTGATCACAAATCTATGGAACACACCAAAAGATTTTATCAACAAAACAATTTGCAGGGATAATTAATTTTAAGCAGGGATTTCTTGCTAAATATATATTATAATACATTTAAACCACTACATGACAAATTTATTTTGTAATTCCAACAAACACACTTTTTAGTCAATTAAACAAACACATAAAGTGCACAGTTAAGAGTAGTACCAGTAACCCAAGAAACCCACATTGACGACGACTATATCATACTTACATTTGAGCAGAAATGGAGAAAAATATTAGGGCAAAGATGAGCTGTCCATCTTCTGATTTCGTTTCTGACGTGTTAATGTGCCTCGCCGCCTGGTCTTTCTCATCGCAATCAGCCCGTTCGAGATCGCCGTTCTGACGGGTCCGACGATAGTCCTTTGTAGACAAAGGTTCTGAAACAGTTGAGGGGAGTGTAGGGTCTGGATTTGAACATATGGCTTGTGGAGGGATTGGAGAAGATCGATGGTAGGGTTAGGGTTTGGATCCGACGACGAGAGTGGAGAAGACGAAGTAGACGACCGGTGAAGAGAATAGGAGAAGAGAGAGAGGGCGGTGAGGGAGGAGGTGCGGCGATGGCAGTGGTGGTCGCCGGTGGCAGCACCAGAGCCGACGACGTAGGAGGTGGAAGATATAAAAGAAAGAGGAGTGTGAGAGGGAGTGTTAGGTTAGGGATTGGGGATTTGAGATCATGAGAAAAAAGGAGGGGGAGGGAGAGCGGGAAAACGAAAGAAATTTTTTTTGTTCATTTTTTTTGTTTTTTTTTTTTTTGTAGTTACTGATTTTTTTTATTTTCAATTTTTTTTAGGTTACTAAGGTGGAAAATTTATTTGTTTCATTTTTATTTTACTGAAAAAAATTATTATTATTTTTTATTTGGTAGAAGTAGGGGTAATATTTTAATTAAAAATATTTTCTGTTAAAATAAAGTTAATTTTTTGTGGTCAATGGAAAATATTTTTTTGCAGTCTATTTTTTTTTGTTACTATAAATCAGGAACTAATTTTTTGTAGTAGAGGAGAGGGTGCAGTAGTAGTGGTGAAGGTGGTGGATAAGAGGTAATGACGAAGGAGATTAGTGGTGAAGTTGTGGTAGTGGTAGAGGAGATGGAGTGACGGTAGTGGAGGAGAGGTAATGGTAATAGTAGTGACAGTAGTGGTGGTGGTGATGGTAGTGGAGTGGTGGTAGTCGTAGAGGTGGAGTGGCAACAGTGGTAGTAGTGGTGGTAGTGGTGGTAGTGGAATGACATTTGCAGTAGTGGTGAAGGTAGTAGAGGAGATGTGTGGTGAGAGAGAGAGATGAGTGAGAGACAGATAGAGAAGAGAGACAGAGAAAGAGAGAGACAGAGACAGAGACAGAGACAGAGTGTTAAGCGAGAGAGAGACAAAGTGGTCGCTAAAAGTACATTTTCTTATAGTAGATCGATAAGTCCAGAGGGAGCTTGGTAAGTAAAAAATAGGGGAGGGAGAAAATGAGCAACGCGAACACAGAAACATATATTTGCAATTGATCAAAGAAACATAAATGTAAAGTACCAACGCAAAATACTCTTCGAATTACCAAATCTGGAAATTAACATATGCCCATAACGAAATATGGTGGCTAAGAGAGAAAAAGGAAGATATTAGGGCACGATGGCAGGAAGCAAGAGAGGATGAAGAGGGACAACAAAAGCAATGGAAAGCGGGCTTACTGGTAGGATTGGCTGGTGGTAGCGATGGGTTCCTGCGAATGTAGGGATTATGGCGACGGAATGGGGTTCCGTTGTATTCAGAGAGACAGTGCCAACGGTGGCATGGTGCCGTAGTGATTACAGGGCAGTGAAGGTGTGTGAGGTAGAGATTGCTAAGAGAGGGAGTTGGTTTATGAGAAATTAGGGCAAAGAATAAGATTTAGAGAAAGAAACAGAAATCAACTTACCTGGTTAGAATGAAATACTCTAAGTTCCTGAATCGGCGGCGTCGACTTTGGATTTCGGGCGGTACAACGGTGGAATGGAGCAACAAAATCGTCCGTAAGGGAAGAAGAATGAGAAGACGTAGTTGTGTGAGAGAGAGGAAGAGAAAGAGACATGAGAAACGTAGGAGGGATTAGGGGCAAAACTTGGAGGGTCCCAAATTTTAAGAGGGAATTTCAAATTAACGTAAAATTTTGGTAATTACACACATTACACGATTAATTATACAACAAATTAATTAAGAAAATTAAATTATCGTTAGCTAATTTAAATGATAGTGACAATCACTTTTTTGCCAACGAATCCATTGATGACATCTCTCTTTAACTCGTAAGTTTTCCATTTACTCGCTAGTTCATCTTTGCCTTTAATTTTGTAATTTTTATTTCTTTAGTAGAAATTTCACCTAAATATTAAGGTTAAATTTCACTATTTGAAGATAATAAAATTTTACTACTTGAAATGAAGGTATGTTTTATGATAACGATGACAAGGTGTTGGCTACATATTTTGTACAAGCCAGTTACAATTCAACACGTGGCAGAATAAGGGTAATATAGGAAGACTATTCAAGTCCTCGATCCTGATCGTACACGTGGCAGTTAGTATTGGTTCTCACGTGATCTGAGTAACATTGGATCAGTAAAGAGGTGCAAGGTGACGTGGCTTCAACAGTTACTCAGATTCAAATTCAAATGTAGGAGGGAAGCTTAACTGCCAGTGATGGCATAGTGGAACTACTTATAAGGCAGCAAGATTAGCGATCATAGAGGAGCAGTTCGACGGTTTGAAGTGCAGTTCGATGGTCATCCTTGATAAGTATAAATAGCGGGGAAGACCCCAGAAAAAACCAGACTCAGATCATACAAACCAGTCTTACTTTACATATTTTCTTTTCCAGTATTACATTTCCAGTCTTTACATTTCATGTTCTTTAAATTCCTGCTCTTTACATTCATGTTCTTTAAATTCCTGCACTGCACTTCATTCATAGGAGTAGTTTCAAGTAGATTGTTGCTGTAAACCTCTACGAGGCTGAGTTTGGATCATTGTAAGTTTTCATTCTAATAAAATACTTCAATTGCTCTTCATTTAACTGTTATTTTGTTTAATTTCTCCTAAGTCAAGCCACCAGTAAAAGTCCTCTTCATTGAGGCTGAAAGAACTAAAACACAATCGTCTGATAATTGGTTGGCAATTAACATTTCTGTAAGGACTGATTGATCCTTGCTGGCACGCTCGCATTTACGAAAATACCCTTCGAAAGCCAAAAAGCCAACACACGGATAATAAAGGTGGTGGTAATAACAATGGTGGTGGTGGTGGTGTTGACAGGGACAGTGACAGTGATGGTGGTTGCAGCAATATTAGTGATGATTGTAGCAATTGTGAGGTTATAATGATGTATGTTGATGCTTGTGTATAAATATTTACAAATTCAATTAGCATTAAATAATTATGTAATTTTATGTGAGAAATTCGTCGTAATTTAAATGAATTTTATCCTACAAACTCAAACTCAATTATAATTGGATTCAAATGGATTGGACAAAGGGTACCCGCCTCTTACACCAACACCGCAAAATTATGATAATAAATTTTAAATAATATATACTTTGCAAAAAAATATAAAAATTATTATTTAGAATTATCTTCACACTATGAAGCATGGGTATAAAAATAATCATTTACAATTATCTTGACACTATGAATTATCTTAAAACTAGTTACACACTATAAGAAATTGCACATTTGAAAACTAAATTTTTAATCGTTAAAAATCATTTTTAGTCGACTAAAATTATTTTAGTAGCCAAAGAATACCATTCGTCGACTAATAATTTAGTCGCCATAATTTTTTTTATAAATTTATTTTGAACTTTTATCGACTAAATTTTTAGTCGTAGATAAATTTTATCACTACTATGTTTTATTTAGTGATTAAAATATATAGTCGCCAATTCTTTTTTCCATTATCGGCGACAAATTAATTTTGTAGCCAAACATCTAATTGACTCCTTTAGCTAGCAACCAAACTTTTTTGTAGGCAAAAGATTGTAGCTTTTTTGGTGACTAAATATTTAGTCGTCAAAAATATCGACAGTTTTTTTGATGACTAAATTTTTAGTAGGCAAAAACTTCAAATTTTGTGGGCTACTAAATATTTACTCATCAAATAAAATTTATTTTTCATCTTATTTTTTTTTTACTACAAATTATTTAGACACCAAAAATATTTTCTTTCTTTTGGCTACCAAATATTTAATCGCGAAAAAGCCTTTATTTCCTTTTGGCTACGAATTGGTTAGTCGCCAACAACTTTCCTTCTTTTTAGCTACTAAATGTTTAATCGTAAAAAACTTTCTTTAGTTTTTATTTTTATTTTTATACATATATATATATATTTATTTATTTATTTCGCCACAACCTGTATTTATTCTATGCAGCCTGTACCTTGTATATAAAAATAATAATAACAATCCAAAAAAATTTAACTTTTAACATCAAATTCGAAATATAATAGAAATTCCATACGAATCAAGCATAATCCAACATAAAATAATAATTCTATACAAAACAGAGGATTATACAAAAATCATGTTTGCCGTACACAAAAAAAGAAATATCCACAATACCATGTCAAATGGTAATCTATACCATGCCAAAAGTAATATGTTCTATGCCATCAGCAATTTGTACCATGCAAAAAAAAAAAAAACAATACATCCACACAATAGTAATCCAAAAAAAAAAAAACAAAGGACAACATAATAACAGATTATAAAAAAAACAATGTCCTCTGCAAAAAAATAAAGAATATCCACTTTTCTATGCCAAAAACCATCTGTAAAAATAAAATTCACATCTACACCAAAATACAATACATCCACATCTACATCCACATCTATTAATTCATTCCCTGTACAAATTATTAATATTTTCTAAAATATAATACATCCACATCTACATCAAAATTCACATTCAAAAAATCATATACCAAGGCACTGACCAGACAACTCGGATCATTGTCACCCACAATGAACGATACAGGCACCTTTATATTAGCAACGACAGATGGGTCAATTCTTGTGCCATAGAATGAAACCCCAATGCCAAAACAGGCACCCCCGTCCTGGGTGAGCGCATCTATTAGTCGGCCACCTCCAAAGCAGAATCCGATGATACCAAGCTTCTTTGAGATTCCTGCAGCTACAAATCAGGAAACATACTTGTAACCGTTGCAGGCAACACGATATGCAAAATCTCTAGTGGATGAATCCTCAAATCCTAAGATATCAGACAAGAGCAAGATGCCGGTTCCAATGTTGTTCTTCACTGCCGTGAAAAGACAAGCAAGGATACTGTCATCTCCCTCCCCTATTGAAATCTCAACTCCATTGACTAGCTCACAAGCCTCATCATTTATACCGTCTTCAACTTCCACTGGGCTGCGAGATACTTTACAAGCCGTAGATTTTATAAAACATAATGAAGGCAAGCAAGGATTTGAAATTGCAGATTCTCTGGACAATAACTGAAGCCTTTATAGTCAAAATTTCCAATTATGAATAACAACTTTTTAGCAAGATAACATATAAAAGGCAGAAAGAAGACATTTGTTTTAAGTGAAATACTCTTATGTGCTCTACTTCAAGCATAAAATGCAAATCCAAAATATACATATTTGACCAGACCAATTATGAATAAGATATATAAATATTCCATTTTACAGCCAAAAAAAGACAATGACAAGTAAACAACATATGATTGGCACTCCTATCGTTTTCTTCTGTAAATTGTAGAACTAGTTTCCTCTACTTGTTTACCAGTGATCTAGGTATGGCTATAAGAAGAAAAAGTTCACTTGGGTTCGAATGATAACAAATTAAATTGATAAATATACCAAATTATCACAACACACAATTTACATGTTGAAGCATCATTTATTTTGCAAGCAACGTGTCACTGGGATGGGATGGGATGGGAAGTGTTGCAGTTACCATTTAAGAAATGCATTTTCGGGTCAACCTTGGTCATGGAAACTCTCTCTTTATACATCAATTTTTCTCACCATATCATGCCAAGCAAAATATACCAAATTAAAACCATCAAAGGTCGTATACCAGAAATTGTATGACGGCATTCACCCCATTTATGAGTATGATGAATAAGACATGGCAAAGGATTTCAATGGTTAACTGAATGTAAACCATGGTTGGCTATTTTTACCTAATTAAGTGAAGGTTAAGGTCACAAATCATAATTTTTGTAACTTTCAAAATCAAGAATAGACCATTTTACATTTCTAAAGATCAACAACATAAAGCATCTATCCAACCAAAAACTCAAATATGGGAGCTCTTACTATCAAGATGGTGGTCTAAAGAGAGAATTTGTTCCCCACAAATCCTTTTGCTTGGAATCCTTGATGTCCATTTTGGAAATGACGCGGTGCCACATGTAACGTAAGCTTCAAATTTCCAAATGTGTTGACATTGAAACTTCTATGGATCTTTTAGAACACTGAAATGTCATTCTATTTTCCTTGTACATGAATGTGCTTAAATTATCAAAATTACCACTTAAAACTTTATTCACATACAGAAGCTACATTTCACACACACCAACCATGAACAAATTAGGTGGAGGGGGCGGGGGGAGGTGCTATGGCAGAAGGGTCAATAAACATGACAACAATACTAGATACATCTACCTTGCTTACTAATGATTCTAATTTGGTTCATTCCTCAGTCCACAACCACTTCCCATCCCCAACCCTTGCCCAAATCTTGACTCATACATAAATTTGAGTAAACAACCACTAAAACCCCCTCCACTCCTTTACTCAAACAATACTCGAAACTAAACAGCAACTTTAGCCAAGGTAGCCATTGCATAGTTCAACTTCAAAGGGCTGTTGTAACATTAACTATGTAAAGAATTAGAATTTTGCTACAAGCCCTCTAAAACCCAAGTGAAATGTTCCCTAAAGAGAACCTCATAAATTATGCATAAGAAGCACAATTAAAAAATAATTATCAACACTCACTTCCAGTCCAACTCATGACATTATACAAAAAGCAATTCCTACATATTTGCAGAGCTCAATTCAAAAAGCAATTTAAAGGAACTCAAGTACAAGTTGGATTGGGATCAAGAATAAGTAGAGAACTCGCATCAAATGAATAGGAGAAGCAGAATATAGGTTGTCCAAAACACAAAGTTCCAGCAACAAGAAGTTCCATTTGTATGATTTGACAAAATAAGAAAATTTAAAATACAAGTTTCGACAATTTTGTACCTTTCCATATGCCTTCTCAAATGCTGCTATCATTTCCAAAATTGATGTTCCTTTTCAATTGCAGCAGACCACACACTACAAGAGGAGGAGAACATAAGTTCATATGTCAAAAACCTAATGAACAAATGATTTCAAATTTAACAAATAAATTCCAATAACATTGAAATTGTGCCTATATGATAACCATGAGTCATTGAAAATCATGAAAAACCACCAAGAAAACAAATTTGTCAAATTTTGATAGGGACAAAGTGACATCTCAAATTTTGAATAAGTACAAGTTTGACTTTAAAATGTACACATTTGTCATTTTGGACAAAAACATATTTGAGGTGTTGACTTTGAATTCATTTTCTCCAAATTGCGTCATTGAAAAATTATGACACTTTCCAAAATATATTTGAGTCTAGTTTTTAACCCCGATGATCTTGCATGAATTCATTGTGTTTCGAAAGATATTTGATAGCCAAAAAAAAAACAAACAATGACAATGGGTTAGAATCCATCCGAGTATAATAAAATAGGTAATTCTCCCTTAAATTTAAGTCAAAAGTGGCCCATCTTAGACCATCTCCAACGCTTAATCAAATGCAGTATCAGATTTGAATTTTGGTGAAAAAATCACTTTTTGGTGCTCCAACGGTTGCACCAAATCGATATCAAATCGAGAATTCAGCAAACGTTTCATCAAAATGAGAACAGGCTCTGCATTTCACCAAAACACTGTGCATGACCGTTGGGGGAGACCAACCGGTCGACCAGCCGGTTGACCAACCGGTCGACCACCAAAAGGTTCAAACAGTTCCAAAAAAAGATTCAAACAATTAAAAAAAATTATTTTTTTTGCGTTACCGGTTGACCGACCGGTCGACCACTAAAAGGTTCAAAAAGTTAAAAAAAAAAAAAAAAAAAAGGCTTAACCGGTCGACCGGGCGGTCAACCAACCGGTTGTCCCGGCGCAGATTTGATAAAAATTTGATGAAAATCAACCGTTGGAGCACTCGGTATCAGATTGAGAAAAAAGTCATTTTTTAACTCAGATTTGATGAAAATTTTGGTGAACGGTTGGAGATGCTCTTATGTCAAAATAAAGATAACAAAGGAGGCTAGGTGATGTAAAATTTTTAAAGTGTGGTTGAAAATACTGTAAGAGATATGACCTTGAAAGAGGACTATTGTGTAGGCAATGTGCTGGAAATTTGGTACAAAAGTCTTTTTGAGTTTTATAATTGGTCAAAGTGCCTCAAAGTGCTCTTGAAAGGTTCATGTAGGATGTACAAGTTTCTTAAGCCTCATCATAAACATCCCAAGCCTTTAATCATAGAATTAAATAAAATTAAATAAAAAAAGTGCATATAACCAACTATACATAATGAGATTGTTAACTAGGACAACCAACTGCTCAAAATGACAACTTCTTGAACATAGAAATTGTAACAATTATCATCTTAAGAAGAAACAAAAAATGTAAATAACTTGGACAGTTTGGTCAATGAAACCCACATCTTTTGTTTCATTCTCTAGCTCCATCACCTCAACACCTATAATTTAAGCAAAAACAAGAAAGCCCCCTCTCAAATTTGAAGATGTGACACAAGCACTATCTATCTTCGCTGGTACGTCAGCAAGTTAAGAAACTATAAAGTTTTTTATATTCGGTAGAAGGCAGGCTAAAACTCTGGCCCAACCAAGTGCAACTAAGAATTGAAAGAATACACAATGTGATCTTATGGGGCCTTAAACCTCAGAGAACAGCTAAGAATGTGCATTACAATTATTTAAACACTATCCATTTTGCATTAAACTCATATAATTTCACAAGTGACCTAAAGAAAAACACTAAAACAAACAATATTACAGACTAGTGGCCTCAAAATTAGAAATGGTTCTCAAATGGATCAATTAAAAAACATAGAATGTTGTATAATACTGATATCAAATTTACAAATAGTTTTCATCTAATCCTATGACTGCAAAAGGGGAATATTATAGTTAGCAAAAACCTAAATGCACCATGGACCAAAACCACTATATCATACAAAAACATAGTAACAAATGGAAAAATGAGAAACATAAACAGATGTCCCTATACAAGCTATAGAAAATGAGAAAACTTCAGATCAATAATTTACAAAGTTGGAAGCCAGTGTCAGCTCTCTCAAATCACAAGTTAAGCCCACATATCATGCACATCATAAATAATGCAATAATAACACCAATTCCCATGTTAACTTAAAGTTTTCTTTTAAAATATAAAATTAGTGCCCTAATACATTTAGCATAGGGGCACATGTTTGCTCTTGTTTTTCGGTTTCACTTCTAGATTCCTCTATTGTTTCTTCCAAACTTATCACAATATGGATGATTTTTGCATTATGAAAAAGTTAAGATCATGGCAAAAGCAAGCAAAATAAAGCACAAACATGTGTCTACTTTAATAAGAAAATAAACTTACATAATCAGTTCTCAACAAACGAGAAAGAAGCAAAGACATGTACACAAACCAAACATGTCAAGCTACTTTATATATATATATATATATAGAGAGAGAGAGAGAGAGAGTAACAAAATAAAAAATGGTAATTTATACTTACAAGGGAAAATAAATAATTGGAATAGAGACATATTAGTTTCCTAAATTTCTGTATGCCATATCGGGATTTAATTCATTGTTTAAATTAGTTTGCTCCATGGAAAGATTGAGTGTAGTTGAGGCTTCTAGTCTGAATATGGTTGTAAGCTCCTCCAAAATTGTTCAATAAATTTGTCGAATTAGACCATAGATAAAAGGATGTTCCTAAAACTATTTATACTTTGACATAAAAAAAAAATCAAAAATCAAAAATCAAAAATCAAAATAAAAAAAATCAAAACTATCAAGCCCATGATTTGCAAGACTTCACAAGTTTAAGTTCTTAACACTTAATAGTGAAAATGTGAATCGAAGCTAGAAATAATAAGGAAGCATAATTTACAGCTAACACTTAACTGGAAGTTGGTTGCTCAAGATCTTTGATTCATTTCATCTAACGTTTTAAAACATGAACTATTCAATAAACCATGTAATAGATAGTATTACAACTATGCTATAAAAATTGTGTATTCTATCCCATATTTGGATTAATTTAAGATTATGATGAGAGATTCACAAAATTTTATCAATTTTGTAATTTAACTAATTAGTCCAAATTTTACCCTTTTTTTTTCAACAAAAAACTTTTACTAACGTCTATTTCCTTAGTCTACAAATCAGGCCAAAATTTACCTTCTTTTTTATATCTTCCCAACAAAAAACTAATTAGTCCAGAAATCGATTCAGAAAGGGATAGACGTTATTGTTGCAGATGGAGGGGTTTTGGGTTTAGGGAATTGTGGAGGGGTTGAAGTTAGGATGAGGGCTTAGGGTTTAGGGAAAATCGCTAAAGTGAAGAAGGCGAATATATATAGAGACAGATAGACAGACAGATAGAGAGACAGAGTTCCATACCTGATATCTGGTTGGAGAGAATGCCTTACTATCTTGTCCATAGAAATCAATGGTAGTGCAGAGATTCAACAATGAAACCCAACAGAGGCTGGTAGTTGTTGCTGGAAATCAAGGGTTACACAGTGAACCTTACACAAATGGTGAGAGCAACAGAGAGGAATAGAAGAAAAGCGAGAGAAGAAAAAGAGAGTTGCTGAGGGAAGAGAGAGAAAGAGACGAAAGGGTTAACTGGTTGCCTAGGTTTCCATTTTCCCCAATTGAACAATTCAATGGTCCTGATCATTTTTTTCTAATCCAAGGGTTAATACTTAGGGTGCATATGGTGTACAACCTTAAGAGGGTTGCACACTTAAACAGCACCAGTCAATTTATACCAAACATAGACAGATGCATCGAATTCAAAACCTGTGATTTACCTAGATGAGATTGGTGATGACACTTGAGAGAATGCCCAACCAGACAATAACAAGTTCCACAGCAAAGGCAAAGTTGTAAGGCTAATAATAGAGTAGTTTTGGGAGGATAGAACACATACATTGAGTGAATTCAAATTTCAGTGGTCATTTGAACACTTTGTGAAAGAAGTTTAAACCCAAAAAGTAGCATGGCGTAGAAATGTATAACATTAAGGCGCCAGGAATGAATAAGTCATCAAGAGGTACGAACTATAAAATTTAGAGAAAAATACCTCAATGCCCTTGCAGCAGTAACGCAACTACCCTCACTAGTAGGCAAGAGACTAAGACAGACTCGATCAGCCACTACTGCAATTCCACAAACATATGAATCTCAAAGAAACAAAAAAAAAAAAAAAAAATACCAAGTAACGACAACTTCAATAATTACAACATTATGTATGCCTTCAAAAAGTTCAACAATGGATACATAGAACCAAACCTACAAACCACCATTACAAACTGTCTCAGCAAACATAATAAATAATTGTCTGATCCATACCAAATAAAGCTCTAAAACAAGTTTACAAGATAACATTAAAAGGAGTAATTTTCTTAAGCGAAGCATTTTAGTCTTTTCAGTTTGTTTTGTTTTGTTTTGTTTCCTATTCAAACAAACCAGCCCAACAAAAATTTCAAGTCGAGGCTACAATTAAATAACAACTCAGCCAAACAATTTACTAGTTCAAGAAATCATGACCAGGATAATACAATTTAAAAGAGAACAGAGCAGAATATAGACAAGTAAACCCAATAACATGACTTCTGACAATTTGAGTTACTTTACAATATAAATCAACTCATTAAACACTAAAGTCAAACTTGGGGGTGAAAGTGTTATCCACTCATATGCTTACACCCCGTCAAAGTTGATGGGAGATATTCGATAGAGGATTGACATTGAAACTAGACCAAAACTATGTAAACTTTTGATTGTCACAATTGAAACTAAAAACAAGGTGAAACTTATGTCAAAGTAAAGGGGTGCAAAGTGCATGAAATTGTATTTCATAGAAGGTAAGGCCTATTCTAAGTTGTAGCTTTACAATGACATGGCATATAAAAGGCCCTTGGTTATTATTATTAGTAAGATAGATTCCAAGAGCATCTTGCCCTTTTTCTATTAGTAAGGTTGTCAAAAGGTATTGACCAAGCCAAAACTTGAGTTTGATTGCAGGGGCACACATTAGCATGCCAACAACATATAAAGGCTTTTGTTGCTTGCTTAAAAAATAAAAAATTAAAAAAAATATAATAATTCAACTCATTAAACACATAATCTAGAACATATGCATATATGTATGTATGTGTGTACATAGTGTGCAATTCATAAGTAAACTAGCATTTGATACACAAAAGATTTGTAGAATAGGATTGAACCAATAAAGGATTGAACTCCCCACCTAGATTTGTAGTATCACAATCCTTTCAGATTTTTATCAACCCCTCCACTAGTGGGGTCCTGTTTATAAGGGGTCAGGCCAACACTTCGCACCTGTGCTCTACAAGGATTACACCACTAACTCATACTTGAAACCCTATATAAGCTGGCATCTTTATCTAAAGAATTTGAATTGACCACTAGCAGCAAATAGTTAGTAATAGACAACCTCATCATCTTTATCAAGAGGAAATAATCTATTCTTTTTTCCCTGAGTCAAGACTTAATTCATACTCTTGACACTACCTATATCACCACCTCTCATGCCTTTGACAGCCACATTATTATCTTCCAATTGTTTTGTAGAACATTCATTTGACCAGATGACTGATGGTCTAAAATCTTAGTAGTGTTAGGAGGAAAAGCAACCAACTTAATGTATCCTCATTCTTGTTTAGTACATGATCCTTATTCATTTCAACAAAGATCTTTCATAGCTAGTCCAGTTTTGGTACTTGGAAGTGTTTACGGCCATGATTTTAGCAAAATGTAGCCCTTGCACTATTGACCATACTTATTTTGGCTACATTTACGTTGTCCCTTTCTATGAAAAATTATACTATATGTTCCAAGGACAAGCTATTAAGTCAAGACAGTGCTTAACCATCTTTGAATCAGTAAAACTTTTAACAAGCAATTCATCCTTGTTTTTTCTATTAACTGGAGTACATACATGATTCTAATTTATTCATATTGAAAACAATCCAGTATATTAGTCACAGATTGAGATATAAACCACGAAACATATTACAATGGAGAACTCAGTTCAGTGGCCTTCTGAAGTTGTCTAGTCAAATAATGAGGTAAGGAAGCAGGAGTATGATTGGAAAGCAACTAGTAATAGGCGCAGAGATATAAAAATATAAGCAATGAATTCATGAAAGACTTTGGAGCATGAAGTTCAATGTACAATGGGGTTCAGGAGAAGTATGCATTATCCAACATGGCATGACATAGAAGGAGCAAGAATTGTAGTGCAATGCTTTGCGATGGTAACCAAGGATGGATTCTTTGTAGTGCTATTGTTCAGGTGAACTCAAAAAACTAGGGTAGATTTAAACTGTTAGTATAATAATAATAATAATCATTATTGTTATTATTTTTTTACTTTCGATATTTTTATATCATTTTGATGTAGTTTCAGTCTTGATGTGGGATCACCATATCCACTTAAGTTGTCACATGCTAGACACTTAACAGCCTAAGTGACGAAAGTAACTTTAGGCCCTTAGATTACATGAAATGATGAGCATAAACTCAAGAGGAACGACAACAATGGGCTTAAGATCTTTAGAGATTTTTTCTTCATGTACTTTGTCTTGCCTTTTTTAATTTTGTTCATTCAAATTGAAGAAACCCTATGATTGATGCCCATCTTGTCTCCTGTTTTCCCTTTGTTGTGGTTGTTTGAATGCTAGGAAGTATTCTTCAAACAATTTGCTTTCCCTTGGCTAACTAAGGGGTGGTTTGGGATGATCTAAATAAATGCACTTTTTGACTTTTTATGAAATATGGGTTGGGTATGGGTTGGTTTGAAGTGATGTGGTAGACAGGTGATGTGACTTAAATAAGATGATATGACTTAAATAGGATAGTGATTTTTTGGCTTTTTATGTTATGACAAACAAGGCCTAAATTCCACCCGGCAACAAAAGTGAAACATATTGATTATATTTATCTATATCATAAGCTCTCCCTCTTCAAATTATTGCCTAACATTCTTCCTTGTTCAAAACTTTGGTTTCCTTATGCTTAGGGTATTTGTCCTTATTTTGTTTGCAATAAAGGTGAAATACACTGATATTTATCTATATCATAAGTTCTCCCTGTTCAAATCATTTCCTAGCATTCTTTCTCAATCAAGTCTTTTGTTTCCTTTTGCTTAGAGTGTTTGTCCTTATTTTGTTTACGCACATATATCATTTATCACATACTAAGATAATACTAAGAATGAATGACTAACTAGGCCCAAAAGGGAAGCAAATTTGAGGATGCCCATTTAACATAATCTCACAAGGGAAAGAGCAGTGGTACCTATACTCTTTGTTATTGATCCCATAGGAGACAGGCTCCCTCTACAACTTTGATGTATTGCTTGCAAGCAACGAGCTCTCATTATTAACAATGGAGTGCAAATGCAGGTTTTGGAAGCTACCGCACCCACTGCTACTCCCAGTAGCACCGTGTGATACCACAGTTGACAATGACTGAGAGGTAGATTGAGATTCCATAGGCTTTCTTGAACGGTTGCGGCCTCAGTTCATGTGCCGCTCACAGTATTTGGAGTCCATATATGCATCTTTAGAGCACCTCCACTTCTTTCCATCCGTCCTCCGGCACCTACCTGGCTCCGGGTCTATTTTCTTCCCATAATAGGAACAATAGCCTACTGCAAATGAAGAGCTAAGTTTAGCCCCCAGAGTTAAGCCACAACATAGAATGAATCAATCCATCAAAAAGATTCATCGCTAAAATAAAATTAAAAAATAAACTAGTTGATCAGTTCCAATAATGAAACTATATTTCCAATAATTAAAGACCCTTTACATATTAAACATACAAAATAAAGGGTTCATCATACGATTGCTAAACAGAAGGCAAAAATTGTTATTCATAATAGATGCAAGCAACAGATTACCCACGTAATGGAAAAGTAAAATTCTTGAATATTTTCATGCTCAGATTACAAAATTGATTATGTCATGGAAATGAAATCAGCATTGAACATCACACAAGTCGAATACCACGAATGCTGTTCAGAATTCTAAAAGATAAAGCAAGCATACCAAGAAACTTAATTTAAGAAAAGAAAATAAGAGAGAGAGAGAGAGAGAGAGAGAGAGAGAGAGAGAGAGAGAGAGAAAGAGAATCTCAAAGCACAAAAGCAGATCAAAGGAGTGCTGGTGGGAGGCATAATCAGAAATAATCAGAGGGAGGCATACCTTGTTGATTGCTCTTCAAAAAAAAATTCCTTCGTTTTCTTACAAACCAAACATAGGCTCACTGGGTTAGATTAGAGTTTTAAACCGAACAGCCACTTAGAATCTGCAGTCAGTCGAACTAGAGGAAGACAGACGAATGAGCGCAGTAGACAGAGAAGAGAGAGAGGAGCAGGGGAAGAGATCACTCGAAGAGCATCTCCAACCATGCTCTCTAAAATGCCTCATCAAAGTACACAAAAAACTACCTTCTTTATTTTGCCTAACTAGTTTAGCTAGTGTACACTCCAACCATACTCTTTATTTTAGCTAACCAATCAAACTAACTTAACTAATTTTTAAAAGAAAACTATTATAAATATTAATAAATAATCTTTTATGACATGTTCATTGACATAAATAAATAAATTAATAAATCCCAAACTTATTTTTAGAAAAAAAATTATAATCATTGATATAAAAAAATTGTGCTCATTGACACAAGTCATACTGAGAAGCAAACATGTAAAACATAGAGGTGGAACTAACATTTTATAATTTACAAATTCAACAATATTTTCACTAACTTGATACTTAAATTGAGGAGATTTTTAATTTAGCAATTTTTTGTTTACCAATATGAAACTCGTTTTATTGCTTTCTTGAGTAAACAAAAAAAAAAACACACACACACATACATACACAGAGTGAGAGAGAATCACATAAAATTTCACCTTTTGAAAACAGGATTAGCAGCAATTTGTAAACAATGCAAAACCAAGACAATACCCATATCAAGAAGAGTGAGAATGGGTAAAATACACAACATGATTAGAGAGCATAAAGTAGTTTGAGGAAAATAATATGTACTTTTCAACAGCTGAAAGTACTTCCTTCTTCTCAATCTTTCACACCAACAGTAGCCAGATCTAATGCTCCAGACTTGGCCATCTTCCAACCAAATAAAAAACAGAAAATGTAACAAAGAAAAAAAAAATTAAAATCACAAATAGAAGTGAACCCATTTGAACAATTAATTATAAATTGATAAAAAAAAATGCAGTAATAATTTGATTTGATTCCCACAATTAGTAAAAAAGAATCAGATTAGTTGTTCTTGAAGGAATTGAACGTGTACAATATATTGAGCTAATCTTTTTGTTCTTACTTAGCTCCAGAGCAGCCACTATGGCCCCAAATGTAACAGAACAACTAAAAAAAAATTAATTGATAGTTTTGAAACACTCAAATGCAATGTATGCATCCCCAAGAATGAACTTGCTTACCCAAACACATAAAAATTAACTTGTAAACAAGTCAAAAATTTCAAAAAAGGCCAAATTGAGACAGAAAAAAGGGCAGTGAATGAAAACAGTGGGGAAAAAAAAAAGGACTAGTTTATAACATACACAATTCCTCTGCTAATGAAATCTCCAAGCATCCTTCATCCCTATGAATGAGTGCCCACCAAATTCATAGACAACCAAACAAAGTCGACATGAACAAATGAATGACAACAATAATTTCACATTTTGTATCAAGAAGAAAAAGATTTAAAAAAAAAAAAAAAACATAAGCCAAAAAATAACTACACCAACGATTTGATGGATTCAAAGACTGCAATTCAATGAAAATTTATCAGAATTAATTCATGGAAAAAGAAAACAAACAAAATAGAAAGAAAAAATTAAGGGTATGACATGTGTTCTGCCAAAGATATTCAATTAGAATACCGTGGTGAATAGAGACAAAGCACCCATGATCAACAAGGGAAAAGAAATGAATTGGGAAGTGTATGTATAATTAACATGATTTACAAAAATTGGAAGCCCTAAAACATGTATAGATTCTTAGGTGGAATTGTGGGGTCAATTCTTTGAGGCAATTTATCGAACATGTAGAGGACATTGGAGAAAACCCTCTACACATTGAAAAACCTATCATCAAGCAATCTATAAAAGCAAATACAACAAAATATAAAAGTGAATCACAATCTACCAGGCACATTGCATAAACACTGAATATAAAACCCAAAACCCAATTTTTTATCCAAAAACATGTATCAAATGCAGCTTTAAATATACAAAAATAGCATGAAAACACAGACCAATAAACAAAAATCATCAACGGTTTATACCCAGTGGCTGTCATCAATTTCCCAATGAACAATTTCAGTACACAAACCCAATTTTTGCAAATGGATTGCCCTAAATCATGTATTCGTTTGCAGATAGATGATGGGGAAGAACAGGGAAGTGGAGAAAGAGAAAGAGAAAGAGAAAGAGAAAGAGAGCCATACCTGTGATCATCAATGGGCCGGAACAGAGATAGAACAAGCAGCGATGGAGGCCAACACAATGGCGGGAAGAGTGCTTTGCCTAGCAAAGGACACTGGCTACATGTGGAGAGCCAAAACAAGAATTGGCAAAATGCCTCCTCAGTTGCAGAGCGCGTTGGAGCTTCGAAATCCAACTTCAATAGGCAAAATGCCTAATACTCCCCTTCTAGCTCCTGCGTTGGAGATGCTCGAAGGAGGGAGCAGCAGAGGGAGAGGGAGAGGGAGAGGGAGGGAGAGAAACGAAAGAGTAAAAGTAGAGAGAGAATACCCTGTGAAAGAGAAGAAGATGGTCAACCGGTTGCTCTCCGGTGTGTCCAATTTTCCAAAATTAAAGAATTCAATGGTCAGGATGTATTTGTGTAATCCAATGGCCAATAATAAAGGTGCATATGGTGTGCAACCCTTTCGGGGGTGCATACGGCAACAGAACCCTTTCTTTTAAAGTCCTATTTTTCCTTTAAGCAATTCCATTTTGCTGAGGTGAGTAAGGAGTGGTGGTTTAATGAATTATTCCATGTTCTTTACAAAACTCACCAAAAGGTGATTCATATTCACTACCTCTATCACTTCTTAGTTTTTTGATTTTCTTACCAAGTTGATTTTCAACTTCATTCTTATATTGAATGAAAGTTTCCAAAGCTTCATCCTTGGTTTGAATTAAATAAACATAACTATATCTAGTATAGTCATCTATAAAAGTGATAAAATATTTTTTACCACCTCTAGTTTGAATTGATTTAAAATCACAAATGTCACTATGAATTAATTCAAGTGGTTCCGTACTTCTTTCAATTAAATGAAAAGGAGTTTTGGATAATTTTGCCTCAACGCAAATTTTACATTTATGATTTGAATTAATGTCAAATTTAGGTAAACATTCCATATTAATTCATTTACGCAAAGATCCATAATTAACATGTCCAAGTCTACCATGTCACAAATTTGAAGACTCAAGCAAGTAAGAAGAAGATGTATTTTTATTAATAACTGAGGGTACAACGGTCATTACATTCATCTTGAAAAAGCCATCAGACATGTAACCTTTTCCTACATACATCCCATTCTTAGTAAGTACAAATTTATAGCTCTCAACCACTAGCCTAAACTTATTCTTACTCAACAAAGATCTGGAAACAAGATTCTTGCGAATGTCTGGTACATGCAGCACATTGTTGAGAGTGAGTTCCTTTCCAGATGTCATCTTCAGAACAACCTTCCCTTGTCCTTCAACTTTGGAAGTTGAGGAGTTACCTATAAAAAGTTGTTCATTGTTGTCCATTGTAGAATAAGATGTGAACATATTTTTGTCGGCATAAATGTGGCGAGTAGCACCAGTGTCCACCCACCATTCTTTAGGATTTCCGACAAGATTTGCCTCAAAAACAACTGCAGGAAGATTGATGTCATCTACACCATTAGAAATATTGTCCACTTCGGTCATATAGGCTTAAGCAGGCTTTTTACTTGTTCTTCTTTTGCTTTTGCCTTTGCTACGACAATCTTTGGCCCGATGTCCCTCTTTGTTAGAGATGTAACATTTGCCATTAAACTTGTACTTTTTAGTTCTCCCTCCTTTAGAGCATTGTGATAACTTTCTCCAGAAAACTTCCGTTTCTTTGCTTTTGAAGCATGTTCCACCAAATTTGCCTTTGATTCCATTGGATGCTTACTAGCTCGCTTCTCTAAATTGCGGTTGTTCTCCTCAATCCTCAAACGCATAATCAATTCTTCCAAAGACATTTCTTTGCGCTTGTGTTTGAGGTAGTTCTTGAATTCCTTCCAGCCTTGTGGCAATTTCTCAATTAAGGCTGCAACTTGAAAGGATTCACTGAGAGACAGGCCTTCTGCGTGAATCTCATGCAGAATGAGTTGGAAATCTTGAACTTGGCTGATCACAGTCTTAGAATCAACTATCACAAAATCTAGGAATTTGCCAACCACAAATTTCTTTGAGCTGGCATCTTCTGTTTTGTACTTTTTCTTCAAAGACTCCCAAGTTCCTTTGCTGTCTTGATAGAACTGTAGACGTTGTATAATGTGTTGTCAAGTCCATTCAAGATGTAGTTCCAGCAAAGGAAATCAGCATGTTTCCAGGCATCGACCGCAGCAACCACTTGCCGGTCAGTCTCATCCCCATTTAGAGTAAGAGCATTCTCACGGAGCAAACGAGTCAGGTTCAAAGTTGTAAGATAGAACAACATTTTCTGTTGCCATCTTTTAAAATCAGTTCCAGAGAACTTCTCTGGCTTTTCACTGTGATTTACCGGTACTGTCACAACAGGAGAGGGTATTAGCGCAATTGCAGCCACCACACTAGTACTTGTTTGGGCATTAGTTTCAGTAGTCATGAATTCTAAATTATAATACAAAATTATAATTAGAATTTATACTACATAGAAAATTAATCCAAATTCACAGAATTAAATTCTGTAAAAGTAAAAGAAACAATAATGTAACTTTTATTTTTCAATTAATTTGGAAATAAAATAAAATTTATTTAACCAAATTAATTTCACACAGAAAATTAAATTTCTATAGCACTTCAATAATTAAAAAAAAAAACTAAAACAGAATTTTTTAATTAATGAACACTCAGAAATAAATTAAGAAAATCAAAATTAATTTCTAACAAAATTCCACAAATAAATATTCTGAATTGTTAATGACATCAGTATATTACTACTAGTTGTCAAAGAAAATAGACAGTATATTACTACTATCTATCAAACAGTATATTACTACTGTTTGTTTTCCAACCAAAATATTATTTTTGTAAAATCACAGATAATAATTTCTATAAGAAGAAGAAAAAAGAAAGGAAATAAACGAAAAATTCTGTAAACAGAATAATTCGAGTCTGTCTTAAGATTGTAGGAACAATCTTCTGTATACAATAAATAAATTGAAACAAAATCAAATAAATAAAATAAATAACTTACATAATTTATTTTATTGAACTGAATGAAAAATTAAAGACCAAGTCGAGTATGTAACACTCTGTCCTTAAGGTAGATTTGCCTTGCTACGGGGCTTACGGTTAAGTGGCATCTATCTCCCAGGATACAATGATCTTCACAAATTTGTAGTAGCACTCCAAACAAATTTGTCCGGTGAACTTGAACCTTGTGTTCTATACTTTCTTTAATTTTTTCTAAAACTAGAATCAAGAGTAAATAATGCAAATGAGAAAATTGGACAGCAAAAATATAAATTTCAGACTGATTTTCGAATTGGGAAAATGCTAGAACAACCTAGGTATAAATAGGACCGAACAGGTTTAATATTCAAACCAAACATGTGCAGTTCAAAAATGAACAAAATAACTACAGCAGTTTCTATCTGTTGGTAACTGCTGGACAGATTTAAATCTGTTTGGCAATTTTATAACTGTTTAGGTTTCAACAGATCCAAAACTCTTTAGACTGTTTGATCTGTTTGAAAAATTGGACTGGAAAAAGTAACAAATGGACAGAAAAAATAAATTCAAATTGAATTAATTTTGTTAAGAATTTTTGGAAAAAGTTCAAATAAATTTTCTTCAAAAAATTAATATTAGAACCGAGTTGACCCACAACCCACACCCGCGCATGCCACGGCCGGACGGCGGCACACACGCGCATGTGTGGTGGTTTGGGCTAAGGTTTCATTTGTTCGTAACTCCTCCCTTCTACAAGCTTGGGGTGCCCCTTGGGGCCCAACCCAAGGTTGTACACCTAGAACTTATATACACACATAAGTTCTTTTCAAGTTTCAATGTGGGACAAGCCTCAAAAGGAAACCCACACTTAAAACTTAAATGTCCAATTCCATGAACCCGAAAACGACATCAACTTCCTATTTACTCATAAATGGTTTTGACGAACTGTCTTCACCGTGTAACTTGCCATGCGGTAAGGAGCATATCACCTTTTCGGACCCACCCCAAAAGACGTTTGGGGCCCACTCAATTTTGGGCTCAAAGATGGCCCAAAATAAGCATATATAAAACCTATTTTCCAACAGATATTATCAATTTGGAGAGACATTTTGATGGTTGTTTTGTCTAACTCAGATTTGTTCAACTTCTATGTTAGCAATCTGAAAATCAAGTTTGGTGATGGCAGAAGGATTCACTTCTGGACAGATAGGTGGTGCATGAATATTCAGATGAAAGAGGAGTTTCCTAGGTTGTATAGCTTATCTATTGAGAAAGAAGGTACTTTGCAGAAATTTGTGCATAGAAGGCAGAGCTCAGGGGACTGGGTGTTCTCTTTTAGAAGGTCTCTTTTAGCATGGGAAGAAGAAGAGGTTGGAAGGCTTCAAGGTTTGTTGGGAATTGCTCCATTACTCAGCCCAAATTGCTCTGATCATTTACATTGGAAGACAGCCTCTTCAGGACAGTTTACTTTTGCATCAGTAAAGAATTGGCAAGAAGCTAAGCATGGTCCTAGGTTGCAAGTTGCTGAGATGCTGTGGCAAAATGCAGCGCCACCAAAAGCACAATTCCTTGGATGGTTAGCATGGAGATGTAGGGTCAAGACAGCAGATTTCCTTCAAAGGATTGGGGTGATCAAGAGTACTAAGATTCTTGTGTGTCCTTTCTGTAAATCTGAACCTGAAACAAGCAACCATGTTCTGCTACTTTGCCCAGAAGTGTGGAGAGTGTGGTCTGATCTTTTGGACTGGTAGGGAATTTGCTGGGTAACTCCAGCAAGTGTGGAGGGGTTGCTACATTGGTGGATGAGAGCTAAGTTTAAAAGGGTGGAGCAAATACTTTGGCAGCTTGTGCCTGTTGTGGTCGATATGAAAAGCAAGGAATGAGTGTGTGTTTAATGGTTACCAACCAAATTTTGCTGAGATTGGGGAACTTGTTAAGGTTAGGGCCGCTTTGTGGGCAAAATCAAACTTGAAAGGTGTTCAATCCACTGTTCTTGACATTGTTTCAAATATTAGGGTGTTTAGTTTTCTCTGTGATTGGTTGGTTGTAGCTGTTGCTAGTGTGCTGTTGGGGGTTAGTGTGTTTGGTTCTTGTTTTTGTTACTCTGTTGGTTTCTCACCAACTGTTGGTGGTGTGCTCAGCATATGATTTGGTGTGGTTTTTAGTGTCAACTTAATTGGGATTGTCGAACTTGATACTTTGAGCAATTGCCTTGCTTTATTGATGTATCTTGTAATCAATGCATGATTTTCTATCAATAAAAGCTTCCTTTTTGATTGATCAAAAAAGATATTATTATTACAATTAGGGGGTGTGAGGGTGCGATTCAGATGGTTTAAGAATAAAATTATAAACCAAATGGTAGATCGGCGGATTGACAAATAACCAAATCATGGTTTGGGACGGATTGACAGATTGAAGAATATTCTTAACCAATTATTAAGCATTTATATAATATACAACACTCATTTGCATAATGTTTTTCATATATATATAAAAGAAACTAATTTTACATAATATTTTTCATATATATATAACTATTAATTTGTAACAAATTTCACATCTTAAGTTTCTCTGACACTCTGTGGACGCGCCCCGCGTGAGGGCCTCACCCACAGTTCGGACTCAATTTGTCACGGTTCTTAATCTGAACCAAAGAGTCCAAATCCGGCAAATCGTTTTGAGAAAACAGATTTTTAGAAAAGAGGTGCCAAACATGGACTGCTTTGCCAGATACAGAGTCGCCACCTAAATATTTTATTTTTTGGGAATTTAGGAAACCCTGACTCGGTGCCAAAGGCCATGTGTCCGTCACCACCAAAGTTGCCTCGGCTCGGGAACTTGGGTACGATTGGGGAAGGTCAACAATGAGCAACCCCTCTCGCCCGATCAAAGATCGGCCTCTATTAACCGTGATATCTTATTTTGAAAACATTATATGCTCTTATTCCTGTTATTAACCTAGAATTACTATGTTATGCGCGCAGCAAACAAGTATAGACCAAATCGCCTAAATTGGAACAAAACATTTCATGTTTGCTTTGAAAATGGTTTGCTACTCGCAAGTAGGCTAAAAATGCAGGTTTTGCCACCCTCGAGTGGGCTTTAGAAAAGATGGTTTTGCCACTATCTAGTGGGCTTAAAACTCACAGTTTTAATGCATTATTCCAATTCAGGTAATTCGACCTCCACTCACAGGCATTCAAGCAGTTATATCACATAAGCAGCTAGCCTCATGGTAATCATGCTATTATGACAACACTTACACGCATGCGGTATGCTAAAGCATAAAAGCTTACCTAGTACTCCAAGCCAAAACAGAACCTAGTTAGTAATCATATGCATGACCCCAGTTCATGTTAAGATGGCTAATGCAACACATGCATGATGTAGCTAGAACAGGCTCGGCTACCCTAAAGATGGCATGTGAAATGTTGCAACTAACAAGTACTCAACTTGGAATTTGAAATACAAGTGCAGTTAGCATGATGTGCCGAGCCCGATGTATGTAAGACAAATGTATGGATGCATGCATGCATGGCATAAGGTATGCTAAATTAAATATGCCCTAATACTAACCATCGAAAGCAGGTAAGTAAAAGGGAAAAAGAAGTGGGGATTGGAAGACATGCACATACGCACCCACACTTATTACAAATTCGCCCTCGCTCGGAGGGACCAAAAGAATAATACAAATTAATTAACCTACAAGCTAATTAATTATTACAGACCACCTAATTAATTAAGCAAATTAACTAAGCTAAGAAAGCAGTAAAGGCCTCGGGAAGAGGGTCCAATGCGCGCGTGCTCGGGTTTGCTCGGAAATCCAACGCCATGCACAAGTTTGCCTCTGTTTTCCCTGCTCTGCTCCTCTGAAAATTGCACAAGTCCCAGGGAGCACTTTATGGACACTATGGAACATCACCGGCTAAGACAGAACACCACCGGCCATGTCCAGATGGTCATCGACCATTTGTAAAGCCATCGGCCAACAATGGATGGCCGGTCGGCAGTATAGATGGCCGGCCGGCCAAAGCTTCCTGCAGAACCTGTTTTGACAGCAGCAAAGGGCAAAACAAGGCATGGCAATGCATTTCAAGCAAATGTATGCACCACCACATCCCTTATCATATTTATGACTCAAAGGGGTATGGTGCTCGATTCTCGGACCACCAATCGCGCATTTCAATGCGTGATGGCCCAAGAGACCAAGTATGCATTTTCAATGTAGAATGAAATGCACATAAACAAACAATGAGCTCAACCTCTATCATGCTCAATTCAAGAGGCAAAGCATGCATGCCAATGTAATGCAACCTAGGCATGTGAGCTAAGTGTGCAACATGATCATGCAAACAACAAAACCATGTGCAATAGGCACATGAACTAAACAAGTAAGCATGCAAGGCATATAACATCAATGGTAATGACACACATGCAATAACATGAAAGGCATAACACGTGTAAATATGCAAAGCAACTTAACACAAGAAGCATGCCAAATACGATGACACTTAAGCATGCAACATGTTAATAGGCTAAGTACCTAAACATACAAACATGTATAGCATGCAACAACATGCCAAAGGGATGGTCTTAAACTAATTTGGACAGCTCTTTTCTAGGTCCAAAACAGCGGCCAAAACAATGCAACAAAGGCATGAGAACACACACACAAGCATGAATGCACAAGGGGCTAGACATGGAGCATAAGCCATCAACTCTTCAAAATATGAAAGGGGTGGAAAATGCAAGTATGCAAGCATGGAACATGGACTGAAATATGGTTTTCAATGATGCCAAATCATGAGAATAGGCCAAGTAAAGCATGCTAGTGATCCACATACCCAAGGCTAGTAAGCTAGGATGCAAAGAAGCTATACAAAACATGGAAAGCATGACTCCAAAGACCCAAGACAGACCTTAAGCATGTTAAAACATGACCAAAAACTTCACAAAGCTAAGCCAAAATATGCAAGCATGGTGGTCCAAATGCTAGATATATGTTAAGGCAATTTCATGGCATTACAAGACAAGTATGCTAAGCATGCATGGTGTGTCTAAACCAATTAAAAACAATGCTATATCATGGAAAAATAAGCGCAAATAACACTTAAGACATGGCCAACATGAACTCAAGAATGGTGCTCACATATAAGGCTAAAATGGCATATATTGAAGACAACAAGGAGAGGGGGTGGCCCTCTCCTTCTTAGGACCTTAAACCACCATCCTCACCACTGAAATCCCTTAAGATTTTAGTGGTGAGGAGGCTCAAACAAGGTGGTCCCGGAGTTCACCAAAAATAGCACAAAATGGGGCCAAACAAGGCCTAAGAGGGGGTAAACGACCCCAAACACAAAAGTGACCTTAATGAAGTATCTTAAACACAAAAAAACAGAACTTTTTTATGTTATACACAAAGCTCAAATCAGCAAGAAAGACAGGCTAAAAGTGTGTGCAAAAAAGGGGAATAAAGAGGGAAAATGAGTTACCTTTGTAGCCAAAAGGGGACAGCAGCCTCTTGGTCCAAAAAATAGTCCCTTAGCTTCTGAAAATGGCCTCCAAGCTCCTTAGGTTGATGATGGAGGTGTTGTGCTAGGAGGTGTAGTTCAAATGGCCAAGAACTAGACCCTTTTGCACCCTCTAACCCACACAAATGTAGAGAGAGAGGGAGATATAGAGAGGGAGTGATATATATATGATATATATAAGATTTTCTAACCCCTCAAATAGAAGGAGAAGCTCTCCTTATATAGACAAGGCAAGGTGCCAAGCTTCTAAGAGAAGCTAACAAGGTGCAAGCTTCTCTTGGAAGCTAGAAAGGTGCAAGCTTCTCCAAGAAGCTAAAAAGGTTCAAGCTTCTTGGAGAAGCTAAAAAGGATCAAGCTTCTTGGAGAAGCTAGAGCAAAGGTTCAAATGGTTCAAGCTAGAACCAAGGGTTCAAAAGGTTCAAGCTTCTTGGAGAAGCTAAACCAAGGGGGTTCAAAAGGTTCAAGCTTCTTCAAGAAGCTAAAACAGGGGGTTCAAAAGGTTCAAACCCCCTCAAGAAAAGGTCTCGGCCAAAAAAAGAGTCAATCGGCCAACAAAGATGACCGACCGACCACAAAAGATGCCGACCGGCTACCAAAGGTGCCGACCGGCCACAAAAGGTGCCAACCGGCCACCAAAGGTGCCGACCGACCACAAATAGTGCTGACTGACCATCACCAATGGCCGGTGGCAAGAAAACAGTGCCGGTGACCTCAAGCCATGGCCGGTGAGGTGTGGGGATGTCCAATCAAGCCATTCCCTGCCCTCAGAAGCAAAAACACAAGTCGGGAGATCTTGAGGCAAGGCACGCGGCCGAAACCTCCGAGAACTCGAGACTAACACGAACATGGATGATCACCGAGTGTTCAAACGGTGACATCCAAGTCTTGAGGACGGTCAAAAATGGGGTGTCTACAGTTGCCCCTCTTTGACAGAACTCGAAAGTCATAACAATGACGGGAGTGATTGTTAAAGCCCAGAGACGACCCATTTTTGACAAGGCCGAAGACTTAGACAAAGCATACAAGCTATAGAAAAAGATATGCGCCTGAAGGCAGGGACAAAATGCAAGACAATGCACAATGATCATGCAAGAAACATAGGGACGTATCCCGGTGTTTCGGAATGGTGTGAGCATTGGAACGTATTCTGAACGCTTTTAACCAAAGTGGGAGAAACATAGGGACGTATCCCGGTGTTTCGGAAAGGGATAGAAACATAGGGACGTATCCCGATGTTTCGGAAAAGGGATAGAAACATAGGGACGTATCCCGGTGTTTCGGAAGGAAGGAGAAACATAGGGACATATCCCGGTGTTTCGGAAAGAGAGAAGAAGCATAGGGACGTATCTCGGTGTTTCAGAAAGAAGGAGAAACATAGGGACGTATCCCCGTGTTTCGGAAAGAGAAAAGAAACATAGGGACGTATCCCGGCGTTTCAGAAAGAAGGAGAAACATAGGGACGTATCCCGGTGTTTCGGAAAAAGAGAAGAAACATAGGGACGTATCCCGGTGTTTCGAAAAGAGAGAAGAAACATAGGGACGTATCGCGGTGTTCCGCAAGGAATGAGAAACATAGGGACGTATCCTGGTGTTTCGGAAAGGTATAAGCATTGGAACGTATTCCAAATGCTCTTAACCAAAGGGGGAGAAGCAAAGGGACGTGTCTTGGTGTTTAGGGACGTATCCCGGTGCTTAGGGACGTATCCCCGTGTTTGGGGACGTATCCCGATGTTTAGGGACGTATCCCAGGGTTTCCGGAAAAGAAGTAGAAACATAGGGACGTATCCCGGTGTTTCGGAGAAAAGAGGAACATAGGGACGTATCCCGGTGTTCCAGAAAGAAGGAGAAACATAGGGACGTATCCCGGTGTTTCTAAATGGTATAAGCATTGGAAAATGTTCCAAATGCTCTAAACCAAAGAGGGAGAAACATAGGGACGTATCCCGGTGTTTCGGAATGGTATAAGCATTGGAACGTGTTCCAAATGCTCTAAACCAAAGGAGGTCTAACCCATCGCACGCGCAAGAAGAAAGAACAGCAATGCAAGTGAAAAGGTGCGTAACAATGCAACTGGAACGTGCATCACAATGCAAGTAAAGTGGGTGCAGAACAATGCAATTGAAACGTGCATCACAATGCAAGTAAATTGGGTGCATAACAATGCAATTGAAACGTGCATCACAATGCAAGTAAAGTGAGTGCATAACAATGCTAGTATAGTGCGTGACAACGCAAGTTGGAGATATATGCAAGGCAATGCAATACAGGTACCCAAGACATTGCGATGAGGTGCACAAAAGAGGTGCGATAAAATGCATTTTCTATGCAAGTATGGGGGCATTAATCAGGTACTCTGGTGCCTCTGTTTTACCTCTCGGAGGACTTGGCAACACGCTCAGCTCAAAAGGGGACACCCTGTCTATATTGGAGAGAGATAACATCTGCAGTTGCTTTAATTGCGATTCTGACTTGAAGCAGGCTTAAGCTTGGGGTTGAGATACACTCATACTCCAGAGAAATGGTGAGGCCTGAGAAGGTGCACCTGGAATGCAGTCTCGGAATTTGCCGAAGTTGAAACACACTAAGATGCTCCAAATTTTCCTTCTTTTCTTTTGCTTTGCAGTCTAGAACCCACATAGCTTCAGATAGGTCCTTGTTTTACTGTTCACACGTGACCTGGGTTGAACCCTGCAGTTTTATGAAAGAACAGATCCTGTTTTGCACAAATGTGGATAATGGCATAGCACTCTGAGCACAAGATGATTTTTTTTTTTTTTGAAATTGAGAAATGAGTTCTTAACCGGGTATTGAGCCAACGATTGGCCACAGCCAAAACGACTCGACGAAGGAAAAACAAAGGTAAACAACCTAAACACATCGAGTAACACTCGAAATGACTCAAAGCAAGAATTGAGACAAAACAAAAGACACGACACACAGACGCGTTACAAAGATGAGAGACCTCTTAGTACACGAGGAGATAGTTTCGCCAGGTATTGTTTCCCACCCTCTCTCATTTGTGTTTCTTACATCACTCTGGCACTCAATCTCTATTTTTCTGAAAAAGCCCTTTTGCTCACTTTTCTCTCAGCGCACATCTCTCTATTCTTCAATCTCTCATTTTTTAATCCCTCCCATGAGTGGTTGATGGATAAACAGAAAGTTGCGGGGTCTTGCCCCTAGCATTCCGCTAGATTCTTCTTCTTGTTCACAACAGTGAGTTTCTTCCACAGAGGGGCTGCACTACAATTGGGTGCGTAGCAAATCTGTAGCTGACATCGGTTAACGATGCTCTGCTGGGCGGTTTGGACGTGATTAGATCTGTCCAGATGAGGAAGTGGAACATCTTGATCCATTCCAGTTCGTGCTTCATACTTGGCTTGATACCTTGTTGTTTGGAGGATGTGAGAGCTTTCTGCCCTTTTGTGGTCAGCTTCAGTGGTGCCCTTTTCCGGCAGGTACGGTGCCCTTTCTGGCAAGTAGTTGACGACAGGGGAAAGACAGAACACCTGACTCAACTGTGCCCCTAGTTCATCATTTTGACCATTTTTTGTTTTGGTTTTAAAACAATTTTGACCAACATGAAAGTTAGATTAACATGCTTGTTCAACTTTCTGATTTAAAATCATGCAAGTCAGGCTATGAGCACTGAAAATTTTCCCTTTTTGGGTCCAAGAAATGGTCCAGTTTTAGAAAAATGGAATAATTTTCGAGAGAATTAGTCAACCTCAGTAAAAATTCTCAAAAACTATTTTTGCAAACGGCCAATGCTCAACAAGCACGGAACCTACTCTTAAGACGCACAATCTCGGATCTGGAGGAAAATTGCCCCTTGCTCGAAGAGAGCTGCATGGCAACGGAAAGTTGCCCCTTGTTTGAACGGTGCCGCAGTGCGTTGACTGGCAACAGAAAGTTGCCCCTTGTTTGAATGGCACCGCAGCGCATTGTAGTCAGTCCTCAGAGTGACGAACACAACCAAATCCTTAGCTTCAGAGAAGGCAAAGATGCTCAAAACCAATATATGGACACATTTGTTTTGCAGGTGTTTGTGGCTGGACTTCAGAGTGAAGTTGCCTACGTATCCCAAACATGGGAATCAAGCCTTACGTAGTTCCGGGGTTTGGGTTCACTCGAGTATTTTCACTCTCCTTTTACGCTCTAACTTTTGCCACGGCCGCCCTTTCTGGGTTTTCAACCTTGCGAGCCTTGTTCTTCTTTTCTTTTCAAAAAAATTTTTTCTCTTTTTTTTTCTGCTTTTTCATCTTTTCTTTTTGCATTTTCATCTTTTTTCTGTATTCTTTTTTTCTTTCTTCTTTTTTCATTCTTTGCATTTTTCTTTTTTTTCTTTTTCTTTTTTTTCTTGCTCTAACTTTTGCCTGGGTCGCCCTTCCGGGTTTTCGGCCCAACGAGCCTCTCAAGGGTAAAAGTGTAGCTTTGTCCATGTCAAATGGTTTTGAGATCTTGAAGTCATCTGAATCCAGGAGAATGGCTGCTGTTCGCTGACGATGCAGGAGTCCATCTAATGGGGGGGCTGATTTTGCCCCTAGTGTTGTGGATAGGAACTCAACAGAAACTGTCTTCTTTCCTCCCTTCTGGGATTTGGCATTCTTGCCGACATTCTTTGATTTGTGAAATGATCCATCTTCGGCTCTTCGAGCACATTTGAAATTCTTTGCCCCTAGTTCCAGGGGTGCTTCTGATCTAGCTTAGCAAGCTTCTTTTGATGACATCTGATCTTCTTGATCTGACTTTCTTGTCTCTTGTTCGAGGGTTGCTTTGAATCTGGCCACACAGCCTGACATTGCGGTTGACCGTTGAACACTCTGAATTAAGGTCCAAGGTTTTAAAAGCAAGGGGTCGAGTCTCGAGGCTGAGAGCGATCCTAAGCTGCACAATCTCAAGTGCGATTCCACACAGGTCTTCGCAGGACTGCGCAAAATATTTTTTTGAAATCTTTTAAGAAAGCGACTAATCGCTCACGTTGAAGACAGTGTGGAGCCAATCTGGATCAAGCCAGGGTCCTTCTCAGTACTCATGTTAACAAACATGATTTCATTCATTAAGGGCTTAGCACGCTTCTCTTTCTCTTGGTTTGATCAAAGTTTTGCAAATCCCGAGGAATTCCTCCCTCTTCGTTTTCACCGCAGTGTTCAAAAAGTTTTGAAAAACTCAGGTCATTACAATGACTTCAAGGCACAGAAAAGACATAGTTTTAGTCAAATACCGCCATCTCATTCAGAACTTCTGGCACAACTGGCACAAGGCAGAAGCAAACACAAGAGTGTGAAAAACCACTGCTGTTCATTCAAATCTGTTGGCATTACTGGCTCCAAGGCAGAAACAGACTCAAAAGAAAACAAAAAGACAAACACAAAACAAGCAAGTGATGTTTGAGGTAACATCCCCGAAATCACCCGACTCTTAACAAAACAGGACTGACTCGATACAATAAGACAAACCCGACTGACTCAATATGAAAAGACTGACTCAAAAGAAAGAGACAGACTCAAAACAAAACAACAGAACTGACTCAATACCCAAGTCAGAAAGTACAAAAACCAGCATTCACAAATGCTCAAAACAGTGCGTGCCATACGCCACATCTGGAGTAAACTGAGTGTCGCCTGTAGGTGGTTCATCCCCTGATCACATCACATTATCCCCCATAAGTTTACTGATCAAGTGCCGATAGACTTTGCAGGACTTGGTGCGGGGGTGACCCCGCTGTCAATCAGATTTTGTATCTTGTGGCGAAGACGGACACAACTATCGATGTCATGACCGGTTTGTTGATGGAAAGCACAGTACTTAGTCGGGTCATGCTTTGGAGGGAGAGGATCGGGTAGAGGCCGTTGTTCTAACAGTTTCAGATGTCCTTTTCTGAGTAGGACCCCTAGAGCTTTAGACAAAGGCATAAAGAATGGGGTGAAAACCCTCTTGCCTCGGGGTAAATAGTCTGAAGTTCGGGGGTTTGAAGTGGATACACCAACAAAGGGGGTGGCTGCTCTTGGTGTGGTGGTGGCAACCATGCCCACGTCTGAAGTCCTAGCAGCTGCGTCACCGTTGGTGGTCGCATTTGAACTGCGAGTAAATGCCCTCCTGGGCTGCTTCTTCTCCTGGTCAATGAGGCCCTGCTTCATAGCGTCCTCGATCTGTACTCCCATCTCATGCATATCTGAAAAGGTAGGGAAGGGGAGCACGATCATTTTCTGCATCAGTTTGGTTGGAGGTTGCGCACAACCATCCTTATCTGGTCTTTGTCAGAAGGCCTTATAGCCATCATCGAGGCCTTTGCTCTCCATCTTGCCACAAACTCTGAAAAACCCTCCTTTGACTCTTGGCGGGTGACTTCAAGATCACGAGTTGTGACCTCAATCTATGTGTTGTAGGAGTATTGATCCTTGAAGGCCTCAGCCATCTCTTCCCAATTCTGTTTCACAGAGTTCTCTAATTTCGCATACCAGATTGTGGCTATCCCAGATAGGGTTTGGCCGAATAGTGACAGCTTCTGGGCTGTGGTCAAACCCATTGGCCTCAAGATATCAGAAAACAGTTGGAGGTGCACCATTGGGTCTTCAGAGCCATCGAATCGATCAATATGTGGCATCTTGAACCGATCTGGTAATGTCACCACTGAGTCGGTATAACCATCATCTATGTCAGGAATAGAGTGGGCCCCCTGAGACTTTTTGAACAATTTCTCAAGCTTGCTCACTTTCAATGCCATTGGATCCATCTCGAACTCAAAAGGGGAGTCCGGTAGGTTGATGGGTGTCTTGGATAGCTGGGGTAGAACCGGAGGCGGAGCCGGCCCTGTTGGAATGTCCGTATCTGCCTGGACATTTGGTGTTTCCTCGGGTATCAGAACCCTTGGTGGGGGAGGGGCTGAAGTAGATACTCCAATTTGCTACTCTAACCTGGCAATTGTCTCTGCCTGTTGGGCTATGACCACAGCCTGTTGCTTGGCGAATTCTGCTTGACGGACAGCGTCTTGCTGCATGGCTTTCATACTATCCTGGAGTTGGTGCACCATCTCTTCCAGACCCGACATATTGTCTTGATCTAACTGAGCAACCGGCATATCTGTGTCTGCAGTAGGCTCGGAAATCTCAACCCGACCGCTCAAAGATCACTGATCTGGTAGCTGTTGTACTGGTGGTCTGTGCCTGACTGGCCCTTTTACCCTGCCTCTGGCAAAGGAACACCGATTGCCCTTGAATTGAATCTCTAACCTGACAAAGTCTATCAGCACAAGTCTGATGAACCTCGGGGGGATATTGGAGCCTTCTGAAGCTATAGTTCCAGGACTACCTAGCAAAAGAGAAAACAGACAGCATCTCAGCTCAATTTAATGGAACGGATATGAGCATAGCGGAACGACTGTACTCAATACTGATCACTGTTCCCCAAATAACTGTCCCAAAACGGATACCCTCAGGTAAAACTGATTCCCCAAATACTGATGCTGATGCCCACAGGCCTGATACTCAAACTTGTAGACTGATACATGCATTCCTGTAGAGACGCACTCTAAAGCACATAACAAACAAGTGAGAGCCAAAACACCCCTATGTTGGGGTAGGGTTTCCCTATCCTATTTTATCAGGAGCTAGGGTTTCACTACGCACGCAGCGGTTTCAAACAACCTATGATCGGGTAAGCAACCTGTCCTAGTTTGGAATGGTCACTATGGATTTCGATATGCACTAGGTCGAATGGTCAAAAAGGGTGCCCCGGTAAAACCGGGGTTTGTGTTCCCATACTGGCAGAGCCCGCAACCGGTCAGCCTTATGGCATGCTTTGACAAAGTCAAGCCTCCGGCAGACCGCTCAGGAATAGCAGATGGCCAACACGGTGTCCTAGGCGCACCAATGCACATGCAATGCAAAGAAACACATAAGTGTAGTCAAAACAAGATATCACGAGTTCGAGTCGAGCTCCTTAAAAATCCCTAGCAGAGTCACCAGAAACTGTGGACGCGCCCCGCGTGAGGGCCTCACCCCACAGTTTGGACTCAATTTGTCACGGTTCTTAATCTGAACCAAAGAGTCCAAATCCGACAAATCGTTTTGAGAAAACAGATTTTTAGAAAAGAGGTGCCAAACATGGACTGCTTTTCCAGATACAGAGTCGCCACCTAAATATTTTATTTTGGGGGAATTTCGGAAACCCTGACTCGGTGCCAAAGGCCATGTGTCCGTCATCACCAAAGTTGCATCGGCTCGGGAACTTGGGTACGATTGGGGAAGGTCAGCTATGACCCCTCCTCTCGCCCGATCAAAGATCGGCCTCTACTAACCGTGATATCTTGTTTTGAAAACATTATATGCTCTTATTCCGGTTATTAACCTAGAATTACTATGTTATGCGCGCAGCAAACAAGTATAGACCAAATCGCCTAAATTGGAACAAAACATTTCATGTTTTCTTTGAAAATTATTTGTTACTCGCAAGTAGGCTAAAAATGCAGGTTTTGCCACTCTCGAGTGGGCTTTAGAAAAGATGGTTTTGACACTATCTAGTGGGCTTAAAACTCACAGTTTTAATGCATTATTCCAATTCAGGTAATTCGACCTCCACCCACAGGCATTCAAGCAGTTATATCACATAAGCAGCTAGCCTCATGGTAATCATGCTATTATGGCAACACTCACACGCATGCGGTATGCTAAAGCATAAAAGCTTACCTAGTACTCCAAGCCAAAACAGAAACTAGTTAGTAATCATATGCATGACCCCAGTTCATGTTAAGATGGCTAATGCAACACATGCAGGATGTAGCTAGAACAGGCTCGGCTACCCTAAAGATGGCATGTGAAATGTTGCAACTAACAAGTACTCAACTTGGAATTTGAAATACAAGTGCAGTTAGCATGATGTGCCGAGCTCGATGTATGTAAGACAAATGTATGGATGCACGCATGCATAGCGTAAGGTATGCTAAATTAAATATGCCCTAATACTAACCATCGAAAGCAGGTAAGTAAAAGGGAGAAAGAAGTGGGGATTGGAAGACATGCACACACGCACCCACACTTATTACAAATTCGCCCTCGCTTGGAGGACCAAAAGAATAATACAAATTAATTAACCTACAAGCTAATTAATTATTACAGACCACCTAATTAATTAAGCAAATTAACTAAGCTAAGAAAGCAGTAAAGGCCTCGGGAAGAGGGTCCAATGCGCGCGTGCTCGGGTTTGCTCGGAAATCCAACGCCATGCACAAGTTTGCCTCTGTTTTCCCTGCTCTGCTCCTCTGAAAATTGCACAAGTCCCAGGGAGCACTTTATGGACACTATGGAACATCACCGGCTAAGACAGAACACCACCAGCCATGTCCGGATGGTCATCGACCATTTGTAAAGCCATCGGCCAACAATGGATGGCCGGTCGGCAGTATAGATGGCCGGCCGGCCAAAGCTTCCTGCAGAACCTGTTTTGACAGCAGCAGAGGGCAAAACAAGGCATGGCAATGCATTTCAAGCAAATGTATGCACCACCACATCCCTTATCATATTTATGACTCAAAGGGGTATGGTGCTCGATTCTCGGACTACCAATCGCGCATTTCAATGCGTGATGGCCCAAGAGACCAAGTATGCATTTTCAATGTAGAATGAAATGCACATAAACAAACAATGAGCTCAACCTCTATCATACTCAATTCAAGAGGCAAAGCATGCATGCCAATGTAATGCAACCTCGGCATGTGAGCTAAGTGTGCAACATGATCATGCAAACAACAAAACCATGTGCAATAGGCACATGAACTAAACAAGTAAGCATGCAAGGCATATAACATCAATGTTAATGACACACATGCAATAACATTAAAGGCATAACACATGTAAATATGCAAAGCAACTTAACACAAGAAGCATGCCAAATACGATGACACTTAAACATGCAACATGTTAATAGGCTAAGTACCTAAACATACAAACATGTATAGCATGCAACAACATGCCAAAGGGATGGTCTTAAACTAATTTGGACAGCTCTCTTCTAGGTCCAAAACAACGGCCAAAACAATGCAACAAAGGCATGAGAGCACACACACACAAGCATGAATGCACAAGGGGCTAGACATGGAGCATAAGCCATCAACTCTTCAAAATATGAAAGGGGTGGAAAATGCAAGTATGCAAGCATGGAACATGGACTGAAATATGGTTTTCAATGATGCCAAATCATGAGAATAGGCCAAGTAAAGCATGCTAGTGATCCACATACCCAAGGCTAGTATGCTAGGATGCAAAGAAGCTATACAAAACATGGAAAGCATGACTCCAAAGACCCAAGACAGACCTTAAGCATGTTAAAACATGACCAAAAACTTCACAAAGCTAAGCCAAAATATGCAAGCATGGTGGTCCAAATGCTAGATACATGTTAAGGCAATTTCATGGCATTACAAGACAAGTATGCTAAGCATGCATCGTGTGTCTAAACCAATTAAAAACAGTGCTATATCATGGAAAAATAAGCACAAATAACACTTAAGACATGGCCAACATGAACTCAAGAATGGTGCTCACATATGAGGCTAAAATGGCATATATTAAAGACAACAAGGAGAGGGGGTGGCCCTCTCCTTCTTAGGACCTTAAACCACCATCCTCACCACTGAAATCCCTCAAGATTTCAGTGGTGAGGAGGCTCAAACAAGGTGGTCCCGGAGTTCACCAAAAATAGCACAAAATGGGGCCAAACAAGGCCTACGAGGGGGTAAACGACCCCAAACACAAAAGTGACCTTAATGAAGTATCTTAAACACAAAAAAATAGAACTTTTTTTATGTTATACACAAAGCTCAAATCAGCAAGAAAGACAGGCTAAAAGTGTGTGCAAAAACGGGGAATAAAGAGGGAAAATGAGTTACCTTTGTAGCCAAAAGGGGACAGCAGCCTCTTGGTCCAAAAAATAGTCCCTTAGCTTCTGAAAATGGCCTCCAAGCTCCTTAGGTTGATGATGGAGGTGTTGTGCTAGGAGATGTAGTTCAAATGGCCAAGAACTAGACCTTTTGCACCCTCAACCCACACAAATGTAGAGAGAGAGGAGATATAGAGAGGGAGTGATATATATATGATATATATCAGATTTTCTAACCCCTCAAATAGAAGGAGAAGCTCTCCTTATATAGACAAGGCAAGGTGCCAAGCTTCTCTTGGAAGCTAGAAAGGTGCAAGCTTCTCCAAGAAGCTAAAAAGGTTCAAGCTTCTTGAAGAAGCTAAAAAGGATCAAGCTTCTTGGAGAAGCTAGAGCAAAGGTTCAAATGGCTCAAGCTAGAACCAAGGGTTCAAAAGGTTCAAGCTTCTTGGAGAAGGTAAACCAAGGGGGTTCAAAAGGTTCAAGCTTCTTCAAGAAGCTAAAACAGGGGGTTCAAAAGGTTCAAACCCCCTCAAGAAAAGGTCTCAGCCAGAGAAAGAGTCAATCGGCCAACAAAGATGGCCGACTGACCACAAAAGATGCCGACCGGCCACCAAAGGTGCCGACCGGCTACAAAAGGTGCCGACCGGCCACCAAAGGTGCCGACCGACCGCCAATAGTGCCGACCGACCATCACCAATGGCCAGTGGCAAGAAAACAGGGCCGGTGGCCTCAAGCCATGGCTGGTGAGGTGTGGGGATGTCCAATCAAGCCATTCCCTGCCCTCAGAAGCAAAAACACAAGTCGGGAGGTCTTGAGGCAAGGCACGCGGCCGAAACCTCCGAGAACTCGAGACGAACACGAACATGGATGATCACCGAGTGTTCAAACGGTGACGTCCAAGTCTTGAGGACGGTCAAAAATGGGGTGTCTACACACTCATTTTTACTTTGATATTTCATTAGAGGTTAAAAAATATATATTTATTAACTATGGCGGAGCGATTTTGAAAGGGATTATAAATTTTAAAATTTAATCCAAGGTTAGCAAATAGAACAGTGCAGATCGGTGTAATTTTAACAAATCTGGCGATACTTTGCACAATCCTAATTACAATAATGCTAGAAATGCGGAGACCAAACACCAAATGAGATACAAATGTCTCATGAATGACTCCTACATTATGTCCCACTCCTTAGAAGTTATCTATATGTTTGATCATATACACTTTAGACTTATCTATATATATTGAGAAAAAGAGAAAATCTAATGAGAAGTATTGTGAGAGCTCTAAGATCTCTGACTAATTTTGTTGATTTTTTAAATTAAAAAACATATGAAAAAAAGAAAAAACTACTGCCTAAGCTATTTAATTAATCATTTAAAAAATAATAATTATTCCTTGATTGATGCTTGGAGTCATTTTGCTACCTCTGATGTTTACCAAACAGGTCAAGTATACTTGAGTTCATAATACATTTAAACATATGTGTGTGCATAAATAAATTAGACTTATCTTTATTTATATAAGGAAAATAGTGTTTTTAGGGGGGAGTCTTGTGAGAATTTCATTCTAATTTCCTTAATTTTCTTAATTTTAAATAATTAAGAAGATTTCCATTGGCTAACTTTCATTTGATAATCTCACATTAGAAAAAGAAGGAAATAAATGAGTTGTTTTACTCATATAAAGAGAATCTTATACTCTCATCCCATTTAGTGAGGATCCTTGTGAGAGTTTCAATATCTCAAACTAATTTTCTTGATTTTCTTAATTTTAAACAAATAAAAAAATCTTCATTGGCTAACTTTTATTTGATAATCTCACATCGGAAAAAGAAAGAAAAAAATGAGTTATTTTATTCATATAAAGTGAATCTTATACTCCAATCCCACTTAATATTATAGTGTTGTGCATGTTTCAATTCAATATAATTTAAATTTCAAAAGTTTTAATTAATTAATTATGACCTAGCCAATTAGGCTAAATCATTATTGATTTGGTTGATTTGTTAGTTTAACCGCAATTTTAACGGTTTTATCAAAATATATTGATTATGTTTGTTTGATTCGAAATAAACTAAAGATTGATCTGATTAACGATTGAAAGACTGAGATTACTTAATTAGAAATAAACTTTCTATCCAAATAATTGTAACTTTTATTTTATAATCCCACATCCGAAAAAGAAAAAAAAAAAAGTAGATTGTTTCACTTATATAAGGTGAATCTTAATAGTGTAGTATTGTGTATACTTCAATTCAAGACAGTTTAAATTTTAAAATTAAAATAACATTTAAAAGTTTTAATTAATTAATTTTTGTATAAGTTGGTTGGTCATTTGACCTAACCAATTAGGTTGAACCATTTTGGGTTTAACTGATTCGCCAGTTTAATCGTGATATCTTATATTGATTTTATTAATTTTAAACAATTAAAAAAAATTTCATTGGTTAACTTCCATTTAACCACATAAAAATAAAAATCTAATTAATTTATGATTTATTTTATAATCTCACATTAGGAGAAGAAGAAAAAGCAAAGTTTGTTTCATTATCTATCTATCTATCATATAACAAAAATGAGATTTTTAGGGAGAAGCCTTCTAGGAATTCTAAACCCTTATTCTAAAATTATTGAATTTTCTTAATTTTAAACAATTAAGAAAATTCATGTTAGTTAGCTTCTATTTACCTTTTATTTTACAATCTCACATCGGAAAAAGAAAGAAAAAGTGAATTATTTCATTTACATAAAATGAATCTTATGCTCTCATTTATATATACAAAAGGAGATTCTTAATGATAAGCCCTATGATCAATATCTCATACTCATTTTTTTAATTTTTTTAATTTTAAAAAATTAAGAAAATCCTTATTGGTTAACTTTCATTTAATTCTTATTTTACAATTCCACATAGTTTTGATTTTAAAAATAATTTTGTATGAGATTTTGAAACTATCATAATATTTAACTTTAAAATAATTACAATCTTATATCGAGAAAAGAAAAAAAAAAGAGTTGTTTCACTTATATAAAATATCCCATATCGAGAAAAGAAAGAAAAAGTGAGTTGTTTCGGTTATATAAAATGAATCTTATAAAGGGAGTTCTACGAGAGAAGCTTTCTAGAAGCTCCAAACCCTCATTCTTAAATTATTGAATTTTCTTAATTTTAAACAATTAAGAAAATTCTCATTGGCTAGCTTTCATTTACATTTTATTTTACAATCCCAAATTAGAAAAAAGAAAAAAAGAAAAAGAAGGGAAAGAGTGAATTGTTTTATTTACATAAAAAGTGAATCTTATACTCCAATTTATATAAATTATTAAAATTTCTTAATTTTAAACAATTAAGAAAATCTCCATTAGTTAACTTCTATTTAACTTTTATTTTACAATCTCACATTGAAAAAAGAAGGAAAAAGTGAATTGTTTCACTTATATAAAGTGAATCTTATGATCCCATTTATATAAGCAAAAGAAAATTTTTAGTGAGAAGCCCTATAATCAATACTATTTTTTTTTAATTTTAAACAATTAAAAAAATCTCCATTAGTTAGTTTCCATTTAACTTTTATTTTACAATCCCCTATATACATTTTGATTTTAAAAATAATTTTGTATGAGATTTTGAAATTATCATAATATTTAACTTTAAAATAATTGTAATCCCATATCCAAATAAAAAATAAAAAGTGAGTTGTTTCACTTATATAAAGTGAATCTTATATTCTCATTTAATATTATAGTATTGTGCATGTTTCAGTTCAAGATGGTTTAAATTTTAAAATACAATTTAAAGGTTTTAATTAATTAATTTTGTTATAAATTGGTTGATCTTTTGACTTAGCCAATTATATTGAATCGTTTTTTGTTTGACTAATTTATTGGTTTAACTATGATTTTAACTGTTTTATCAAAATATATTGATTAAATTTGTTTGATTTGAAATAAACTAAAATTGACCTTATTTAAAATTGAACGATTGAGATTACTTGATTAAAAATGAATTTCTTGTCCAAATAACTGTTAACTTTTATTTTACAATCCCACATCAGGAAAAGGAGGAAAAAATGAGTTATTTCACTATATAAACCTTATGCTCCCATTTAATATTATAATGTTGTGTATGTTTCAGTTCAAGACTGTTTAAATTTTAAAATTAAAATAAAATTTAAAAGTTTTAATTAATTAATTTTTGTATAATTTGGTTGGTCCTTTGACCTAGCCGATAGGGTGAACCGTTTTTAGTTTGAATGATTCACTGGTTTAAGTGCGATTTTAGCAGTTTGATCAAAATATATTAGTTAAATTTGTTTGATTTGAAATAAATTAAAGATTGACCTAATTAAATATTAAACGGCTAAGAATCCTTGATTCGAAGTAAACTTCCCCCAAACAATTGTTAAATTTTAAACAATTAAAAAAATCTCCATCAGTTAGCTTTCATTTAACTTTTATTTTATAATCCCACATCGAAAAAAAAAAAAGAAAAAAGAAAAAAGAAAAGGAAAGAGTGAATCGTTTCACTTACATAAAGTGAATCTTTTACTCCCATTTATATAAGCAAAATGTGATTTTTAGTGAGAAGCCTTATGATCAATATCTCATACTAATTTTTTTGATTTTCTTAATTTTAAACAATTAAGAAAATCCTGATTAGCTAACTTCCATTTAACTTTTATTTTACATAATATAAAAAGAATTAAATATAGTTGTCATATTTTTTTTAAATAATATTAAAGGGGCTAAATGTGAGATGGGTCGGGGTCAAACCTTGGGCCGGCCCAATCCACTGAAGTCCGAATCCAAGTAGGCTGGATGAGTATATAGGCAAACCAATTAAGCCCAACTTCATGACCAACAGTCCACCCAACTCCTCAAGCACTGGGTCTAACCCGCAGTGGAAAGGCCAGTCCAACCGTGGTGCTGGGCTGGGCCGAGCTGCGAGACCGAATCTACGGGCCAAACAGAAAATAGGCCGAGCCCATGCAAAGTTACCTGAATGGACAAGCCCATCTCCATGAGTGATCCTGTAAAAGGCCAAGACAGGGCATGTTGATGCTGAGCTGAGGAATATCAGTACCGAACTGAGGAAACCTCGCAAGAAAACGTGGAAACTGTGAACGTGTGCATGTGCAGGTTGCCACCTCAGCTGGTCCCCTACACCTGGAATCACAGAAGTTGTTGAACCAAAGGAATGTGGTTTGTTATTAGCATGACTACAATAAGTATATGCATTCAATGATAACTACCGGGTGGTCCCCCCTCTTGAGCAATGCTAAAGGGACACCTGACAGCATCCAAACTCCATGAACCCACCTTGAGAAGCAAGCAAGGAACACTATATATACAACATGAACTTCACATTGAAGGTAACAAAGAAAAAGCTGAACTGAACAACTCCAAGCAAACTTATAAACTTATTCGATATCATTTCTTCCGATCACTAATTCCCACACCGGAGGGGTTATCCGGCCAACCTCGGTCGGGCAGCTCTGACGGTGTTTCCTGTGGAAGGAACCTCAGTCCCTGGATAATCCAACTGAGAACGGAGCCCCGATCCACTTTCATCTAGTACGGAATCCGGTACGCACAATTGGTGCGGTGACGTGGATCACTTCATCTCTGAGCTCTGCACTCAGTTCCGGCGATGGGGATTGAGGACATTCCGCCTTCAGCACATACTCCACAGACGGAGAAGACAAAGGACAAAGGTTTGGCACTCCCAACAGTCCCAGAGGAACAAACTGGAAACAATAATCGAACCCCTGAATCCGTTGAGCACCGATTACCCTTTGCTGGAGATTCTTCTCATCACTTTCTTCTGGAAAAGGATTATAGAGATCGCATCATAGACTCCATGGGAATGGAGATACAGAAGTTGAAAGCCCAACTTAAGAGGGTGTTGGGCGATCCGACAGAAAAGAAGACGGAAGTGGAGCCCTCTCGTTTGCGACGAAGGAGCTCATCCAGAGAGCCACCAGTGAAGAAGTTCCCAGGAATGAGTCGGGCAACAAAGCCAGCCTATCCCGGTACAGAGTGAGGCAGCAAGCAGTCACACCGTGGGTCACGCAGAAAAGGGCCAAGAGGCAGAAGACCGTTAGTCAATAGACCGAATACCCTCCTCAGGACCTTCATACTTGGTTGATTGGCAATAGGCAGAATGAACAACATCGGGATCATTTGGACCGTACTGTTCACCAGAGGGAACACCGAGCGCTGGACAGGCTCGTCTCTTCACCATTCTCCCCGGAGATCGAGACCATGAGACCTCCAAAGAAATTCACCCCACCAAAGTTCACTTCATACGACGGGAAGTCGGACCCGCTGACACATATTAGCCACTATAGACAGATGATGTCCCTATGGAACCGAGATGAGGCACTGATGTGTAAAGTCTTCCCATCCAGCTTGGGAGAAACCGGACTTCGATGGTTCGATCGTCTCCCCGCTGGATCGATCCATGGCTGGAAGAAAGCTCTCCGAAGAGTTCCTAGCCAGGTTCGTCTCCAACACTAAGATCCCGAAGGAGCCGGATACACTGTTCGGCCTCCGAAAGGAGCAGGAGGAAACGCTGCAATTATGCTAGGAGGTACTGGGAAGAATACAATGACCTGGAGGAAAATGTGTGCAGCGAGCAGATGGCCGTTATGTCCTTCAAACATGGTCTGCGCCCGGAAAGTAAGCCGAGACAATCACTTACCAAGCGCCCGGCCACAGCTTTGAAAGACTTGCGCGCCAGGATTGAGCAGTATGCTCGTCTCGAAGACGATCAGATCTCCATTGAGGTAGCGTCAGCAGAACAAACAGCTCGGCATAAGAAGAGAACAGATCGAGGAGAACACCGAGGGATTGCAGTGAATGAGGTGGATAAGTCCAAATCCCACGAAGCCGTTGTGACTATATTCAAAGAGCCAATCTATCAAATTTTGGAAAAGATCAAGAGAGAGCCGTTCTTTGTTTGGCCGCCGAAAATGTTAGGAGATCCAGCTCGGCGCAATCAGAAGCTCAGATGCACTTACCACCAAGACAGGGGGCACATGACTCAGAACTGCAGGGCACTGAAGCAACACTTGGAAGACCTAGTGGCAGCTGGACACCTAAGGGATTACATGGATCAAGATAAGGAAATGACCGAACCAGGGAACCCACCACCAGAAGCAAATATCGAGCATCCACCTCGGCTGATAATAAATGTGATCCACGGGACAGCGATTCAGGAATCTGAGGAGGCACTGAAGGAAGAGATTGCTAAGGCTGCGCAAATTCAGCGGGTCATGTCAGTGGAGCCTGCATCAAAAAAGGTACGTACAGTACCTAAATCCCCCTTGTGCACAGTTTCATTTACTAGCAAAGATTTAGAAGGCATACAGCACCCACATACTGATGCATTAATTATAACTGTGGGAATTGGGAAACGATTTGACGTAAAACGAGTCCTAGTAGATCAGGGCAGTGCAGCAGACATACTGTATTACGATTTGTTCAGAAAGCTTGGTCTCTCCGAGCAGCACCTCACCCCAGCGGCAGCCCCGTTGGTCGGTTTCAATTCACAGCCAGAATGGCCGCTTGGTAGAATAGTGTTGCCAGTCGTGGCGGGGACAAAAACCCTCCAGATAGAGTTCTTGGTTATTAATACACCATCCCCTTACAACGCCATACTTGGCCGTCCGTGGATTCATCGAATGGAAGCAGTCCCTTCAACCTACCACCAGCTCATCTGTTTCCCAACGGAACACGGAGTAGGACAGATCTCAGGGGATCAAGTTGCATCCAAACATTGCTTCATGGCAGCATTAAACGCAAAATAGCTCTGCAATCGGGTACAGACGGTAGAAGTGGCTGAACAACCAGTCTTGGAAGATGTAGGGGGAACCCTAGAGGAAAAGATGGTAGAGGATTTGGAGAAAGTCTTGGTAAAAAATGACGACCCAGAAAAGTACTTCCTTATCGGTACCTCGCTAGGTGTTGATGAGAAACTTCAGCTATTGGAACTGCTGAGGGAAAATATTGAGGTATTCGCATGGTCAGCATATGATACTCCAGGGTTGGACCCAGAATTTGCTTGCCACAGGCTCAACATCAACCCTTCAGCTCGGCCCATTGTGCAAAAAAGTCGGAGATCGTCAGTCCAGCACACCGAAGCAGTAATTGCCGAAGTCGAAAAACTCCTGGCTTCAGGAGCAATCAGGGAAGTTCAGTACCCAATGGCTGTCCAACAGTTGTAGTCAAGAAGAAGAAGAAAATGGAGAGTTTGTGTTGACTTCACTTGCTTGAACAAAGCCTGCCCTAAAGATAGCTTTCGCTGCCTCGCATTGATCAACTAGTGGACTCAACAGCAGGGCATGAGCGCATGAGCTTTCTGGACGCTTATAGCGGTTATCATCAGATACCGCTGTTCGGTCCGGATCAAGAAAAGACAGCGTTTATCACTCCAAGGGGAACTTACTGCTACAAAGTAATGCCATTCGGCCTCAAGAACGCCGGGGCAACCTACCAGCGAATGATTACACGGATGTTCAAGGACCAACTGGGAAAAACCATGGAAGCATATATAGACGATATGGTAGTAAAAAGCAAGTTCGCTACAGACCATCTTGCAGACTTGAGAGAAGTTTTTGGCATCCTGAAAAACCACCAGCTTCGCCTCAATGCCTCGAAATGCGCCTTCGGGGTAGGAACATGGAAGTTCTTGGGATACATGGTCACTCACAGAGGAATTGAAGCGAATCCGGATCAAATCAGAGCGATATAGGATCTTGAAGTACCAACAAAGGCTAAGGAACTGCAGAAACTAGCCGGAATGGCGACCGCACTGAATCAGTTTATTAGCAAATCCTCAGATCGGATGAAGCCCTTTTTTCAGCTTTTGAGGAAAAATGCGGCATTTGAATGGAGTAGCGAATGTACCGAAGCACTGCAGAGTCTCAAAAGATACCTCAGCACACCTCCTCTACTGTCCACTCCAGAGCCGGGAGAAGAGCTGTACCTCTATCTAGCAGTCTCAGATCATGCCGTGAGCGCAGTGTTAATTCGAGAAGTTGACAAGGAACAGAGGCCCGTCTATTATGTCAGCAAGACTTTACTAGATGCCGAGACACGGTATCTACCATTGGAGAAATTAGCATACGCGCTGCTTATCGCCTCAAGAAAGCTGCAACATTACTTCCAGGGGCATACTATAAACGTCCTCACTGAATTCCCCCTCAGATCTGTGTTCAGCCGAGCCGATTTCTCTGGCCGAACAGCAAAATGGGCGGTAGAACTTGGTGAGTTTGACATTCGGTATCAACCCAGGACGACGATCAAGGCCCAGGTCTTAGCGGATTTTGTCGCAGAATTTGCTCCCATCCAGAGCACCGAACCGAGGGATCCGCGTTCGGCACAGGTGCCATGCACCACCGAACAAGGAAAACCCTGCGCTTCGGAAGCCTGGAAACTCTTTATTGGAAACATTTGGTAGCTCTATGTTGATGGATCATCCAACAACCGAGGCTCAGGGGCAGGAGTAGTACTTATTTCACCAGAAGGGTTTATCTAGGAACAGGCTCTCAGACTCGGTTGGAAGGCTTCAAACAACGAGGCCGAGTACGAAGCGTTATTGGCTGGCTTACGTAGCGCCGAACACTTCAGTGTAGAACAGCTTCTTGTTTTCAGCGATTCACAACTAGTGGTCAACCAGCTTTCTGGGGTCTATGAAACACGAGATGAAAGAATGGCTATGTACGCAGGCAAGGCCAAGGACCTGCTCAGAAAATTTCAATCCATATGAGTAGAACGAATCAGTCGGGACAAAAACAGCCACGCTGATGCTCTGGCATGCCTCGGCTCATCAGTGGATACAAAGGATGCCAGAAAAGTTTGGGTTGAGTTTGTACCAGAATCGAGTATTGCGTCTCCAGTCCTCTGCAACAACTTAGAGCCGAGCTGGATGGATCCGATATTTGCTTTTCTGAAATTGGTACACCCCGAAGACAAAAGGGAAGCCAACAAGGTCAGACATAAGTCAGCTCGATTCTGGATCTCACCATCTGGGAAGCTATACAGACGCTCCTACCTTGGCCCCTACCTCCTATGTGTGCATCCAAACCTCGTCGAGAATGTTCTCTACGAAATTCACGATGGGATTTGTGGATGCCACGTTGGCGGAAGGTCACTGCTACACCGAGCCCTCACTCACGGGTACTGGTGGCCACGAATGCAACAAGATGCGCAGCAGTATGTACAAAAGTGCAACAAATGTCAGAAGTTTGCTCCACTCATTCATCAGCCAGCCAAAACTCTCACTCCACTCACCAGCCCATGGCCCTTTACACAATGGGGCCTGGATATTGTCGGACCATTGGCGCGAGGCACTGGGAACAGGCGATTCTTCATTGCCGCAACCGATTATTTCACTAAGTGGGTTAAAGTTGAGGTGCTGGCAAGTATCAAAGAAGCGGACACGAAGCGGTTTGTTTTGAGGAGCGTTGTGGTCCGTTTCGGTATTCCACGGGTACTGATTGCGGATAATGGAATACAGTTCGATGGTAAGGTCTTTAGAAAGTTTTGTGCCGACCTTAGAATTGAGTATAGGAACTCTTCTCCAGGGTACCCACAGAGCAATGGATGGGCAAAAGCGTCAAACAAACCATCATCAACGGAGTGAAGAAGTGGCTTGAACATGCAAAAGGCAAATGGGTTGAAGAGTTACCTCACGTATTATGGGCCTACCGAACCACAGCACGGGGCTCGACGGGAGAAACACCCTACTCTCTAACTTATGGAATGGAGGCCATCATCCCACTCGAAGTAGGTCTCCCAACCCTTCGGTCTGAATTATTTGAAAGCTTCAGTAACGAGGAAGCTATTGCGCAAGCACTGGATATGGCAGAGGGCCGAAGAGAGGCAGTGCTGATCAGACTTGAAGCGTATCAGCAGCAGCTCATCAGAAGTTTCAACCAAAAAGTTTTCCCAAGGTAATTTACACTAGGAGAATTGGTTTTGAGGAAAGTTATGGATCACAAAAGGGTGCTTGGCGAGGGCAAACTTGGGCCTAACTGGAAAGGTCCCTATAAAGTCACAGTTGCTGTTGGAAATGGCGCTTACTACCTAGAGGATCTGAATAGCAAAGCTATACCTTGACCCTGGAACGTAGCAAACCTCAAGAAATACTATCAATAGAATTATCCCCCAACTTCTCTATCAGAATGTAAAGGCATTTATCTGTTGACCAATGCAAATGTTTCCCCACTTCTCTCAAATTTATCAAATTCTTGTAATTAGCTTTGATGTTTATCAAAGGGAATTAGCTTTGGTTTTTACCAAACGAAATTAGCTTTGGCTCTTACCAAACGGAATTAGCTTTGGTTCTCACCAAACGGAATAAGCTTTGATGTATATCAAACGGAATTAGCTTTGGTACTTACCAAACGGAATCAACTTTGGCCTTAACCCAAATGGACTTAGTTTCAGAACGACTGAATGGAATTTAAATTTGGTTAGCACTCAAACATGCTAAGTGGAATGCTTGGTGGAATTATGTTTGGCAACTAAATTGGACTTTAGCCAAGTGGAATTGCTTGGTGGAAACCGCACTAATATATCTTAAGTAAACATCTCTATTTAGCCAAGTGGAATTGCTTGGTGGAAACCGCACTAATGTATCTTAAGTAAACATCTCTATTTAGCCAAGTGGAGTTGCTTGGTGGAAACCACGCTGACATATATTAAGTAAACATCTTTGAATCTACAGAGCTTCTTAAGTATCAACACGTCAACAAGTCAGTACTGACGTGAACAAACAAAGTTGGAACAAACTTGGCCAAGTTCAGCCAGGAGCAGGGCTCCAGCAGTAGTCTTACTCAACTCTAGCTGGGGGCAAATGATTGTTTTTTCAAACCAAGCTGGACCTGAGTAAGACACCTTTTCATGCCTTTACTCCGTTCAGGTGCTCTTATGCTATCAAAGTTGAAACAGACTTCAGCAGTTCTACCTAAGAGCATAATCTTCAGTGCCGATCTTACTTAGCTCCAGGTGGGGGCAAACAATTGTTTTCTTTCAAAACCAACCTGGACCTAAGTAAGACCCACTTACGAACTCCAGCACCGCCATACCACATATCCGTTAGCCACACAGAGCACAAGTTCGGGCCCGAGGTCCCAACAGTGCTCGGTCAGGGGCAACCAGTACAGTTCCACACCGAGCATCAGTTTGGCCCTGAGGCCCCAACAACACTCGGCCGGGGGCAAGCAGTACAGAATCAGACAGAACATCCATTTAAAGGCAATACAGAACCAGACCGAGCATCTATTCGGCCTCGAGGTCCCAACAGTGCTCGGCCGGGGGCAGGTAGTATAGGAAACATTCAAACATAGAAGCCAAACAGTATCAGATTGCAAGTTCAAAAAGAAAATTCTATCATCCAACAAAAGGCACAGATGGCCTCATAACCAACAGCAAAGAAAAGAAAAGAAAAGAAAAATTGTCTTTACAAGTGCAGAAAGAAAGCTCGTCATGGAGACCGAGCCACAATACATCAAAGCAAAAAAGTCCAAATCCTTTTAACATCAATTTTCATCAACAGTGGGCAACTCAGGAGTAGCATCAGCAATTTTGTCCAGACCGTCTGCGGGAGGAAAAGTAGAGGAAGCTCCAACTCCCTGAGAAGTAGAAGCCTCCTTAACCACATCTCCCGTGGCTTCAGTCTCTGGGGTTTCAATCCCTTCAACATCCACCATTTCAGTGGCAACATTCCTGTCCTGGGTCTTGCTTGCAGAATCATCTTCTAGAGAAACTTCGGCTGGAAGGACAGCAGGGATGGAAACAGTCTTCGAACCCAACGATCTCGAAGGAACGGGGACATCCTGAAACAGGGAAGAGCCTCCAGGAACCAGCGCCACAGTCAAGGCACTCGTCCAACCCTTCACGAAGAGCTTATCTCGCAGCACTAACACCTTTTCCTTATAGGCAGCCCCGGCTTCATCCCAACCCTGTTGCTAGTGTTTGGCTTCTAGTGCAGAATGCTCGGCAGCCATCACGGCAATAACAGCCTCCAATTCGGCCACCTTCCCCTCAAGTTGAGCCTGCGTCCCAATAGCAGCCTCCTTCGATTTTTCAGCCGAAACGACAATCTTGTTCAAACAAAATGCTTCCCTCTCAGCGGTTTGGCGTCCTTCCTTTTCTGACTCCAAGTTTACCGTCAATCTCTCTGCGTTCATTGCGGCCTCCAGCACGGCCCTTTCTAGCTCTTTAGCACGGGTAATGGACAGATGCATTCTCTGGATACACTGCAAAGGACAACGAAGAATTAAGAGAAAAGGAGACAGCAACGCAAGAATAAAGACAAGTAAAATGAAGAAACACTTACAGCAGTCATCATCTGCAGGGTCCCCTTCAGGATAGGAATATCACGGGGCCCATTGTGGTCGGCCATATCAACCGGCATCAACAAAAACTTAGTCAAATCAAAGGCAAAATCTTGTGAAGCGACAACTGAATCAGAAGTGGAAATGGGCCTGCCCTCATGCGATATTGGCGGCTCCCATTTCTCAAAAGCATCATCATCCTTAACAGGATCCTCAGAAGCTCCCCCCACCACTGCTTTGCCAGCCTCTCTTATTCTCTTTTTTGCTCGCGCAACGACTGAAGCTGAGGGCTCGGCAGCAGCCGCAGGGGTCTGTAGACACCCCATTTTTGACCGTCCTCAAGACTTGGACGTCACCGTTTGAACACTCGGTGATTATCCATGTTTGTGTTCGTTTGGAGTTCCCGGAGGTCTCGGCTATGCGCCCTGCCTCAGGATCTCTGAACTCGACCGTTTTGTGTCTGGTTTTGCACCAAACACTTGTGTTTTTCCTTGGAGGGGTAGGGAATGCCTTGTGAGGCATCCCCACACACCACCGGCAGTGGCTAGAGGCCACCGGCTGGTTTTTGTTGCCGCCGGCAATGTATGTGGCCGGTCGGCACTCTTTGTTGCCGGTCGGCAGTCATTTTTGTCAAAATGACATTTTTGGCCAGCCGACTACTGTTCATCTGCTTTTGCAGATATTTTAGGACAGCTGTGTGGCATTTGGTTCCCCTCCATACACGTGTATGGAAGGATGCCCTCCTTGTAAGCTTGTTGTATAAGCTTTACAAGTTTGTTGCCTATAAGAGAAGGGCTCTTCTCTTGGCATCAGGGGTTAGAGAATTTTGGAGAGAAAAACACAGAAAGAAGCTCTGGTTTTAGGGTTAGGGTTGATACATATCTCCTATATCTCTTTTTCTCTCTTATGTTCTAGGTGTTTTAGTCCATATTATTGCACACAAACACCTAGTGCTTCACCTTCCTTTGACTACTGAGGTTCTAAGGGCTTGTCCTTGCTATTTTTGACTGGATTGAAGCTTAAGGAGGCAACAAGATCACCATTGTTGAAGAAAGGCTTCAAGGGTAAGAAACTAGTCCTTTTTACCCCATTTTTGCATCCTATTTCTACCTATCTTAGAGCTGTTTTTGTGTTTAGTGTATAACATAAAAAGTTCTGTTTTTTAGCCCTCTTGATTGTTTATTAAGAGTGTTTTGTGGTTTGGGTTTGTTTGACCCCTCCTAAGCCTTGTAAGGCTCCTTTTTGTGCTATTTTGTGCAAGTTTCGAGACTTGGGTGTGTTGGGCCTCTTCACCACTGAAATCTTGAGGGATTTCAGTGGTGGAGATGGTGCCTTGAACTCTCCAAAAGGGGAGGGCCACCCCTCTCCTTGTTGTCCTTGAAAAGGACCAATCTTGGCCTCTTAAGGGAGCATCTAGCTTAGGCTCTTGTTGATCATGCCATGGCTGTATTTTATGCTTATATTTCCATGATATAACTTTGTATTAAGTTAGTTTTGGTACACCATGCATGCCTTGCATACCTACCTTGTAATACCTTGTTGTTGCCTTAATATGCCTTGGGTTGTAAACCATTATTCTAGCATGTTTTAGGCTTAGTCTTGTGAAGCTTTTGTGCTTGTTTTGCCATGTATGAGGTCTGTCCTAGGTTGTTTGGGTCGACCCTAGCATGCATTGTGTAGCCCCTTTGTATATTTGGGCTTGTTGGCCTTAAGTGCATAAGTGTATAGCAGCATGCTTGCATTATTTTAGTGGTTTGGAACCACTTAGCATGAAATTTCAGTCCATTTAACATGTTTGCATATTTGCCTTAGAGGCTTCATTGTTGCTTTGAAAGCTTGTGTTGTATGCTCCATGTTTTGGTTATTATGTATGCCTTTGGATTTGAGCCACTTAGATGCCATCTAGGTGCACCCTTGGTTTGTTTTAAGCCTTCTTTTGACCTGTTTTAAGCCTCCTTAGCCTTGTGAGGCTGGTGGAATTGACCTTGGTCCAAGCCTCCATGACTTGCCTTAAGTACTTGGACCATGCTTGCATGCTTATGCTTGTCTCATTTGAGTTGGTTTGCATCACATTTTGACATGATTTTCAGAGCTAATATCGCATGCTAATTGTCCATCATAGCCTCTTCCAAGTGTGCTTGAAAGTTGCTAGTTTAATGCTTAAGCTTTAGACCACTATATGTGCACATGTGCATGTGTGTTTAGCCTTCATTTTTGGGCATTTTGGCCACTGTTTTAGGCCTATTTAGAGCCGCCTAAATCATGTTAAGTCCACCTTTTCATTAGTTTGCATTGCCTCATGTTTGCTTGTATGCTTGCATAAGTGCCTTGCCATGCCATGTTGCATCCTTAGCTTGCATGCCTAGGTTGCATTGCATCTTCCATGCATGCCTTGTTCCTTGATTTGGTGATAGGAATTGGGCCTTTTTGTTTGATTGGTTTGCATTTCATTTGACATGAAAGTGCACACTTGATTCTTTAGGCCATCATGCATGGAAATGCGTGATTGGTGGCCCGAGAATCGAGGCACATACCCTTTGAGTCGCAAACATGATAGGGGGCATGATTGGTGCATACATTGTTTGAATTGTATTGCCATGCAAGTTTTGCCCTCTGCTGCTGTGAGTTGCAAGTTTGCAGGCATTGTTTGCCGACCGGCAACATTTGCTGCCGGCCGGCAGTAAGTCATCAGCCGATGGATTCACTTTGTGCCGATGGCCACATCCTATTGCCGGTGGTAATTCACTCAGCCGGTGGTATCCCCCAGTGTCCTGAGAGGCATTCCTGAAACTTGGCAGTTTTCAGAGGAGCAAAGCAGGGAAAACAGAGGCAGACTATGCATGGTAGTGCGATTCCGAGCAAGTCCCGAGCATGCGCTGCATCTGACCCGCTTCCCGAGGGCTTTACTGTTTTAATTAGATTAATTAATTTGTTAGTTAATTTAATTGATCTGTAATATTTAATTAGCTTGCGTAGTTAATTAATCTGTAATATTTATTGGTCCCTCCGGGCGAGGGCAAATCTGTAATAAGTGTGGGTGAGTGGTGTGCATGTCTTCCAACCCCACTTCTTTCTTCCCTTTTACTTACCTGCTTGATGGTAGATTAGGGCACATTTAAATTAGCATAACAGTATGATAGCATGCGTGCATCCATACATTTGTCTTACATGCACCGGGCTCGGCGCATCATGCTAACTGCATTGTACTTCAATTCCAAATTGAATACGTGCATCAATCGATTGCATCCACATGCCATGTTAGGATAGCCGAGCCTACTCTAAATGCATCCTTGTATGTGTTGCATTAGCCACTTAACATGAACTAGGACCATGCATGTTTGCTAACTAGTTTATTGTCTTGGCATGGAGTGCAATGTAAGTATTTATGCTTTAGCATCTCGCATGCGTGTGAATGTTAACATGACAGCATGATTACCATGTGGCTAAATGCTTATATGAGATAAACTGCCTGAATGCCTGTGGGTGAAGGTTGGATTGTTTGAGTGGGAAAAACGCGTTGAAATCCGTGTTTTTAGCCTACTTGCGAGTAGCAAATTCCAAAGCGCTTTTCAAAACAAACGGATATGCAATGCTTGTTTCCAAATTAGGCAATCTAGTCTATACTTGTTTGCTGTGCGCATAACATAGTAATTCTAGGCTAATAACCGGGATAAGAGCACATAAGGTTTTCAAAATCGGATATCATGGTTAGTAGAGGCCGGTCTTCGGACCGGGCGAAAGGGGGTGCTCATAGCTGACCTTCCCCGATCGTACCAAGCTCCCGAGCCAAGACAACTTTGTGATGACGGACACGTGGCCTTCGGCACCGAGTCAGGGTTTCCTAAATTTCCCATTTAAAAGAAATATTTAGGTGGCGACTCTGTATCTGGCAAAGCAGTCCATGTTTGGCACTTCTTTTAAAATCTGTTTTCTCAAAAACGATTTGCCGGATTTGGACTCTTTGGTTCAAGATTAAGGACCGTGACAATTTGAGTCCGAACTGTAGTGAACCCAAAAGAACAGAATGGGACTCGTCCTCCCGGGGCGTTCGGGGACGTCTACAGTTTCTGGCGACCCTGCTGGGGAATTTTAGAGAGCTTGACTCGAACTCGTGATATCCCGCTTTGATTTCATTTATGTGTCTCTTTGCATTGCATGTGCATTGGTGCGCCTAGGACACCGTGTTTGCCATCTGCCATTCCTGAACGGTTTGCCGGAGGCTTGTCTTGTCAAGGCATGACCATAAGGCTGACTGGTTATGGGCTCTGACAGCATGGGAACACAAACTCCGGTTTTACCGGGGCACCCTTTTCGACCATTCGACCTAGTGCATATTCGGAATCCATAGTGACCATTCCAAACTAGGACAGGTTGCTTACCCGATGTTAGGTTGTTTGAAACCGCTGCGTGCGTAGTGAAACCCTAGCTCCTGACAAAATAGGACAGGGAAACCCTACCCCAACATAGGGGTGTTTTGGCTCTCTCTTACTTGCTATGTGCTTTTAGAGTGTATCTCTATAGGAACGCATATACCAGTTTGCAAGTCTGGGTATCAGTTTACAGGCAGATATTTGGGGAACAGTTATCAGTATTGAGTACAGTCGTTCCACTATCCGTTCCAGTGAAATTGGGCTGAGATGCTGCCTGTTTTCTCTTTTGCTAGGGTAGTCTTGGAACCATAGCTTCAGAAGGCTTCACTATCCCCCGAGTCAGAGAAGGCTAGTCAGGCACAGACCACTAGTATAACAGCTACCAGATCAGTGATCTTTGAGCAGTCGGGTTGAGATTTCCGAGCCTACTGCAGACACATATATACCGGTTGCTCAGTCGAATCAGGACAATATGTCGAGTCTGGAAGAAATGGTGCACCAACTCCAGGATAGTATGAAAGCCATGCAGCAAGACGCTGTCCGTCAAGCAGAATTCGCCAAGCAACAGGGCGTGGTCATAGCCCAACAGGCAGAGACAATTGCCAGACTAGAGCAACGAACCCCCCACTAGGGGTGTAAATTTGGCCAGACCCATGTCCGAACTTGTGGGTTCCCGCCAAAATTCGGGGTTGGGCCACGTCACAGGCTATAAAATTAGACCCAAGCCCAGTCCCAGGCCAAAGGAGTATTCAGACCTTGGACGGGTCGGGCCTTGGGCCCTTAGGCTTGGGCAGGCTTGAACATTTTAAAAAAAAATTTCTTCTATTTTTTGTACCAAAATTTTATTATTTTTCATCAAAAATGACACTGGGTCGAGCCTCGGGCCGAGTTTTGAGTGAGCCTTGAGTTGGTTGATGGGCCGGGTTTCAAAATGATGGCCCCAGGTTCAGGATCCCGGGTTAGGCTTGGGGTCCTGGCCTAACCGGGTTGGGTCCATCCTGAGCCCCGAGCAGACTTTGGGCTGCTCACAGACTGCGAGCTATTTTTACATTCTTACCCACCACCTAACTCCTCGAGACTAGTCCTCCAGACTTTGATTCGCAACCTTTCTACTTGAAAGTATGAAACAAAAAATGGAATAAGGACGAGGAATGATGTAAGAGGATGCAGGTAGCCGTTGTAATCTTAAATTTTTTAAAAATTATGTATATTATACTAGTAAATAGTAAAATAATTTTAAATTAAAGTACATTTGTTGGCTATTTGGCTTTTCGAAGGGTAATTTTGTAAATGCGAGCGTGCCAGCAAGGATCAATCAGTCCTTACAGAAATTATAATTGCCAACCAATTATCAGACGATTGTGTTTTAGTTTTAGTTCTTTCAGCCTCAATGAAGAGGACTTTTACTAGTGGCTTGACTTAGGAGAAATTAAGAGAAATAACAGTTAATATGAAGAACAATCGAAGTATTTCATTAAAATGAACACTTACAATAGTTCAAACTCAGCCTCGAAGAGGTTTATAGCAACAGTCTACTTGAATCTACTTGATACTACTCCTATGAATCGAAGTGCAGTGCTGGTATTAAAGTGCAGGTATTTAAAGAACAAGAAATGTAAAACTGGAAAGGAAAATATGAAGTAAAGACTGGTTTGTATGATCTGAGTCCGGGGGTTTTTCTGAGGGCTGCCCTGCTATTTATACTTGTCAAAGATGACCTTCGAACTGCACTTCAGACTATCGAACTGCTCCTCCATGATCGCTGATCATGCTGCCTTAGAAGTAGTCCCACTACGCCATCTCTTGCAGTTGAGCTTCCCTCCTGTATTTGAATTTGAATATGAGTAACCGTTGAAGCCACATCACTTTGTATCTCTTTACTGATCTAGTGCTACTCAGATCACGTAAGAACCAATGTTCATTGCCACGTGTTCGATCAGGATCGAGGACTTGAATTTTCTTCCCATAATACCCTTAATCTGCCACGTGTCAAACTATGATTTGGCTTTACAAAATATGTAGCCAACATTACCCCCCGCACTAATATACCCAATACTTGGAGATATTAGTGGATCAAAAGCTTTTCCCGCGCTTTTAGAATGTGCAAGGAATCTATCTTCAGGAAACACAACCGTCACCTATTTGATGATCATTTGCATTAACTCTCAATTTATTAAACATCCCAATACCTTCAGCATTCAAACGGACTATGGCTCAATCAACTTCTCACTCTACTGATCAAGCATACGAAGAGCCATTGAGTAATGCTGTTTCCCCTCGAAAGAATCTCCACGCATTCATTAGCCACCTTTACCCGCCCTTCTATATGCAGGTCATGGAGGCTTTTGCAGATTATCAACCTTTGGACTACGAACACATTGCCCTTAATCCTTTGATTTATAAATTTACAGATACAAGAAGTTCTTCCTCTAAACTCCCCTTGTACTTTGAACGAACTACTCTCAAGCCTTTACTTCAACAAGTTGCAAATATGGACTTAGGGAGTTCTTCTTCACAAACCTCTACTTGGGATGAAGCTACAACTTCTTCATCTTCTGGGGTTTCCGGATGGACAAACTGGTCAGCACCTGAGTCCTGGGACTTGAGGGAACGAATTAATCACCATTTTGTTGAGTTTACTGACCCTTTACATTTTCCTTCTTACGCTCGAAGCTCTGTGGTCTATCCTTATGTGCCTATTGACCTTCGACGTAGTTTGGAGGAGAATCTGCTTGTGGCCTGGTACACATCCTCTACGCCCACAAGGACAATGCACACTGCCCGGCATCTGGAAGAATCACAAGGGTATACTCCTTCATTTTTGGCCAAGAAGGCAAAAATTTGCTCTTCTGACTGGCTCGACTATATTAATGCCTTTGTTCCTTCCGCTCCTGTGCCATATCCTCCTTCTTCACCTTCTGGAATAGAAGCATCCACACCTTCTCCATCTTCTGAAGCAGAACCATCTACTCCTTCTTCTCCTCCCACTCTTTCCTGGACAGAGAAATTAAGGCTTGCCCTTCCCATGGACAAAATTTTTCCACCTTACAAACCTCCATTATCTCCCACTCCAGCTGAGCGGAAACAAGCTCAACTTCTGCTTGCGGCTTTCTCTCACTTGCCCTTCAATGTTCTTGAGGATGACATCCCTCTCAAGAACTTTCGATGGGCTTGTGATATTCTGACTAGGGGCCATGTCCTCAATCCCATTGCCCAAGCAGAACTTCACATGTTCTTGGACCAACTTCCGTTACTCCTCCACTGGCATCAGAATTCCAAGGCCACCATCTAATCTTTGGATCAACTTTCATCTCTCCGAATTCATGCCCAGTACGAAGCAGAAAACTTCATCGAAGACTTCGATGACTTCAAAAATAAAGATTCTGCGTATTGGGATGATTTGGTTATAGATGAATTGGAACAAAATTTGAGGGAAGAGGCTTTCGAGACAAAGGCTGAGGAGCTCTACTATGAAGTGAGAGCACATCAACTTATGCAGCCAACATTAGAGGAGATAGAAGATTTAATAAAGAAAGAACAAATATTCATTGATCATTGTTGGACAAAGTTCCATGATCTTGTTATTTATTCTATTCCTTATTTTTATGAGCTTGAATTTGTACCCAAATAAGGTTACTCAATGTAATTGTCTTGGCTTTAACACAAACAAAGTCTTTCTGTATTTGACATTGTTGCCTCTGTTTCCTTTTTGTCTTCAAAAGCCAACTTATAGCTTCGAATTAAACAATCTCACCTTTCGAATCTAGACTCAATTGTTTAATAAAACGCTGAAAAAACCAACATGTCTTTTTCCAATTTATGGAGTATAGTTGACAATTCTGGCTGATATCATCTGAAATTAATGCTTTGAATTTTAACAACATTACTCCTCAAAACTAACTATAACCAATATATATGGTCATGGTTAATATAGCCAGTCAATTTCAAATTGACTATTTTGCTTCGGAGAGTAATCCACACTGTTTTAGGTTCAAAAAGCAATTCCTTCTTGTATATATGGAAACCAACAATTGGTTTTAATGCTTCGAACAGTGCTCATCCTTAAAGGATCCAAGGAGTTGCTTCAAAGGTCGTTACTTCGATTAATAACCCTCAAACAGGTCTTTTAAACCCTTTGAAGTGGACCAATATTCGAGCATTCTAGCAATTATGTAGTACGCTTCGAAGCCGACTTATGTATTTCGAAGCCGTTATTATTTGATTTTTTGGCGCCAAAATCTCATTTCAAAGCCAAATATCTTGCTTCGAAGCTGGCGTCAATATCCGGAATGTGCTTTTTCCCTCCAAAACTATCAATATTGGAAGAGGCTCCTCGTATTCGTACTTTTAGTACTTAACGACTTATGCAATATATTTCCAGACACAAAAGCTTTCTTTAAAACCCTTTTTGCTTCGTGTTTCTGAAGTCACTTGCTCTTTTAACATTCAAACCCTCACATCTTTCACTTCT
>JAPPVO010000013.1:143785276-143842040 GCA_030407325.1 Camellia japonica
AAAGACTCAAGCAAGTAAGAAGAAGATGTATTATTATTAATAACTGAGGGTACAACGGTCATTACATTTAATTTGAAAAGGCCATCAGACATGTAACCTTTTCCTACATACATCCCATTCTTAGTAAGTACAAACTTGTCACTTTCAAAAACTAGCCTAAACCCATTCTTACTCAACAAAGATCCGGAAACAAGATTCTTGTGAATGTCCGGTATATGCAGCACATTGTTGAGAGTGAGTTCCTTTCTAGATGTCATTTTGAGAACAATCTTCCCTTGTCCATCAACTTTGGAAGTTGAGGAGTTGCCCATAAAAAGATGTTCACCATTGTCCACTGTAGAATCAGATGTGAACATCTTTTTGTCGACACAGATATGGCGAGTAGCACCAGTGTCCACCCACCATTCTTTAGGATTTCCGACAAGATTTGCCTCGAAAACAACTGCAGAAAGATTTATGACATTTACATCATTGGAAATTTTATCCATTTCGGTCATTTTGGCTTTAGCAACCTTCTTACTTGATCTTCCTTTGCCTTTACGAAAATCAGTTCTTAAGAACTTCTCTGGCTGTTTACCATGATTCACTGGTACAATCCCAACATAAGGAGAGGTAGACGCAATGGCAATCACCATACCAGTTTCAGTAGCCATAAATTCTAAATTATAAACCACAATTATAATTAGAATTTAATATTACACATAAAATTAAACCAAATTCACAGAATTAAATTCTGTAAAAATAAAAGAAACAAGAAAGTAACTTTTATTTTTCAATTAATTTGGAAATAAAATAAAATTTTATTTAACCAAATTAATTCCACAGAAAATTAAATTTCTGTAACACTTCAATAATTAAAATACTGAAACAGAATTTTAATTAATAAAAACTCAGAAAATAATTTCTAAAAACCAAAATTAATTTTTTGACAAAATTCCACAAAAATATATTCTGAATTGTTAATGACACCAGTATATTACTACTAGTTGTCAAAGAAAATAGACAGTATATTACTACTATCTGTCAAATAGCATATAATCACTATTTGTTTTTCCAACCAGAATATTATTTTGTAAATCCACAGAAAATAATTTTCTTAAAAGAAGAAAGAGAAAAGGAAACAAACGAAAAATTCTGTAAACAGAATAATTCGAATTTGTCTTAAGATTGTTCGAACAATCTTCTGTGTAAACAAAATAACGTACCGAATTAATTCATCGAACCGAATTAAAAAAATAAAATAAAAATAAATAAAGACCAAGTCGAGTGTGTGACACTCTGTCCTTAAGACAGATTCGCCCCGCTACGGTGCTTACGGTTGAGTGGCGTCTATTTCCCAGGATACAATGATCTTCACAAATTTGTAGAAGCACTTCAAACAAATTTGTACGGCGAACCGAACCTGTGTACTATACTCTCTTTGATTTTTCCTAAAACTAGAATGAAGAATAATACACTAAATAAAATCTGTATAGCAAAGAGACAATTTCCAGACTGATTTTCGGATATCCAAGACTGCTGGAACAGCCAAGTATTTATAGGCACAAAATGCTGTCCGAACAGGTATGAAGACAACCTGAACAGGTGCATTTTCAAACTGTACAGGTATAGTTTGAATTTCAAACAGATCTGGCACTGTTTGAACAGATAACTGCAGCAGTTATTCATCTGTTAAGAAACTGCTCAAAACCGAATCTGTTATGGACTTTTTGAACCTGTTTTGTCATGGACCGAATAAGGAAAGAATTTAGGACACAAATTAAATTCAAATTTGAATTTAATTAAATTTTCCCGCAATTAATTTAGAAAAAATTCAAAAGAATTTTTGTCCGAAAAATTAATACAAGAACCGACCCGACCCGACCCACACCTGGCACGGCTCGGCGGCGGCGGCGGCGCGCGCATGTGGTGGTTTGGCCAAGGTTCACTTTGTCCATAACTCCTCCCTTCTACAAACTTGGGTGCCCCTTGGGGCCTAACCCAAGTGTTGTAGGCTAGAGCTTATATACACAAATAAACTCTCTTAAAGTTTCAACGTGGGACAACCCTTTCCAAAAAAACCCACATTTATTTCCTTAAATTTCCTATTCCACGAACCCGAAAATGACGCCATGTTCCCATTCACTCATAAATGGTTTTGACGAACCATCTTCACCGTGTGACTTGCCATGCGACAAGGAACACTTCACCTCTTCGGACCCACCCCAAAAGACGTTTGAGGCCCACTCAATTTTGGGCTCAAAGTTGGCCCAAACTATGCCTATATAAACCAATTTTTCCAACAGTTACAATAAGTGGAACCAATTTTGTTTGATGAATAGAAATTTGATGTTGTGGTTGGAGATGTTACAATTAGAGCTGACAGGTCCAAGTACGTGGACTTTACACTTCCATACACAGAATCAGGGGTGACAACGATAATGCCTTTCAAACACAAGAATTACAAAAATGCATGGGTTTTTTTGAAGCCATTGACTCGGGATCTATGGGTAACAAGTATTTGTTTCTTTGTGTTCATTGGTTTTGTGATTTGGAATCTTGAACATCAAATTAATGATGATTTCAATGGGCTTCATCTGCATCAAGTCACCACCAGCGTCTGGTTCTCTTTCTCTACCATGATTTTCTCTCATAGTATTTCTCTTTTATCTCTTCCTTCTTCTCCCTCTGCATTTTTACATACTATTAATGAATCCTTCTTTAATAATAATAATAATATCTACAAAATTATGGAACATTTTGTCTCAGAGTTCACCAAGACGGTCCAATTGGGTCTATGGACTCACCCTAGCCCTTCTACATTATTTCTGATCTGTTCATTTTGTAAGTTTTGTATGTACGTCATTCATGAAAAAATAAGATTAAAAAATAAAATAATTATTATTACATAAAGATCTACAAATGAACTTATTGTCCAATTGGATAGTCTAAGTCAAGGTGATTCCAAAATTATGCACCCAAATCCATTTTAATAGTAGTAATGTTAAATATTTGTTAGATTTTCTTATTATTCTAAACTAAATAAGACTATTAATGTTATATTATTACAGAAGAGAAAGTAGTAAGCAACTTGGCGAGACTTGTGGTGATCATTTGGTGTTTCATGGTCCTAATTTTGACTCAAAGTTACACAGCTAGCTTAACCTCAATGTTGACAATTCATCAACTAGAGCCATCGATTACTGATGTGAGAGAGCTTATAAATAAAGGGGAATTAGTTGGTTACCCAAAAATCTCATTTACTTACTCTTGAAACGAATGAACTTCAGTGATTCTCAACTTAAGGGCTATAATACTGTGGAAGGAGACTTGGATGTTGCTTTCTCGAATGGGAGTATCGTTGTTGCTTTCGATGAAATTCCTTACTTGAAACTGTTTATTGGAAGACATTGCTCAAAATACACCATGGTTGCACCTACCCATAAAACAGGCGGCTTTGGCTTTGTACTCTCTCTTTCTCTCTCTTGCATGGTTTTTAAATATGGGCAGCTGTCTCATATATTGGTTTTGCCGATACCATTATTTAAGATTAAGACCTGTGATTCACAACCAATAGGACCAATTTATAGTTGATACAATTGATTTGGTTACTATCATGGTTTCATATAGTGGTATTTAAATAATGGTATGGGAAGACATATTAATATCGGTTGCAACAAAACAGTATCGAGAATATCGTAACTATACATATTGGAGAAAATCAGGTGTTGCGGTCGTAAATTTTTTTAAAATTATTTGCTGAAGAAAATAACTTATAGGTCCCAAATTATCCGCTTTCTTTGTATAGTATCAGTATTGGAATGACAAAAAATTTGATACATTTCAGTCAATTTTACAAAATAGTATTTTTGGCATGCATTAAATCGTTGTAGCCAAAAATTAATTTTTTTTTTTTGTTGCAAAAGGTATTTGGGATCAACCACTAATCTGTTACATTGGCTAATTGATATAATTTCATACTATTGTTGATTCTTTGCGGGTGCAAAGTAGAAAAGAAAACTCACCGACTGCACCACCCGATATATTACGCTCGATACTCTCGATATATGCCAATGATTCATCTATTTAAGACCTAGGTTTCATGTGCATATAACTTGTGTCACCCAGCTTTCTGATACCCTGACTGATTATTTTTTACTAGGTGTTTCCAAAAGGTTCCTATTTAGCGCGTGATGTTTCAGCTGCAATCTTGAATGTAATTGAAGAAGATAAAATGTCTGAAATAGAAAAGACTTGGTTTGGGCCGAATAATAGTTGTCCAGACTCTAGCAGTATGGTGTCTTCTACTAGTCTAAGTGTTGGAAGCTTTTGGGGGCTATTTCTCATAGTTGGAGTTGCTTCTTCTTTTGCTCTCATTATATTTATGGCTATGTTAGCTTATGAGCATAGGGGTTTCTTTGTGCACTTGGATCTCAAAGCTTTGTGGAGAAAGTACATTCTCAAACATGAAGAATCTGTCACTGACACCCACAAGATCAAACAAGTCCATCATCATCAGCCTTGTCAATCGCTCCATCATCGCCTACTCAATGTTCTCCCGCTCAATCAATTGTTTCAGATGACATCGATGAGACTTTCATTCATTTCGAAGGATAAGAAACTCCGATGGTTATTGCGGATTCTCACAATCCAAATTCGGTGAGGTAAACACCATCATAGATTAAGAGACATTGAGAAACCAATCATCATTTATCACATGATGACTTTCAAAATAATGAAACATTTTTGTGTGTAAATTTCAAATAAAAGTGTAATAAATGACTTTCAAAAAAATTATATTGAAAAATATTATCGATTAAACAACGAATAACTTAATGATTAATGGATTTTATGTTTAATAAATTAAAAAACTTGAGGAAAAATATGTCAAGGCCTTCACCCCCCCAAAAAAAAAAAAAAAAAAAAAACAAACAAAATGATTGGAGGCATTTTGATAAAAGAAGTAACTTCAACACTTATCTCTAAAGAGGATCATAGTGCTCTCTCAAAAGTTTTTTAATTTATTATACTTAATTTTCTTACTACTAAAAATTATTTCTATCACAACACTAATATTGTCAAATCACCAAGTTATTTGCATGGTATGATATGATGGACCCTATAAACCTCAAAGGGTTAGTCAAATGGTAAAGTTTTAATATTAAAATTTAAGGTCTATTAAAAGTTTGTTCAGTTATTAATTTTAATATTTTAAAATTAGTTGAAATGTACACAAGCTAGCCCACAAACCCACTTATTAAAAATAAAATAAAATGATGGACCACCATTACCCATGGATCATATTTAGGCCCGTTTGTTTGGCCGCTTCAATGGCCGGACTGGAGTAGAATTGTTGTGGGTCCTACTCAAAGCATATTTGATGTTATTTGGGAAGGTTGGCTTCATAGTCTAGGCGGCTTAGTAGGGGAATTACTTTGACTGAGAAACGAGTGGGATTAAGAAAATAGTGAGCGGCTTTAGTCTCTCTAGTCGTCTGCCCAGATGTCTAGTACAATACAATTTTTTTTTAAATTTTTTACAAACACAGCCGGACGGCCAAAAAACAATTCGGCCGCGCCAACTTTTTTTTTTTTTTTTAAACAATCCCAAGTGCACCTTTTTTTTTAATATTTTTAATATATAAATAATTTTTTTAATTTATTTTATTTAAAAATAATTTAACAATCCCACCATTAACCATCTCTCACACTATTATCAAAACAAATACATTTTTACTTTAATTCCTTACTAACAATCCCCACATTAACAATCTCTTCACTAAACACCCCCCCCCCCCCCCACTAACAATCTCCTACAACCTAATCCGCCAAACAAACGTGACCTTAGGAGTGAGATTAAGAACATAGTGAACGGCATTTGTCTCTCTAGTCATCCGCTCGGATTAAGAAAATAGTGAAGTGTTATTGTTTAAATTATCTTATTAGACTTTTTATATTGATAAAACTGAGAAATCAGGTTCTGGTACCAATTCTAATAAACACATGCAATTTTACAGAGATTTTATAATTATACTAATAGGGAAATAGGGCCTTATAGTAATTAATAAAACTTTTGGGCTTACAATTATTTATTTCTATATTTCCTAAAATAATTAAATTGATTTGGAATTGAATCTTGAGAGATTTAATTGGCACAATTAGAACTATAGAGATTAAAATGAAACATGTGTCAAACTTGAAGGACTATGGTTATAATTCACCCAATTTTTATTTATATATTTTTTAATGTTACTTTTTTTATTTTTTATTTGTGATATTGGTAGAAATTAATATTGTAATCTATATTTTGTTTTAAATTTTTGTTATTAATATACATGTTCACCCCCTTCATAGGTCCATTCTTGATTTGTGTGTTTTTATACTTTGATAACCTATCTTACTGTGTATTGTAAGAAAATCATAATAAATAAAAAAAAGAATTTAAATTGAATATGGTTCAAACATCAAAGTCAAGACAATCTGAAACACAAAATATACCAGGGTTAGAAGATTGTTAATTTGATATATAAAGTTGATTGAACTTATTTTTTGATAATTAAACTTTTGAAACAAAAATGAAGTTTGTATGCTCGAGATCACAGTTGATTTTTACCGAACTTTTTCAAAAACTGGAAATTGCATGGCCTGGAAATACAAGAAAAAGTGAAGTAATACCAAACTGAAGATTATATTTCTGTTAAAAAAAAAAAAAAAAAACTGAAGAAGATTCCTTTGATTTGTCGAAGGGTAAATATGTCATTTAAAAGAAAAAATTGCTTGGATCTAATCTTTCCAATCGTGGCATCATCCCACCATGTAATAATAGCAATAAGACTAACTCCATAAATAATGAAAACATAAATTATCAATGATTGGGGCTGACATGATATGGATTCACATAAGAAACCTACTCTTTGTATGATATTTATATCTTATTCTGTGTTTGCTTTATATGTTTCTAAAATTGATTTAATAATTATGTATAAAATCATATACTATTTTTTGACTTGTCCCCCATATATCACGGAGGTACAAATATATGCTATAGTTTGGATTTAGGTTCTAAAGTTGTCTTGAAGGTTGCAAGATGATGGGAAAAACCATTCAACTTGTTTTCTCTCTCTTGTTTTTCTTTATAGTTATTATTACAATAATTTCCTGGAGAGGAATGGCCATGGCACATAACACAACAACAGTCCAAGTGAAGGTAGGAGTGGTTCTTGATATGAACACTTGGGTTGGTAAGATAGGTTTGAAGTGTATCTCATGGCCCTCTCAGATCTCTATTCTTCACATCCTTATTTCAAAACCAGGTTGGACCTCCACGTCAGGGATTCCAAGGATAATGTTGTTGGTGCAGCTGCAGCAGGCATCTCACTCACTCTCTCTCTCTAATATAATATTTACATATATCTATTTATTTATACTATTATATTCAACTTTGCTACGTAACTCGAAAATGAGCTAGTTCTAATGGCTAGAGGTGCCAAAATGACATCGTTTGGCACTTTATTTATTTATTTATTTTTTCCCTCTCTTCTTCCTCCCTCTTTTTCCTCTCAGACCCAAACCAAATTCTGAAATCATTCTGCTCTCTTATCTGACTACCTCTCCGACGCGATGCAAATGAGTGAACATCTAACTCCTCTCCGACGCAAACGATGCCGGAAGCTTCTCATACGCTGGAAACTCATATGCTAAAATGCATCACTACAAAAAAAGTTCAACACAATTTTGCAACCAAAGACCCAAGTATTTTCAAATTACGACACTTTACATTACCATTACCAAATTCAGTTTGTCCTCATCTTCAATCTCACCCTCTTCTAACCCAAAACTAAAATTACTATTGAACAAATTATCTATCTAATCCATGAGAATCCAGAGAAAAACTTGAAAAAGAGACACCCAGAAATGTCAAAAAAGCTCTGTTCCACACTTACTAACTATACAACAACAAGCAACCACAAAATTCAAGGAATTGGTAGCAGATCACCCATCAGAATGGTCATTAGAGTTGTACCCACTTGGGGTCTCATGTGGGAATGGTCATCAAAGCCAAAATCAAAACCAAACCCAAAATCAAAATCCAAAATCAGAATCCAAAATCAAAACCAAACCCAGCCACAGTTGAAAACCGCTGGCCGACCAACAGTCTAGAAAAAATAAAAAGAAGAGAGGTGAGAGTGATGAGAGGTGAGATCGGGCCACAGAGAGAGAGAGAGATAGAAAGAGAGAGGGATGAGATGTGAGATCTGTGTAATCTGTATATATGAGAGAGAGAGCCCATTGTTGTAAACCCCTCCGGCGCCGCCATGACCGTCAGTTCAAAAGGAAAAGAAGAAGACCAAGGCAGAGGAGGAGAGATAGAGAAGAGAGAGAGAGAGAGAGAGAGAGACGGCTCATTCGAGCCTTAAAATGTCGAGCTACGAGTCATTTCTCCTGTTATATATGTGAGCACTTAGATTGATTTTTGAAAATTTTATCTCTCTTTATATCAAGTGTTCAGTTATCTAAAAAAAATAAATAGAGAAGAGAATGACCGAGACTTGAATTCAAAATTACAAATTTAAAAGAAAAGACCCTTATCACTTGAAATTACAGTCAATATATATTAAATATTTTGTTTTATTTTTATTTATTTAATTTACACATCGCGTGTGCCAATCACTAATATATATATAATCAATAATTAAGTACTGTTGAAACCTAGTAGCGGTTCAACTTTTCTAAAACCTTTGGTTAAACAACAAAATAATGGAATCCTCTTTTTCTTTCTCTCTGGATATAAATTTGGCTCGACCTGATCCATTTGGATTCGGGCTCGCTTGGCTCATATTGGGTCTTGCGGACTCCCGTCAAAATTCGAGCTAGGCCAAGCCTAAGCCCAGGGATATTTGAGCCTTGGGCCGGAGCTTGAGCTTGGGTAGAACTTGAATATTTTTTTAAATTTTTTTATCAAAATTTTATTTTTTTCACAAAAAATAATATTGGATCTTGGGCTGGCCGGACTTCAATAACCTAGGCCCAAGCTTAGAGTCCCTAACTGGGGTTGGGTCTAACGGGGGCTGTAGACACCCCATTTTTGACCGTCCTCAAGACTTGGATGTCATTGTTTGAACACTCGATGATCATCCATGCTCGTGTTCGTTTTGAGTTCCCGGAGGTCTCGGTCGCGCGCCTTGCCTCAAGATCTCTCAACTTGTTTGTTTTGTGCTTGGTTGTGGACCAAGGACTTGTGGTTTTGCTTCTGAGGGAAGAGGGTGGCTTGTTGGCCATCCCCTCAACCCATCGGCTAAGGCATGATGCCATCGGCCTTGTTTTCTTGCCATCGGCCATAAGTGTTGGCCGATCGGCACTCTTTTTGGTCGATCGACCATATTTTTGAGCCAAGACCTTTCCATCTGCTTTTTGCAGATATTTTCTGCCACCTGTGACAGCTGGTGGACACAATTCTCATCCTCCATACACGTGGAGGGATTGCATTCAAGACTCAAGCTTGTTGAACAAGCTTGAGAATTGAAATTCTATAAGAAGGGAGCCTCCCCTCCCTTTCCAGAGGTTCTGAGAAATTGATATACAAGTTCTATATCTATCTCTCTCTATATTTTACCTCTCTCTCTCTTGTTTTACTCTTGTTTGTGCCCAAAAGTGTAGATTCTTCACACTATTGCACACAAACACTTAGCAGAACACCATCCTTTGGTTGCTGAGGTCCTTAGGAGTTGGTTTCAGAGTTCTTGGAGTGGTTTAAGCTTAGAAAAGGTGCTGGAGTTGTGTTCTTGAATGTGTTCTTCAAGGGTGAGTAAACTACCTTTTAATCCCCCATTTTGGCTTAAGCTTTTAGACCTACTTGCATATTGTTTTAAGCTTAACTTTCTACTACAAAAAGTTCTGATTTTGTATGCTTAAGATGATTGTTTAAGGTCACTTTTGTGTTTGGGGTTGTCTACCCCCTCTTAGGCCTTGTTTTGTGCCTTTCTTTTTGAGCTTTGGAACCATCTTGTTTTGACCTTCTCACCACTGAAATCCAGAGAATTTTTCAGTGGTAGAGAGGTCGTTTTGGAGTCTTGAATAGGAGAGGGACCCCCCCTCTCCTTGTGTCTCATTTGCTAGTATAAATGGCTCTTATTGGTAGCATGTTTGCTTAGCATGTTTTGGCTTCATTTCAGCAAGTATTTGGTGTTATTTTGCCATGCTATACCTCTGTTTTAAGTTGGTTTGATAGCCTCTAACATGCATCATGCACTTGTAGTGTAATCCTCTCATTTGCCTTAACATGCATCATGCATTTGGGTCACCATTCTTACTTGTTTTGGCTCAACTCAAAGAAGCTTTTAGTCATGTTTTACCATGCTCTAGCTCTGATTTGTATTGTCTTGGTCATGCATGCATTGTTTTGTATAGCCTTGGTTCAATCTAGCTTGTTGGCTTTGAGTGTCCAAATCATTAGCATGCATTGCTTAGACCATTTTCATGACTTGGCATCATTTCATATGAGATTTCAGTCCATATAGTGTGGTCATGCATTCACATTTGTCACCTTTTCCATGCTTTGGAGGTTTGGTGTTTTGTGCTTCAAGAATGGGTCATTGTGCATGCCTTATTGCTTAGGTCTTTGGGATGCCATCTAAGTGGGTTTTTGGACTTATTTTGACATGTCATAACTCTGATTTTTATTTGTTAAGTCATGCCATGTTTGGTTGTAATAGGTGTAGTGTAATACCCCTTGTTACTCTTGCATGCCTCATGCCTTTTGGACTTTTGTTCTAGCTTGCGTTGGCTAGGTACAAGCTTGTTTTTGGTCTTGTATTGACTTGCCTTGGGACTGTTTTGGGTGCCCTTGGCCCTTTGGGGCTTGATTCTTGTAGCCTTGGTACAAGCTCCTTGGCTAGCCTTAAGCCTTGAGCTTTCTTGCATGCTATGCTTGACTTGTTTGAGTGGTTTGGCACCACTCCTTGCATGATTTTAGAGCTTACCTCATTGCCACATTACCATGTTTGTCACTCCTTGCTCATGTTTGAGAGTCGTGTCCTCATGCCTAAGTGATAGGCCAATTGGCATGCATGCTTATTTTGCATTTCATTCTATCATTTCTTAGCATTTTGGCTACTGATTTGGGCATGGTTGAGGTCTGCCCATTTTGGTTTAAGTCGATCTTTGCATGTTGTTGCATGCTCGACATGTTGCATGTTGTTGCATGCTTGCTAGTTTGCATGTTGTTGCATGCTTGTCCATCTTTGCATGTCATGCATGTTTGTATGTTTAGGTTGCATTTTGCATGCTTGCTAGTTTGCATTTTGTCACATGCTTGTTTAGGTTGCATTGCATTTGGCATGCTTGTTACCTTAGCCTTGTGTGCATGCTTGAGTCATTATTGCATTTGGCATACTTATGTTGCATTGCATAGCTTTTCCATGTTGCATGCATTGCATTGTGTTTGGTTTGGGGTGTCAAACCAAACACGAGGACCGAGGGACATTTCGTACTTGAAGTGACGAAACGTGCCTCAATCCTCGGTCACCGACACTCTTGATCCAACATGATAGAGTGTGAAGCATTTGTGTGTTTTTGTGCATTTATTCCATATTGATGTGTGCAACTCGGCCTCTTTGGCCATCATGCATCGAAATGCATGATTGATGGCTCAAGGATCGAGCACTACACTCCTTTGAGTCTCAAACATAATGAGGGGTGTAGTTGCACAACATTTTCTTGTAAATGTATTGCCATGCCCTTGTCTGTCCTCTGCTGCAGCAAAATGAGCAATCTGCAGGAAGAGATGGCCGATCGGCTAACAATTTTTGGCCAATAGACTAAGAAGTGGTCGATGACCCCTTTCCCTTGGCCAATGGACATATCTTTTGGTCGATGGCCTCTCAGAGTGTCCATGAGGTGGTTCAGAAGCATCATAGAGATTTTCACAGTTTTCAGAGGTGCAAAACAGTGCAAACAGAGGCAACATGGGGCATGGCAACGAATTTCCGAGCAAAGCCGATCAAGCATGCATTTGTCCCTCTTCTCGAGGCCGTTTTAACTGTTTTGTAACTTAATTAATTTGCTTAATTAGTTAAAGAGTTTTGTAATAATTAATTAGCTAGGGTAGTTGATTAATTAGTTGGTTTGTATTATTTATTCAGACCCTCCGCCGAGAGGGCAAATTTTGTAATAAGTGTGCGTGAGTGTGTGAATGTCTTCCAACCCCACGTCTTTCTCCCTTTTATTTAACCGCTTACGATGGTTAGTTCTAGGTCATGTTTCAATTAGCACTCCTATGCTCGCATGTTTGTATCCATTCATTCGTATTGCATGCACCGGGCTCAGCGCATCATACTAACTGCATTGTATTTCAATTCCAATTTGAATACATGATTATCTAGTGTTGCATTTCATATGCCATCTTAGAATAGCCGAGCCTATTTCTTAGTTGCATTTTGCATGTGTTACATTAGCCATCTTAATATGAACTAGGATCATGCATTGATTACTAACTAGTTTCTGTTTTGGCTCGGAGTACTCGGTGAGTGTTTTTGCTTTAGCATTTTGCATGAGTGTGAGTATTGCCATGATAGCATGCTTGCCATGAGGCTAATTACTTAAGTGATGTAACTACCTGAATGCCTGTGTGTAGACGTCCCCGAACGCCCCGGGAGGGTTAAGTCCCGTTCCGTTCATATTGGGGTTACTACAGTTCAAGGACTCAAATGTCACGGTTCTTAATCTTGAACCGAAGAGTCCAAATCCGGCAAATCGTTTTGAAAACAGATTTTTTGAAAGAAGTGCCAAACATGGACTGCTTCGCCAGATACAGAGTCGCCACCTAAATGTTTTTTTAATGGGAAATTTAGGAAACCCTGACTCGGTGCCAAAGGCCACGTGTCCGTCATCACCAAAGTTGCCTCGGCTCGGGAACTTGGGTACGATTGGGGAAGGTCACTTCGTGAGCACCCCTGCTCGCCCGATCAAAGATCGGCCTCTACTAACCATGATATCTTATTTTGAAAACATTGTGAGTTCTTATTCCGGTTATTAGCCTAGGTTACTATGTGATGCTCGCAGCAAACAATTATAGACTGAGTCGCCTGAATTGGAACAAAACATTTCATGTTTGTTTGTTTGAAAATGGTTTGATGGTGCTACCCGCAGGTAGGCTAAGACGCGGATTTGCCACCCTCAGGTGGGCTTAGAAAACATGATTTTGCCACTATCTAGTGGGCTTAAAACAAACAGTCAACGCATTGTCCCAATTCAAGCAACTCAACCTCCACCCACAGGCATTCAAGGCAGTTATATCAGATAAGCACATAGCTTCATGGTAAGCATGCTATTCATGGCAGCACTCACACGCATGCAAGGATGCTAAAGCATAAAACTCACCGAGTACTCCAAGCCAAAAACAAAAATCTGATTAGAAATCATGCATGATCCTAAATATGCTGAAATGCCTAATGCAACACATGCAAAAATGTAACTATAGCAGGCTCGGCTATTCTAAACATGGCATATGGAATGCTACAACTAACACGTACTCAATTTGGAATTGAAATACAAATGCAGTTTGTATGATGCGCCGAGCCCAGTGCGTGCAAAACAGATGAATGATGCAAACATGCTATCATACTGTATGCTAATTGAAATATGCCCTATATCTAACCATCATAAGCGGGTAAATAAAAGGGAAGAAAGACGTGGGGTTGGAAGACATACATCACACTCACCCACACTTATTACAATTATGCCCTCGCGCAGAGGGTCCGAATAAATATACAGTCCGAATAAAAGAATAATACAGTCCGAAATTACAATCCGAATAATACAGATTTTCTAATTGATTAACAAATTAAGTAAGAAAAACTGTAAACTGGCATGCAAGCCAGGGCCTGCCTTGACTCCGCTCCGGATAATGAAATGATGCATGTCGGGCTGCCTTGCGCGGAAATCCATTGGGATGCCCCAATCAGCCTCTGTTTGCAATGTTCCTCAAAATGCGTGCCAGACTCCGAAAAGTTGCTGATTCTCCATTTGGCTGCAACAGAGAGCAGGAAAGGGGCATAGCAATGTATTTCACAAATATATGCATGCCTCGATCCTCGTGCCACCAATCACGCATCTCGATGCATGATGGCCGAGGAGTCGGATTGCACAACTCAATATGGGATGAATGCATATGGATGCTACAACAAAACCTAACTCCATCATGGGTAATCCGGAGCGTCGGAGACTTGGGAATTGAGACCCGTTCCGTCACTCGGAGTACGGAACGCGCCTCGTTTCCCGTGCCCGGACTAACTCCTATCCCGAACACGATGCAATATGCATGATATGCATGAATGCAGCTAATATGCAATCCTAACATGCACAATGCTATGAAAATGAAATGCCTCGAAATGCGTGCACGCGGGCACGCAAACCGAGACGATGATCCTAAGGCATAAAATGGCATACATGATGCAAGTGGACTTACACTAACATGAGTGAGCCTCAACCACACTCACATAAGAGGCCGTCGGATAAAAACGAAGTGCCTCGAAATGCGTGCCCATGGGCGCGCAAACCGAGGCGATGCATACGGAATGCAAAATATCATGGAAATGATCTGTAATGAGGCTAAAATGAGATGTCTCGAAGTGCGTGCCCGCGGGCACGCAAACCGAGAAAATGGCATACGGAATGCAATGATGCGAAAATGGCATACAGAATGCAAAATGGGCTTATACCAACATGAGAGGACCTCAACCACTCTCATACGGGAGGCCGTCGGATAAAAACGAAGTGCCTCGAAATGCGTGCCCACGGGCGCGCAAACCGAGGCGATGCATTAAAGCATGAAATGACATACGAAATGCGAAATGGACTTATACTGACATGAGTGAGCCTCAGCCACACTCACATGAGAGGTCGTCGGATAAAAATGAGGTGCCTCGAAATGCGTGCCCACGGGCGCGCGAACCGAGGCGATGCATACAGAATGCAAAATAACATGGAAATGATATGCAAACATGCAAATCAAATTTCAGCACTTACAAATGATACGAAACAGCCCCGAAAGGCCGGGAAATAACACCAAATGCACGGAATGGTCCCGAAATGCGATAATAAGCACCCGGAATGGCCTACAGCCATACTAAACATGCGTAATTGGAACATGACATGCAAAACAGTAGCAAGGCAGCCCCAAAATAACATTTTTTTCAGTACAAAACATGGTGAAATAGTGAGCATAGATAGGACAACAATAGCATGCAAAGATACGAGCCAAGAGAGGGGTATTGAAGCAAGTGGTGTATGCGATGCTCAAACTGAAAAATTCCCTTCTACAACACTGATGAGGGACTAAAAATATGCACATTTACAGTAGATGACATCCCCCAACTCAGTATGCAAACATGGTAAAAATGCTATGCAAGATTGAGGATATATAAGGCTATAACATGAAATACCCCAAACATTGATCAAACCAACAAAGACCCTCAATGAAATATGTCAAGAAGATCAAAATATGAATATTTTAAGTACTGATGATGACCGAAAACAGAAGCTAGATAAGCTCAAAAAGGCATGCAAAATGGGGTCAAAGAGAGATATAAAGGCAAGTATAGCATGGAGACCCCAAACAAAGTTGATCCCTTCTACAATGTTGTAGAGGGACACAAAAAAAGCCTACTTACAGTTCATGACATGCTTCAAAACAGACTACATGTAGGTCAAACAAACCATGCAAGTTTACGGTAAATTGAAGGAATTGTGAAGCAAGTGCATGATAGAGAGGCCAAACAGGGTTGAGCCCTTCTTAAATGTTGAAGAGGGGGTTCAAAATAGGCCCACTCACAGTTTATTTCATGCTCGAAAACAGACCACTCATCAGCCTAATATTTCATGCCAAAAACAAGGGTAAAACATGGATTCAAAGCAACTTGCACATGGAGCATGAAAACAAGGTTGAGCCCTTCTTCAACATTGAAGAGGGGCTCAAAATAAGCACAATATCAGTTCATGAGATGCTCCAATTCAGATCACACATAGGCCAAATATTCAATGCAAAATATTGACATAGAAGATGCTATTGAAGCAAGTGTGCCATAGAGGGCTCAAACAGGGTTGAGCCCATAATCAAAGATCAAAATGAGCTCAAAAGGGGACCACTTTCAGTATGGTTCTAAGCTCAACACAATAGGGAAATAGGGTTAAGAAAGGAAGCAAGAAAATGGTACAAAAGAGGGATTTGAGATTTACCCTTGAAGACATGACTTTTGCTACCTCTTTGCTTGATGAAAGTTGCTTCTAAACCCTCCAAGAACTCCTCCTTGCTTCTGGAAATGAAGTGGTGAAGGTAGTGCTTGGTGTTGATGAACAAATGAGGCCAAAACTTAAGGATTTTGGAGGTTTTGGAGAGATATCAATGTATATCCTTGAGAGATATTTTCCAACCTTTTTTCAAGAGCTAGGAGGCCAGCTATATAGGCAATAAAATCGGAGAAAAGGTGGGCAAAAGGTGCTTTAGTTGCAGGTGGCCGGCCAGCTAGATTTTCTGGCCGGCCAGCTAGTAAAAAGAAACTGTCGGGAAGAAGGCTGGCCGGTGGGTGCTAGGGAAGTCCAAATGTGGCCATTCAAGTGTCCAATTGAAGCCCCAGAAGTTAGCTTTCCAATGGCGCAAACCTTGCATCAAAATTCCTCCTGTGGAAAAAGTTATACCCATTTCCGTGAAGCCGCGCAGATTTCGGTTCAACCGGAGTGATGCCTTACTTCAATCAACCATATCTGCTCCGTCCGGAATTGAATTTAGGAGATTCTTGAGTGAAAAATGAAGCCCCGGGAGTAAGCTTTCCAACGATGGTGGCCTAATACTTTAATTCCTCTTGTGCAAAGAGTTACGCCCGTTTCGGTGAAGCCGCGCAGACTTTTCTCCTTCCCGGATCCACTTTCAAAGAGGTTCAAAAATGAAAAGAAGAATTAATGGCCGGCCATGTGTTTTTAGGGTCCTCCCATGTGTGTACAACACAAATATGTGGTTTTGGCTCGAAGAAAATGGCCCTAGGGTGTTCAACATTAGCCCGGAAGTGAGAAAAACGGGCGCCGGAGGGGCGCCGGAAGAGCATAACAGGTTGCTGAGACAATTGCTAGCCTCCCACCCTCCAGTGATCTTCCTGGGGATAAAACAGAGGTACCTGCCAAAAATGAACAAAAACCGATGCAAAACGAATGCTCGGGGACCAAAACACGTAGTTCGAGGTCCCGAAAATAGGCTATTAAGCACCGAAAGTGGCATTCGGCCACGAAGTGGGTATCTAAGACCCCAGTGTCCCTCGTTATGATAAAACAGAGGTACCTGCCAAGAATGAACAAAAACCGATGCAAAACGAATGCTCGGGGGCCAAAACACGCAGTTCGAGGTCCCGAAAACCGGCCGTTAAGCACCGAAAGTGGTGTTTGGCCACGAAGTGGGTATCTAAGACCCCAGTGTCCCTCATTAGGGAGTAAATGAGATGCATGCCAAGAACCGGAGGAATCGGAGATGGTTGGGTGGTCCCGAACCGAGGCACACGGCCTGACGGCTCCGAAAACCGGGAACCGGGCTCCGAAATGGGCAAAATGGCCTACGGGCACGAAATGTAGCCCACGGCCACTGAGAGATAGTCTACGGGACCTCTCCCTCCCCTCAGGAAAGAAAACAGAGAAAATCGAGTCTGGTTCGCAAACCGAGGCAAGGCACAGAAGAGGGTTCGGAAGTCCGGAGGCAGGGCGCACGGCCGCGACTCTGAGACTTCTGAACGAGCACAATATGCAACATCACCGAGCGCTCAATCGGTGACGTCTGAGTCTTAAGGTCGGTCAAAAATGGGTTGTCTACACTGTGGATGAAGGTTGGATTACTTGAATTGGAACAATTCATTGAAATGCGAGTTTTAAGCCCACTTGAGGGTGACAAATCCACATTTTAGCCTACTTGCGAGTAGCACCTTCAAATCATTTTCAAACAAACATGGGATGTTTTGTTCCAACTTAGGCGATCTAGTCTATACTTGTGTGTTGTGCGCATCACATAGTAATTCTAGCTATTAACTAGAATAAGAACACATGTGTTTTCAAAAACAAGATATCATGTTAGTAAAGGCCGATCTTTGATCGGGCAAGCGGGGGTGCTCATTGCATGACCTTCCCCTCTCGTACCCAAGTTCCCGAGCTGAGGCAACTTTGGTGATGATGGACACGTGGCCTTAGGCATGAGTCAGGGTTTCCTAAATTTCTCCAAAATAAAATATTTAGGTGGCGACTCTGTATCTGGCAAAGCAGTCCATGTTTGGCACTTCTTTATAAAAATCAGTTTTCCAAAACGATTTGCCAGATTTGGACTCTTTGGTGATTTATCGGTCTTGCATTGCACTTTGCGGGATTAGATTCAGAACCGTGACATTTGAGTCCAAACTGTAGTATGATAATGAACAAAACGGATTTCGCACCATTTCGCGCGCGGAGCCGGGATGTTCGGGCACGTCTACAGTTTCTGGCGACTTTGCTGGGGATTTAGAGAACTTGACTCGAACTCATGATATCTTGTTTTGACTACACTTATGTGTTTCTTTACATTGCATTTGCATTGGTGCACCTAGGACACCGTGTTGCCGTATGCTATTCTTGAACGGTTTACCGGAGGCCCGTTTTGAGAAGCGTGCCATAAGGCTGACCGGTTGCGGGCTCTGCCACGACGGGAACACAAACCCCAGTTTTTACTGGGGCACCCTTTTTGACCATTCGACCTAGTGCATATCGGAAACTGTAGTGACCATTCCAAGCTAGGATAGGTTGCTTACCCGATTACAGGTTGTTTGAAACCGCTGCGTGCGTAGTGAAACCCTAGCTCCTGACAAAATAGGACAGGGAAACCCTACTCCTCCACAGGGGTGTTTTGGCTCTCTCTTGCCTGTTATGTGCTTTTAGAGTTGGCCTCTACAGGAATGCACGTATTAGTTTGCAAGTCTGGGTATCAGGCCTGCGGGCATCAGCATCAGTATTTGGGAATCAGTTTTACCTGCGGGTATCAGATTCAGATTTGGGGCAGTGATTCGGGAACAGTGATCAGTGGTTGAGAACAGTTCTTTCAGCTTGTGTTTGCCAACTGTGTGTTGTCTTTATTTAAGCTGTTATGCTGTCCGTTTTTCTGTTCATTATTTCCTTATTATGCTTTCTTTATCTTTTTGCAAGGTAGTTTAGCACCATTGCATCTGACCAGGTAGATATCCCCCGAGCACTCTAGGTTAGAGGTCGTAGACTTAATCGATCCAGGGATCTGATAGACGGACAAGCAGTGTTCCTTTCTTTACCCCTGGTTACCAGACGAAGGTCAAAAAGGCGCAGTGTATCGGTACAACGGTTGTTAGATCAGTTGTCTACCCCACCAGTGAACAGTCAGGCTGAGGTCTCAATTTCTACTGCAGGGACAGATATACCAGTTGTTCAGATAGACCAACACCCTATGGCAGGAATGGAAGAGATGATGCGTCAGCTCCAGGAGAGTATGAAAGCCATGCAGCAGGACGCTGCCCATCAAGTAGAATTTGCTGCACGCCAGGCTGAGGTTATGGCCTAACAGGCGGAGCTAATTGCTAGACTGTGTAGACACCCCATTTTTGACGGACCTCAAGACTTGGACGTCACCGTTTGAATACTCGGTGGTTATCCATGTTTGTGTTCGTCTCGAGTTCCCGGAGGCCTTGGCAGCGCGCCTCGTCTCAGGACCTCCTGACTCGACTGCTTCGTGTTCGGTTTTGGCACCAAACACCTGTGTGCTTACCTTGAAGGGCAGGGAATGGCTTGTTGGCCATTCCCACACCCCACCGGCCCTCCCATATCATCACCGGCTGCATATGTGTACCACCGGCCATGGTTTCTTAAAAACAATGGCCGGTCGGCACTATATTTAGCTGACCGGCACTTTATTGTGCCGGTGACCTATTTTGGTGGCCGGCGCGCACCCTTTGCACCCCTGAGGCATGGTGCATGCCAGCTGTGCCAGCTGGAATGCACCATCACTCATCCCCGTGCATGAGGGTGGCCACTTTGCACCCTTTGCACCCTTTAACCCCCAAACCTTCTAGAAGGTTGCCCCCTTTGGCCAAGCTTCTTGGAGAAGCTTGGCTAGCTGTCTTAGCTTCTCCAAGAAGCCAAGACCCCTTTGCACCCTTTGCCCCTTTTGTCATAGCTTCTTGGAGAAGCTTTGAGTGTTTTTTTTTTTTGCCTATATAAGCACCTCCCCTCTCCCATTGAAAGGGGTTAGCCATTTTTTATCAAGAACCAGAGCTTGTGTATCTATATAGCTGCCATATATCTTCTCTCTCTAGACTTTCCCTCTCTCTCCTCTTGTGTGTGTGTTTTAGGGCCTAAAAGTGTGGTTTTACCTTACTTTTGCACCAATACACACACCATTGCACCTTAGCTTGAGATTGGGAGGCTTGGAGGGTTGTTTGTTGAGTTTTTGGACTGGTTTTGATCAATAGAAGAGGGCTGTGCCACCTGTTCTTCAAGTGTTCTTCAAAGGTGAGCACTTTACTTTAGATTCCCTATTTTTGCAACAAGTTTTTACCCATCTCGCTTTGTGTTTTGAGCTTTGTGTATAACATAAAAAAGGCTTATATTTTCATGCTTAAGAACATTCATTGAGGTCACTTTGTGGTTCGAGTGCAAACTCACCCTCTTAGGCCTTATTTTGGCCCTTTTGGTGCCTTTTCTTGAGGCTTGGTTTACTTGGTTGTTTTGGTCTTCCCACCACTGAAAACCAGTGGGTTTTTAGTGGTGAGGAAGGTGTTTTATAGTCTTGTATAGGGGAGGGACACCCCTCTCCCCTTTGTCCCTCTTTTGCCTTTGTTTTTGGCCTAAAGGGTAGCATGTATGAGTACTTGCATTTAGCTTCATTTCAGAGTTTATTTGGATGTTTTGGAACATGTTTTACCTCTGTCTAATGGTGGTTTGTTGGCCTCTTTCATGCATATTACACTTGCTTTGCATTACTCTATTTGGCATAGAAATGTATCTTGTGTTTAAGCCATGATTCTTGCATGTATTAGCACAATTCCATGAGGACATTAGCATCGTTTTGCCATGTTTAAGGGCTGTTAGCCACTGATTTTGTCATGTTTGACGTGCTTGACATAGTTGCTTTGCATTGAGGCTTGTAAGTCTTGAGGTGTGAGTCCTAAGCATGCATTTGGTTAGACTATTTTAGTGATTTGGAACCATCTAACATACTATTTCAGTCCTTAGACCATGCTTATATGTCTCCATTTATCATCTCTTCCATGTTTTGAAATGCTGGTCTCTTATGCTTTAAAATGGGCATTGTGCATGCTTGTATGTTCTAGGCATTTGGGCTGCCATATCAAGGGGTTTTTGGGGGTATTTTGATGTGCTAGGATTCTGTTTTTACTTGCTTAATTCATGCCATGAGTGGTCTTGTTAGAGGTGGTGGAGTGCTCTCCTTTTTGCCTTGGTTTTAGGCCTATTAGCCTGCATGTTTGCTTGAGTAATTGTCCATCATTTTGGGCACTTTTTGCCACTGTTTTGGCGAGGTTTAAGGGCTGCCCCATTATGGTTTAAGTCCACCATTGCACATTTGTCTAAGCGTTGGTTGCATGTTTGATTAATATGGTCTTGCCACTTGCTAGTTCCATTGCATAATCATCCATGTTTGCATTGCATTTGCACCTTGCATGTTGCATTACATTTGGCATGTTTGTATCTTACCATTAGGTTGCATTGTTGAGCCATGTTTGCATAACATGCATTGCATTACTTGGTTTGGGGTGTCAAACCAAGTGTAAGGGTTGAGAGGAGTTCATACCACAAGTGATGCAACTTGTCTCAACTCTTGGTCACTAAGGCCCTTGATCTTGACATGATAGGGACTTAGTTCTCATTTGTGTGTTGCATGCATATTGACATTGAAATGCAATCTTGGTTCCTTAGGCTATCATGCGCCAAGATGCATAATTGATGGCCCAAGAACCAAGGGTCATGCTTCCTTGAGTCCCATACATGATAGGGAGCATTGGCCATGCTTACATATGCTCAAAATCCCATACCATGCACTGCTTGTCTGTTGTTGCTGTCAAAACTGTCTTCTGCAGGAATTTTCTGCCGATCGGCAGTATATAGTGCCGACCGGCACTATATGGGTGGCCGATAACCTTCTTAGCAGCCGATGGAAATTTTAGATGGCCGGTGGGTGTTTCCTCCAGCCGGTGGTGTGCAGCAGCATGCATAGAAGGTGTTCTGGGACTTTGGCAGTTTTCAGAAAGGCAGGACAGTAAAAAACAGAGGAGGCAGTGGCATGGTGCGGGTTTTCCGGGCAAGTTGGATTCGAGCATGCATCATTCGCGCATCCCGAGGCGGGGCTACGGCCTTTTCCCTTATGCATTTGTTTTGTTAAGTAATTAGAAATTTTGTAATAATTTATTTGTTTATTGTTCGGACTGTAATATTTATTTGGTCCCTCCGGGCGAGGGCAAATCTGTAACAAGTGTGGGTGCGTGTGTGTGCATGTCTTCCAATCCCTGCTTCTTTCTTCCCTTTTATTTACCTGCTTATGATGGTAAATTTGGGCACGTTTATTTTAGCATACCTTATGCTATGCATGCGTGCATCCATGCATTTGTTGACATGCACCGGGCTCGGTACATCACGCTAACTGCATTGTATTTTCGATTCCAAATTGAATACGTGCATCGAATGATTGCATTTCACATGCCATTTTAGGGTTAGCCGAGCCTACTCTAGATTGCACCCTTGCCTGCGATGCATTAGTCATTTTAACATGAACTAGGTCATGCATGCTTGCTAACTAGTTTATTGTTTTGGCACGAAGTACGATGTAAGTATTTATGCTTTAGCATCTCGCATGCGTGTGAATATTAACATGACAGTATGCTTGCCATGCGGCTAAATGCTTACGTGATATTACTGATTGAATGCCTGTGGGTGGAGGTTGGATTGTCTGAGTTGGAATGACTCGTTGAAATCCGTATTTTAGCCTACTTGCGAGTAGCAAAACCCAACACGTTTTTCAAAACAAACGGATATGCAATGTTTATTTCCAAATTAGGCAATCTAGTCTATACTTGTTTACTGTGCGCATAACATAGTAATTCTAGGCTAATAATTGGAACAAGAACACATAACGTTTTCAAAATCGGATATCATGGTTAGTAGAGGCTGGTCTTCGGACCGGGCGAAAGGGGGTGCTCATAGCTGACCTTCCTCGATCGTACCCAAGCTCCCGAGCCAAGACAACTTTGGTGATGACGGACACGTGGCCTTCGGCACCGAGTCAGGGTTTCCTAAATTTCCCATTTTAAAAAATATTTAGGTGGCGACTCTGTATCTGGCAAAGCAGTCCATGTTTGGCACTTCTTTCTCAAAAATCTGTTTTCTCAAACGATTTGCCAGAGTTGGACCCTTTGGTTCAGGTTAAGAACCGCAACAAACAAAAAGGGGAGTCTGAACTGTAGCCGAGGTGCCTCGCGGGCTTGTTACAGACTGCAGCAACAACAACCACCGTAGCAAGCCGGAGCATCCGCTTCGCACCAGGTTCCTCCCCCACCAAGAATTCCAATACTCGGGGAGACCGCTAACGTCCAGGACAATATGGACGATCCAATGAGGCCGGCTCCGCCTCCAATCCTACCCCAGCTATCCAAAGCACCTACCAACCTACCAGATTCCCCCTTTGAGTTCGAGGTAGACCCCACAACATTAAAAGTGAGCAAGCTTGAAAAGCTGTTCAAGAAGTCTCAGGGCGTGAAATCCATTCCGGATATTGAGGATAGGTATACCGACTCGGCCGTGACTCTGCCAGATCGGTTTAAAATGCCGCACATAGACCGTTTCGATGGGTCTGGAGATCCTATGGTGCATTTGAGGCTGTTTTCGGATATACTAAGGCCGATGGGCCTCTCCAGATTACAGAAGCTTTCCCTGTTTGGCCGGACCCTGTCGGGTGTAGCGGCTATTTGGTATACAAAACTGGAGGACTCTGTTAAGAGGAACTGGGAGGAGATGGCCGAGGCCTTCGTAGCTCAATACTCCTATAATACTCAGATTGAGGTCACAACTTGTGATCTCGAGACAACTAGGCAAGAGCCGAAGCAGAGCTTCTCCGATTTTGTGACCCGCTGGAGGGCTAAGGCCTCGATGATGACCATCAGGCCTGTTGACAAAGATCAGATTCGGATGGTTGTGCGCAACCTCCAGCCCAAGCTCATGTAGAAGATGATCGTTCTCCCCCTCCCTACCTTTGCAAACCTACATGAGATAGGGGTGCAGATCGAGGATGCTATGAAACATGGCCTCATTGATCATGAGAGAGAGCAGCCCAAGAGGGCATTCAACCGCAGTACGAATGCAGGCACAAGCAGTGCTGCAGCTGCCAGATCTTCAGATGTGAGAATGGTCACCACCACCACCCCAAGAACCCTTGCAGCTACTCCATTCACCGGTGCGTCCGGAAGTAGTTCGCAAACAACCAGGAACCCACCCTGAGGCCAGAGAGTCTTCACCCCACCATACATGTCTTTGTCCAAGGCTTTGGGGGTTTTGATCAGGAAAGGGCACTTGAAGCCCCTAGAGCCACGACAATTGCTAGAAAAACTTCCCCCCTCCCATAACCCCGCAAAGTACTGCGCGTTTCACCAACAGTATGGTCATGACATCGACTACTGCTTTAGATTGCGTCACGAGATTCAGGACCTCGTTGACAATAGGGTGACCGTGCCTCCGGAGAAACCGAACGTCACAACCAACCCTCTCCCACTACATAACCAAGCTCCACCTCCCAAACGCATCAACTTGATCCAAACTGGGGTTGTGTCATGCGACCCTAGCATATATATCACCCCTTCTCACCTACCTAAGCCGGAGGTGTTCATTCCTGAAAGCACTGACTTGTGCATGTTGGACATCTCCCAAACCCAACCTGAAACGGTGGTGGTGGCTATCGAAGATAGAATTGGGTCGATTGTAGGAATAGATGGGAATGATCAGTCAGAGCCTGAGGGGTCTGCGAGCTTCATGTACAACCCCGAGCGGTTACATTACATCAGCAGGCCAGGCTAGGCCAAATGTGGAATTGCCAGTGGGGGCAGGGATTTGTGTAGTCCGGGAGGATGGACCTAATCAGGGGCTAGATGACCTAGCGGACCTGGAGGAGGACATCGCGAACTTTTAATTCTTCAACGAACAAGACTTAGGAGACGTGACTGTCAACTGGTTTGGTCTGAAAGGGTCAGCAGACGCTACCGGGTGGCTCAGCGACGAGCCGGATGTTATTGAGCAGCCTCAACCAGAACAGGGTCCGTCAGGGACGGGGACATCAACTGTGGCCGGAAGGGCCGAGGAACAGAATACACCGCCGGAGAGCACCGGTGTAAAGAATTTTGCTCAGAATATAGGCAGTTTGAGTAAGGAAGATACTGAACAGTAGGCTGCACTGAAGCAGTTTGAGCGGGAAAGGATCGAAGATTCTGAGAGGGCCAAAAAAGCCAAAGCCCCTGCGGGGACAGAACGTGCTGTGTGCACAAGAACAAAACGTGCTGCGAGCACAAGAATGGAAGGTGCTGCGGGCACATGAATAGTTGTAACGGAGCCGGACAGGTGTCTGTCGGCTACCGATGGCATGCGGTGGGAAGATGACGATCTATGTCTTGCTCACACCGATGAAGACTGGGGACAAAGCCAGCTGGATGATACCTGGTATGTTGGCGAAGTAGACCACATGACTAGGAGCGGGCGTTATTTCAAGCCCCCGCACTTAGATTAACTAGAGGCGTCCGGAAAGAACAGGGAGGCGGAGAAGCAGAAAGATAAATTGCTCGAAAAGGAGGCTGTGCTGAAACAGCTGAAGAAAATACAAGCAGACATCTCCATCTGGGGACTGCTTATGGCCTCAAGAGTACATCGACAAGCTGTCCTTTCTGCAATGGACAAGTCCAAACTCTCAATAGATACCACGCCTGAGCAGCTGGTAGGACTGGTCTTTCCGGGAGGAGCTTCCTCGACGTTGACCTTCACCGACAAGGAGCTGCCGCCTGAGGGCGCAAACCATAATAAACCTCTCTATATCTATGTTGAGTGTAGAGACAAATGGATATCGGTAGTTCTTGTCGACACAAGATCTGCCATTAACGTGTGCCCGTCGAGGACGGCATATGCAATCGGGTTGAAGCCCGCGGACTTTGTGCCAACTGCCCAGGTGATAAGGGCTTACGATAATACAAGCAGAGAGGTGATGGGAACCGTGAAGATTCGGACACAGGTTGGTCCAGGACAACACAAAATTGACTTTCATGTGTTGGACGTTCCCGCAACCTTTAATCTACTCCTAGGACGACTGTGGCTGCACCAGGTGAAGGCGGTCTCTTCCACCCTGCACCAAATGTTGAAATACCCCCACGAGAAGGGGGTGGCTATTGTTTTTGGAAATTCGTCAATCCATCCGCCGCCAGAGGTGTCTACACCGGTTTTGGAAATCGAGCATGGCACGGAGGATGTGTTCCTGTCGGGAGCCGGAATCTGATTCCACCGAGTCTGTGGAGTCGGAATCAGGTTCTAGCTCGTTTGAGTCTAGTTCGGTATTCCTGGGGGTGACAACCCGAATGCCACAGTCCTGTCTAGGTCATCTTTTTCTTTTTCCTTTAAGTCTGTTGTAACAGAGGAATCAGACGACTTGGAAGTGATTAATGAGAATGGAATGACTGCAGCCTTTGAGTTTTTTTCTGCGCTCTTGATTTATTACATTAATTCAGACTTTCAAAATTTTGATGAAAACGACGAGGAAGAAATTCTTCCGGTTTTGAAATATTTGCTAGATCAGGAGTAAGAGAGGTTTGTAAAACCGCTGGTTGATGAAATCATCCAAATTAATGTTGGTATTGAGAAGGACCCGCGACTGGTCCAGATCGGGTCCACGTTGTCTTCGGAGGAGCGCGAGCGCTTTGTCGCTTTATTAAAAGATTTCAAAGATGTTTTCGCGTGGTCCTACGAAGACATGCCTGGAATCGATCCTGAGATTGTACAGCACTGGATCCCTCTTGACCCAGAGGCCCAACCTGTTAAGCAGAAGCTCAGAAGGATCCGCCCGGACTGGGCTATCAAGATCAAAGAAGAGGTCACTAAGCAAATTGACGCAGGGTTCCTGCTGGTATCTGAATACCTAACTTGGTTGGCCAACATAGTTCCAGTACCGAAGAAGGACGGCAGAATTCGGGTATGTGTGGATTTCAGGGATTTAAACAAAGCTAGTCCGAAGGCCGACTTTCTTCTGCCACATATCGATGAATTAGTGGACTTCATTGCTAGGCATGCGTTGCTCTCGTTCATGGATGGGTTTTCTGGCTACAATCAGATATTGATGGCACCCGAAGACCGGGAGAAGACTGCTTTTACCACCCCGTGGGGGACCTGTTGTTATAGGGTGATGCCGTTTAGGCTGAAGAATGCTGGAGCTACATATCAACGGGCCGCGACCACGATTTTGCATGATATGATCCACAAAGAGGTTGAGGTGTACGTGGACGACATGATTGTCAAGTCTAAGGAAAGAGAGGGCCACTACACCGCCTTGCAGAAATTCTTTCAACAGATCAATGAGTATCGGTTGCGGCTGAATCCTTAGAAGTGTACGTTTGGTGTTACAACAGGGAAAATGCTGGGGTTCTTGATTACACAGAGAGGTATCGAGGTCGATCCTTTCAAAATCAAGGCCATCTTAGAAATGCCACCACCAAGGACTAAAAAGGAGGTGTGAGGCTTTCTGGGTAAAGTGCAATTCATAAGACGGTTTATTGCGAAATTAACCTTGACTTGTGAACCACTCTTTGGTCTCCTGAAGAAAGGAAAGAAATTCCAATGAAACGGCCAATGCCAAGCTGCTTTTGAACAGATCAAGCAATATTTACAGAACTCACCTGTGTTGTCACCTCCTGAGCCGGGGAAACCGTTGATTCTGTACCTTTCAGTGACTGAAACTACAATGGGCTGCATGCTTGCACAGGAGTCTGAGGACAAAGTGGAGAGAGCCATCTACTACCTGAGTAAGAAAATGCTGGATTATGAGACCCGCTACACTCCGCTGGAGAAGGCTTGTCTGGCCTTGGTATGGGCTACCAGGAAGCTGCGACACTACCTGTTAGCTCACTCTGTAATACAGGTTTCGAGATTAGATCCCATCAAATATCTCTTCGAGAAATCGGCACTTACTGGTAGGCTAGCCCGTTGGTTGCTTCTGCTTTCCGAATTCAATCTGAAATACATGACGTTGTAACAACGCCCGCGGGGGACCTCGCTACAGTTCGGACTCGATTTTGTTGCGGTTCTAAATCTCGAACCAAAGAGTCCAAATCCGGCAAATCGTTTTGAGAAAAACTGATTTTTTTGAAAGAAGTGCCAAACATGGACTGCTTTGCCAGATAACAGAGTCGCCACCTAAATATTTTTTAAATGGGAAATTTAGGAAACCCTAGCTCAGCGCCGAAGGCCACGTGTCCGTCATCACCAAAGTTGGCTCGGGAACTCGGGTACGATTGGGGAAGGTCACATCGTGAGCACCCCCGCTCGCCCGGTCAAAGACCGGCCTCTACTAACCATGATATCTGTTTTTGAAAACTTTGTGAGTTCTTATTCCGGTTATTAGCCTAGGTTACTATGTGATGCTCGCAGCAAACAAGTATAGACTGAATTGTCTGAATTGGAACTAAACATCTCATGTTTGTTTGTTTGAAAATGGTTTGATGGTGCTACCCGCAGGTAGGCTAAAATGCGGACTTGCCACCCTCAGGTGGGCTTAGAAAACATGATTTTGCCACTATCTAGTGGGCTTAAAACAAACATTTGATGAATCGCTCCAATTCAGATAACTCAACCTCCACCCACAGGCATTCAAGGCAGTTATATCATATAAGCATATAGCCTCATGGTAAGCATGCTATCATGGCAACACTCACACGCATGCAAGGATGCTAAAGCATAAAAACTCACCGAGTACTCCAAGCCAAAACCGAAGCTTATTAGAAATCATGCATGATCCTAAATATGCTGAAATGCCTAATGCAACACATGCAAAATGCAACTATAACAGGCTCGGCTATTCTAAAGATGGCATGTGAAATGCTACAACTATCATGTACTCAATTTGGAATTGAAATACAGATGCAGTTTGTATGATGCGCCGAGCCCGGTGCATGCAAAACAGATGAATGATGCAAACATGCTGTCATACTGTATGCTAATTGAAATATGCCCTATATCTAACCATCGTAAGCGGGTAAATAAAAGGGAGAAAGAAATGGGGGTTGGAAGACATACATCACACTCACACACCCTTATTACAATTATGCCCTCGCGCAGAGGGTCCGAATAAATAATACAGACCCAATGAAAGAATAATACAGTCCGAATAATATACAAATTTCTAATTAATTAACAAATTAATTACAGAAAAGTAAAACTGGCACGCAAGCCAGGGACTGCCTTGCTTCTGATGTATGATGTATGTTGGGCTGCCTGGCGCGAAAATCCACCGGGATGCCCTGATTAGCCTCTGTTTGCAGTGTTTCTCAAAATGCGCGCCAGACTCCGAAAGTTGCTAATCTCTGAATTTTGCTGCAACAGAGAGCAGGAAAAGGGCACAGCAGTGTATTTCACAAATATATGCATGCCTCGATCCTCGTGCCACCAATCACGCATACCGATGCATGATGGCCGAGGAGTCGAATTGCACAACTCAATATAGGGATGAATGCAGATGAATGCTAAAACAACACTTAACTCCATCATGGATAATCCGGAGTGTCGGTGACTGGGGAATTGAGACACACTCCGTTACTCGGAGTACAGAATGTACCTCGTTTCCCGTGCAACACGCATGATATGCATGAAATGCAATCAACATGTGATATGGCATGCACAATGCTATGAAAATGAGTAACCTCGAAATGCGTGCACACGGACACGCAAACCGAGGTAATGCATGAATGCAATCTAAGATACAACCTAGTATGCACAATTCGGATGAAAAATGGAGATGCCTCGAAATGCGTGCCCACGGGCACGCAAACCGAGGAATGCGGAACGACATGCGAAGTGCAATGGTGGGCTTATACCAACATGAGGGAGCCTCAGCCACACTCACATAGGATGCCGGAATGATAAAAAGAGATGCCTCGAAATGCGTGCCCGCGGACACGCAAACCGAGGAACACGGAATGACATGATGGGCTTACGCCAACATGAGGGAGCCTCAGCCACTCTCACATAGGCTGCCGGAATGATAAAAAGAGATGCCTCGAAATGCGTGCCCGCGGACACGCAAACCGAGGAACACGGAATGACATGATGGGCTTACGCCAACATGAGGGAGCCTCAGCCACTCTCACATAGGCTGCCGAGAGACGAAAGTGAAGTGCCTCGAAATGCGTGCACACGGGCACGCAAACCGAGGCGATAATGTGAGATGCAAACCGGATAAAACCGAAATGCCTCGAAATGCGCGCCCACAGGCACGCAAACCGAGGCGATGACGAAATGAGAAAATCGGATAAAACCGAAGTGCCTCGAAACGCGTGCCCACAGGCGCGCAAGTCGAGGCGATGATGAAAGATGAAAATCGGATAAAACCGAAGTGCCTCGAAACGCGTGCCCACAGGCGCGCAAATCGAGGCGATGATAAAATGCAATGAAAATCGGATAAAACCGAAGTGCCTCGAAACGCGTGCCCACAGGCGCGCAAATCGAGGCGATGATGAAAGATGAAAATCGGATAAAACCGAAGTGCCTCGAAACGCGTGCCCACAGGCGCGCAAATCGAGGCGATGATAAAATGCAATGAAATGACACACGGAATGCCGCGATGGGCTTATACCAACATGGGAGAGCCTCAGCTCACTCACATAGGAGGCCGTCGGATAAAACAGAGGTGCCTCGAAGTGCGTGCCCACAGGCACGCAAACCGAGGCAATGCATTAAGGCACGAAATGACATGAGAAATGATATGCAAGCATGGCAAAGGAATTTCAGCACTCACAAATGATGTAAAATAGCCCCGAAATGATACGAAATGACAACCGAAGCATGCAATCATCCCGAAAATGTGAAATTAAGCCCCGAGATGGCCTATAGCCATGCTATACATGCAAAATATGATCATGGCAGCAATAACAGTAGCAAGGCAGTCCCAAATATGGCATTTTTTCAGTACAAAACAAGGCCCAATTATGATCACAAGTATGGCAACAATAGCTTGCAAAAATATGGAAAAAGAGAGGAATTACAAAGCGAGTGGTATCTACAATGCTTAAACCCAAAAACTCAGTTCTACAAAATTAAATAGGGGCCAAAAACATGCATATTTACAGTAGATGAGATCCTCTAATTCAGTGTGTGGATATGCTCAAAATGGCATGCAAAAATGAGCCAATAAGGGGCTACAACATGAGGTACCATAAGCAATGCTCAAACAACTTTAAACCCTTAACAAAAGATGAAGAATAGACAATTCTAAGGCACTTTCTAAGCCTGATGAAGACTCAAATCAGTGGCTAAGCAAGCCTAAACAAACATGCAATTTTACGGTAAAATTGAAGGATTACAAAACAAGTACCAAAACCAGTCATCAAATGGACTAAGACCCTTAACAAAGAATGAAAAATGGACCAAAATAAGGCACTCTCTAGGCCTGATGAAGGCCAAAAACAGAAGGCAAAATAGTCTAACAAAGCATGCAAGATAGGCATAGAACATGGATTCAAAGCAAGTGTATGATAGAGGAGGTAAACATGGTTGAGCCCTTCTTCAATGTTGAAGAGGGGCTCAAAATGAGCACAATATCAGTAGGTTTCATACTCCAACTCAAATCACAAATAGGCTAATTAACTCATGCAATTTTACGGTAAAATTGAAGAATTTCAAAGGAAGTGCATGCTAGAGTCACCAAACATGATGGAGCCCTTCTTCAATGTTGAAGAGGGGCTCAATACAAGCCCACTAACAGTTTACATCAGTCTCGAAATCAGATCACTCATAAGGAAAATAAAGCATGCAAATTAATGGCCTAAAGAGTGCTATTGAAGGAAGTATATGAAGGAGACACCAAACAGGGTTGAGCCCTTCTACAATGTTGTAGAGGGGCTCAAAATAAGCACAAAATAAGTAGGGGTCGGAGCCCAAAACAGAAAGCAAATAGGACTAAGAAAAGACTCAAAAAAATGCAAGAAAAATGGATTTAGGAACTTACCCTTGAAGACAAGTCTTTTGCCTCTTCTTGCCTTGATGAAAGTTGTTTCTAAGCCTCTGAAGATCACTCTCTTGCTGCTGGAATGGAGTTGATGGAAGTGGTGCTTGGAGTTGGTGAAGGATTGGCCTAGGAAGCTTGAAGTTTTTCAAGGTTTTGGCTATGGAGAAGGAGGCTATGGAGGAGGGGCTCTCTTAGAAAAAGTTTGTAACCCTAGCAAAGGGGCTGTCCAGCCCTTTAAATAGATCAACAAAAGATGTAAAAGGGGAGGGAATTGCATCCAAGCATTCCCTCCCAAAATATCCCCCGGATGGGGGAGATATTTTGGAAAGCAGCTGGACAGCTGGAATGAGCTGGAAAGCAGAAAGCTGGCCGGCCAGGTGTTTTTCTTGAAGGTGGCCGGCCAGCCACCCCCCATGGCCGGCCAGCCACCTCCCATGGCCGGCCAGCCACCCCAAAAAATGAAGTTGAAAATTTCGGGCCGACCACCATGGTTTAGGGTCCTCCCAAGTGTGTAGAATAAGGCCCCAGGGTTGGAATCTGGCAACTCTGAAACAGGAGTCACAACATAGAGCTTGAAGGAGAGGCTCAAAAATGAAATCAACAATTGCTGGCCGACCACCACTTTTTTGTGTCCTCCCAGATGTGTAGAACAAGGTTCCAAGGTCGGAAATTGGCAACACTGAAGCAGGAGCCACAACATAGAGCTTGAAGAAGAGGCTCAAAAATGAACTCTTGAATTGCTGGCCGACCAGTACTTTTTTGTGTCCTCCCATGTCCCCTGATCACAGATATGTAGCTTTGGTTGGAAGAAAATATCCCCAGGGTGTTCAACATTGGCCCGGAAGTGAGTAAAACGGGCGCCGGAGGAGCGAAACTGGTTATCTGGGATAATTGCTGGCCTCCCACCCTCCAGTGATCTTCCCAATGTTGAAACAGAGGTACCTGCCAAAATTGAACAAAAACTAATGAGAAATGAACGCTCGGGGCCAAAACCGAGCCATTCGGGATCCCGAAAATGGGCTGCGGGTGCCGGAAGTGGTGTTCGGCAGCGAAGTGGGTATCTGCAACTCCAGTGTCCCTCGGAATGACAAAACAGAGGTTCCTGCCAAAATCAGAGAAAACTGATACAAAATTAATGCTCGGGGCCCAAACCGCGCAATTCGGGGTCCCGAAAACCGGCTATGAGCACCGAAAGTGGCATACGGCCACGAAGTGGGCATCGGGGGCCCCAGTGTGCTCTGTTATTATGAAACAGAGGTACCAGCCAAGAACCGGAGAAAACGAATGCGAAATGAAAGCTCGGGACCAAAACCGCGCAGTTTGGGGTCTCGAAAACCGGCTGTAGGCACCGGAAGTGGCATACGGCCACGAAGTGGGCATCGGGGGCCCCAGTGTGCTCTGTTATGATGAAACAGAGATACTAGCCAAGAACCGGAGAAATCGGAGATGGTTGGGCGGTCCCGAGCCGAGGCACACGGCCTGACGGCCCCGAAAACCGGGAACCGGGCTCCGAAATGGGCAAAATGGCCTACGGCCACGAAATGTAGCTCACGGCCACCGGGAGATAGTCTACAGGACTACTCCCTTCCCTCAGGAAAGAAAACAGAGAAAACCGAGTCTGGTTCGCAAACCGAGACAAGGCACAGAAGAGAATTCGGAAGTCCGGAGGCAGGGCACACGGCGCGACTCTGAGACTTCTGAACGAGCACAGTATGCAACATCACCGAGCGCTCAATCGGTGACGTCTGAGTCTTAAGGTCGGTCAAAAATGGGGTGTCTACAGACGTGCAAGTCAGTGAAGGGGAGAGCGGTAGCGGAGTTCCTAGCAGATCACCCAGTAGAAGGGGATGAAGCAGTTGAGTACCTATTCCCAGACGAGGCCATTTTGCATGTCAATGACGAAACCTGGACGATGTACTTTGACGGAGCATCAAACCGATACGGGTATGGGATAGGGGTGTTGCTGATAGCGCCTGACAATTCCCGCATCCCTCTAGCATTCAAACTCCGGTTCAAAGTATTGAACAATGAAGCAGAGTATGAGACATGTATTGCTGGTTTAGAAGCCGCCCTAGAACTAGGGGCAAAATGGTTGGACGTCATCGGGGACTTTAACCTTGTTGTATCTCAAGCTAAAGGAGATTGGAAAGTCAAAGAAGAAAAGATGAGAATCTACCACCGGACCTTGGACTTGCTGATTCCTCTGTTTGAAAAAATGAACTTCGCTTATCTGTTAAGAGAGAACAACAGGTTCGCAAATTCACTAGCAACTCTATCTTCTATGATAGACATCCCTTTTGGAGTCCAGATGTGTCCGATCATCATTGACCAGAAATTCGTGCTGGTCTACAAGCTGATTGCTGCCATAGATGAGGTACAGGATGACAACCCCTGGTATTTCGATGTCTAGAACTTCTTGGAAAAAGAGGCGTATCCACCAGGGGCAAATGCCAAAGATAAGAGGGCAATTCGAAGAATGGCTGCTCAGTTCATTGTCTGTAGGGGAAAACTGTATAAGAAAGGTCATTTCAGGATGCATAAGCTGTGTGTTGATGCCGAAGAATCGAAGTGTCTGATGGAGGCCATCCATGGAGGAGAGTGCAGAGTGCACATAAACGGGGTGATGCTAGCCCGAAAGATCCTTAGACAGGTTACTACTGGTCCACCATGGAGGAGGATTGTATTGGCTTTGTCCGACGATGCCACAAATGCCAGATCCATGCAAATCGCATGAACATTCCGCCGTCGAAGCTGTACAATATGACTTCGCCATGGCCGTTTTCAGTTTGGGGGATTGATGTGAGATCGGGGCTGTCACTCCGAAGGGGTTCAATAGGCATGAGTTCATTCTAGTCGAGATAGATTATTTTACAAAGTGGGTTGAGGCCCAATCCTATGCGGTGTTGAAGGCATCGCATGCTGCTAAGTTCATCAGGAACAGCATCATCTGTCGCTACGGGGTCCCGAACGAGATTATTTCAGATAATGGTTCTCACTTCAAGAAAGAAGTGATCGACTTGTTGGACAAGTACAACGTGGCTTTTCATAAGTCATCTACATATCGGCCACAAACCAACGGAGCAGTTGAGGCCGCCAACAAGAACATCAAGCGTATTCTACAGAAGATGGTAGAAACCTACCGGGACTGGCCAGATAAGTTGCCATTTGCTTTGTGGGGCTACTGGACTTCAATTCGAACTTCTACTGGGGCGACTCCGTATTCCTTGGTCTATGGGATGGAGACCGTTCTGCCTATCCAAATTGAGGTTTCGTCATTGCGAGTACTGGCTGAGTATTAGATAGCTGAGGCAGATTGACAGCAGAGCAGGTTCGAAGAACTCATGCTCTTTGACGAGAGGAGATTGAAAGCACTGTACCATGTTCATGGTTATCAACGGAGAATTGCTAGGGCTTTCAACAAGAAAGTTAAGTCCAGGAATTTGAAAGAAGGAGATTTGGTGCTCAAAGACAACCGAGCTCCCATCCACGACCCTAGGGGCAAGTTCAGACCCAATTGGACTGGCCCTTACATCATCAAGTTAATCTGGTCGGGTGGAGTTGTCGTTCTGATGGACCTAGATGGCCTAGAGTTCTCCCAACCGATTAACATGGACAAGTTGAAGAAATACTTTCCTTGAGAGGCTCGCTAGGCCGAAAACCCGAAAGGGCGACCTAGGCAAAAGTTAGAGCACAGAAAATTTGAAATTATAAAAAATGAGCTCGCAAGGTTGAAAACCCAGAAAGGGCGGCCTTGGAAAAAGTTAGAGCGCAAAAGGAGAGAGTTAATACATGAGTGAACCCGAGTCAAACTACGTAAGGCTTGATTCCCATCTTCAGGATACGTAGGCAACTTCGTTCTGAAGTCCAGCCATAACACTTCCCCGATCAACTTTGTCCATGTGATCATGTTTGGTCATCTTTGTCTATTCTGCATTCAAGAGCTCGGTTGTGATCGCTAGTGCAGTGCTATTCAGACTAGGGGCAACTTTCCAGTTGCTGGGATCCGAGGCTGTACATCTCAGTGATAAATCTCAAGCGTGTCCAATGGTGATCCATATCAAAACTGGTTTTGAAAAGTTTTAATAAAAGTTGATTTTGCTCAAATTAATCTTTTTACAACTTAGACCATTTTTGGACCAAACGAAAAATTTTTAGTACCCACAACCTTCAATTTCATTGATTTCAATACAGAGTTCTCCTACTCTTGAATACAAATTGAAGTTGCTTTTCATTATATTCATAAAGAAAACTTGAAAGTTCTGATTAAAGCAAATAAATCCGGGGCATAGTCAAGTGTTTTTGCGTCCCCTCCCAGAGCTTGTGGAAGCCTCTGATGCCAAAGTGGGCCCGATCTGTGCCTCCTCATCAAGCCAAGCTATACACTCATCAAAGAGGGTGCAACTGAAAGTGGGAGCGGGGGCCAGAAGCTCTCTCGTCCTCCATGTTGCGGCATACCGAGCTAGCTGTACGCCTCAAACCGGAAATGTAGCAGGGTACTCTATCCCCTCTTCCAGGCAAGTCTGATCATGATCGAACTGGCGTCGGATCCGGAACGGAAAGTAAAATACACAGTGTGTCAGGCCAATCAACTGAATCCCGGGCTGATGGGTCATGCTGTAGCTTATCGTCGGTAAATTGAGCCAAGGACAACGCCAAGCAATGTCGAGAGCAGACAAACTGCACATCTAGTTGCACCACCATCCCTCATCCGGGGCATTGACTAGACGTTGTCGGAAGAAATAGCTGCGGGCTGAATATGTCGGACATGAGTCCACCACTCTCAACTTGTCCATCAACCATACTTAGGGAGGGATGAAAAATGAGAGATTAAAGAATAGAGAGATGTACGTTGAGAGCAAAAGTGAGAAAAGGGTTTTGAGAGAAAAACCGAGCCTGAGGGCCGAGTGAGGTGAGAAATATATATGTGAGATAGGATGGGAAACATTACCTGCAATAGTAATGGACTCCCCACGAATCTAGTCATCTCCCGACGATGAAAAGCGTCTAAACCCATCAATGTCTCGGCTAGCGTCATGGCGATGCAGCTTTTGCCCTCTTTCAAGCCCTCGACGACCTCAATCAAACGAGTGCTAAACCCACCGGAGCCTGGGGCAAGCAAGAAATAAGACAACATGCACAAGCAAAGTGCATGTCGCCGATAACCCTGCCAGTGATAGTCGCCGCGGTCACTGGCATCAGAAAATCGACGAATCAAGCTCGGAATGTCTAGCTCTCCATCGCGAATCAATGACCGAGCGTCATGCAAAGTAAGGCCGCACATTCGTCCTAAGGCTTGGGCATGGCCAAAGCGGAGCCGAGGCAAGATTTCTTCATCGCGCTCAAATTCCATTAAAGCTTGGAAATCCTCGAAAGTGGGACACATCTCTTGTCCGCCAAAGCTAAAGACGTGTGTTACCGGATTTCAAAACCTTGCCGCGGCATAAAGGAACGGAAAACGCAGCAGGGTGCGACTCAGCGTGAATAGTGCATTTATGCCGAAGCCTCGGAAATTCAGCTTTTCCGAGCCATCCAAGTTGGCAATCCAATTTGTGAGATTTTGGACAAGAAATGCTTCCATTTGGTGCAAATTCGAGCTGAAATGGAGAAAACTACGAAGCTGAGGCTTTTGTAGAAGATAAGGTATTGAGTGGAAGATAGGTGTCAGCATTCTGGAGGTGCTTGCCATTTTTGGCTGATCGGCCAAAAATAGTGCCGACTGACCATCTTTTTTGGCCGATCGGCTAGTAATGTTGGCCGATGGCCATTTCTTGTGGCCGCTGGCCTCCCCTTTGGCCGGTGGCCTCTCCTCTTGTTCTCTGAGCTATCTATGTGTTGAATATGCTGAGAACTTGTGATTGGTTCCACTTCCAATGCCTTTCGGTGATGATTTTGCGAAGTCGTGCCTGAGTTACTGCAATTTGTTTATCGAGTTGTTGTACTTTTGCTTATCGAGTTGTATTTTGCATTCTTTAAGTCTTTGTTTTGCTTATCGAGTTGTATTTACATTTGGTTAGCTTGTCAAGTTCTTTGTTTTGCTTATCGAGTTGTTTTGTTGTTAGTCGGTTCACTACCTGATTAATGCGATTCGAGTGTTTAGTTTTCAAAACAAAGTTCAATCTCATTTACATTGTTATGTAATGCGATGCGATGTGATGCGATGAATGTACAAATGTAACACTTTTTGAACAAAACAGCTGTTTCATTTCATCATATTTTCTCTTGCAAAAAGTACATAGTTTTGAAGAAAATGAAATATGCCTGACGCAGTACAATGTGCTTAAACTACTAGTAAAAAGAAAAATAAAGCAAAAAAGGAGAAAAAGAAAAGCATCAAAATATCTGGGTCGGCGCCGATAGCCTCAAGCACGGGAGTCCATCCTGGTCCTCTTCCTGGACAAAGGTCCAGGATCGCCGCCGTCATCTTCGCTGTCTGAGCTGTCTCTAGCCTCACCCTGAGACGACGTTGCCTCCTCGTTAGAATCATCAGGGGAAGGCTCCCGTGAACTACTCTTAGCACGAGCACGCCTGTGTCTACCTCGGCTGTGTATCGTCATCCCCCACCTGACTCCTCCTCCTCCTCAGGCAGGTACAGAAGGTCAAGCTGGAGCACCCCCTGCGACCGGTATCTAGAATGGGGCCTGAAAAGAACAAATGGCAAATGCATCAGTTATGCTATGCAAAACAGGGTATGAATACCGAATGCAATGTATGAGTACAGTATATGAATGTCGTAAGCAATGCTGTGAGCAGTGTGTGAATGCAGTGTATCAAGTGCCGTATTGATAATGTGATGTATCAGATCAGTATGGAACAGATTATGCAGAGTCTTGAGACGAGGTTGAAAGAACTCACCGGGATGCCGTAGATGGTCAACAGGTCCATACTCCTCTGAAGCATCCCTATCACCGAGGCAGTCAGCTCTAAAGACTGTCCAGTGTACTCAATCGAAGCCTGCAAAAGTGTTGAAGTCATTAGTATTCTACGGGATATCAAATGAAATGAAATGACTGTACAGAATGCAAAATATAGCACATACTGGGGTTGAGCCGCGAACTCTGACAAGCTCATGATCAGCCGGAGGAGGAGCGATGGGTATCTGATAAGTCTCCCCACCCTGTCCTCGGCATGTCATGGTGGTGGGCAGGGCTGGCCACTCCACTCCGCGTCCCCTCCGGGACCCACTCCTATCACGGGCCTGAGTCGCCCTCGGTGCTCCCGCTCCTCTCACAGGCACTGCAGGCCTCTCCCTCTCAACTCGGCGAACACTGGTCAGAGGCCGCATCAGATAGGACTGGATGAACTCAGTGTAGTCTCCCTCGTCTCTGAAGAGGTCAGAATCCCAACCTATCGTGAAATCCGTCATCTCCTCTAAGGTGTACCTCTCGGTAGCCCTCGTATGGGTAGGAGGTAGCCTCGGGACAATCTGCTCCGGCAAACCGAGGGTCTGCCGCAGGAAGCGCTCCCCGAAATACCAAGCCTGGCAGACCGAACCCTCCAGCAAAATCCTGAACCGGGCAGTCTCCCGGGCGCCCGCGTACAGATCCCTCACTGCCTCCAGCAACGCGGCCCAGGGCTACCAAGTGATCTGCAAATGACAAGATATATGGTTTGTTATCTACTGTTGAAAGTACAATGTAAAGCGAAGCTTAAATGAACTGTAAAGTTTGAAATACCTTGCGGCGGTGATGGTGCCAAAGTATCTACAGAAGAATAGAAAAGACTCCCGTGGCCTCCGCTCGCCCTCACGTCATAGCGATGAGAGTATGGAACGCCGAGGGAGATCTCCACATCTGGCACTGGGGCAAGCCTCGGAAAGTAGGCATACACCCACAACTATAGAGTGTAACAGGGCAAATATGAGTATGCTTATCAGATAAAGCAGAATGCAGATAAAGCAGAAATCCCAGAACGGCGTGCAGTGTATCGTGCAGTGTATTGTGCAGTGTGTGCAGTGTACAGCTAGTGTAAAGCAGATTGCATTTGTGCAGTGTGTGCAGTGTACAGTCAGTGTAAAGCAGATTGCGTGTATGCAATGTATGTGGTGTACAGATAATGTAAGGCAGAACTATAAAGACAAAAGGGGAAGGTGTACCTTCCAGGCTCGCCAGTAGCCTCTGAGCAAGTGTTCGCTGCGGCGGGAGGATGAGCTCATATATCCATAAAGCGTGGCCAAGCCTGCGCCACCCCAGTCGTAGCGACGGATCCTGGTCACGTCCACCAACGCGCTCAGTAGATAAAGGGTGACAGTGTTCGCCCGGTCGGCAAAGAGGGTGGTCCCCAGAAGAAACATGATGAATCCACGAGCTTACTGCTCCACTTTCTCCCGGGTCGTCGGCGCCTGTACCTTGAAGTGGTCCTCGAACCAAGAATACCTCACAAACCCTGGCCGGGAGACAGGTGGCTGAGCGCCGAGCAAGAACATCTGGGCTGCGTCCCACGCATCCATGTCAGTGTCAAAGGGGATCGGATCACCCCCTACTCCGATGCCGGTAAGCATGGAGAAATCAAAAGGAGTCATTGTCATCTCCCCTATAGCAGAAAGATGGAAGGAGTCGGTGGTATCCCACCACCTCTCCACCAGCGCACCAAGAAGGGGCCTACTCCCAGTGAGGCATGAGAGTCCCATGCAGAAAGTGCCGAAGCCGGCCTGATCAACGATGTGGCGGACCGCATCAGGTAACTCCATGTACCAACCTCGGGCAATGGTATTCCTATACCCCCGGAAGGCATGGGAATCTCCCTGTGTTCAAAGGCAAACAAATGCGAAGCAGTATTAGATATACAGTATTGTGAATACTCAGAATTGATAAAAATACAGTGTGTCTGCATGTGTTTAAGTTTAAACAGATATCGTGTGTGGGTGTGCTCACGGTGAACTACGCATATGATGTATTAGTGTGTTTGGGTCATTCAGTTACAGAACAGTACTGGCTATCCGAAGCATACAATCTACATTGGAGAAAGTGAAAGAGAGAAAGAATGTACCTCAGCAGCACCGTAGGACAGATGCGACTCTGGCTCGCGTACCAAGAGCTCCAATGGTGCGCCTCGCGCGTAGTTCCTGAGCTGACAGATGCTATCAGGAGGCAGTATGTGAATCACCGGCCAGTATGTTGCCGGGTCGAATAGTCGAATGCTAAGAGGTAGGAGCTCGACCTCAGGGTCCGTATCCATCTCCGGGGGAGTTCCACCTCGTGGAATGTCGTCCGCCATCTCGAGAAAGGTGCAAAAGCGGTCGAAGGTATGGAAAATGGGTGGAAATGCAAAAAGTCAACCGAAAAGTCAACCCCGAGGGGTGAAAAATGGGAGAAAAGGTTGGAGTGTGGGAAAAGGCACGAAGACCGAGGGTAACTCGGGGGAAACAAATCCCAAGTGGTGGAAATCGAGAAGGGGACACCGAAAACGAGTTTTGTTCGGTTCAAAGTGTGTAAAACAAAGAGGGTTTTACGAATCGAACGATGTGGGAGGCTCGAAAACAAGAGAAAAGCTCGAATCTAAGGTTGGGAAATCACTTAGAGAGAGAGAGAGAGCAAGGAATTTGGTAAGGGAAAAGTGAGGAAATAGGGTTTGAGGCCCTATATTTAAAGACCCAAGGTGAATGGACAAAACTGCCTCGAATTTGGCATTTTTTGGCCAATCGGCCAAATTGTTAGCCGATCGGCTAAATATTTGGCCAATGATCTCTTTTTGTGGCCGATGGATGGCCGATGGCCTTCCCTTGTGGTCGATGTACCTCCAATGCCTTGTTTGGGTCAGTTATGTTGATTGGTACCCTTATCTCTCAAGACAGTGCAAGAAAATACACTTTTGGAGCTTAACCGGCCTTCGTGTTGACCTCGAATCGTGCCTTCCGGGTGCGGCACTCGATACGCATGAGGTGTATCCTTTTTTGTATCCTTTTGTATATTACGAGATTCGAAAATTGTTTTGAATATGTTGCATTACAATGTTTCGTCATGTTTGTAATAAGCGCGCTTGTTATATGTCTCTTCGCTCCTACATTGAGCATGCCTCATCTTGTTTTGAAGTTGCATCTCAACATCGCGAATAACGTACCTCTACCATGTTTGCATTGTCATGCACATCTCTTTCGCATTGTTATGCACATACTATATGCGTTGTCGCGCACGTCATGCTTGCATTGTCATGCACATTTCTTTCGCATTGACACACGTTGTATGCGTTGTCGCGCATGCTTTACTTACATGTGTTTACGCCTTTCTTGCTTTACACATTGTATGCGTTGTCGCGCATGCTTTACTTACATGTGTTTATGCCTTTCTTGCTTCACACAATGTATATGTTGTCGCGCATGCTTTACTTACATGTGTTTACGTCTTTCTTGCTTTACACATTATATGCGTTGTCGCGCATGCTTTACTTACATGTGTTTACCCCTTTCTTGCTTTACACATTGTATGCGTTGTCGCGCATACTTTACTTACATGTGTTTACGCCTTTCTTGCTTCACACATTATGTTCGTTGTCGCGCATGCTTTACTTACATGTGTTTACGCCTTTCTTGCTTTACACATTGTATACGTTGTCGCGCATGCTTTACTTACATGTGTTTACGCCTTTCTTGCTTTACACATTGTATGCGTTGTCACGGATGCTTTACTTACATGTGTTTACGCCTTTCTTGCTTCACACATTATATGCGTTGTCGTGCATGCTTTACTTACATGTCTTTACGCCTTTCTTGCTTTACACATTGTATGCGTTGTCGCGCATGCTTTACGTACATGTGTTTACGCCTTTCTTGCTTTACACATTGTATGCGTTGTCGCTCATGCTTTATTTACATGTGTTTATGCCTTTCTTGCTTTACACATTGTATGCGTTGTCGCGCATGTTTTACTTACATGTGTTTATGCTTATCCTCGCATTGATACACATTGCTTGCGTTGTCGCGCATGCTTTACTTACATATGTTCATGCCCTCCTTGCATTGTTATGCTTGTTTCAAATTGCATTGTTATGCACCACCCGGCTTGCATTGTCGCGCATGCCCTCTTTTCATTGTTATGCACCACCCAGCTTGCGTTGTCGCGTATGCCCTCCTTGCATTGTTTATGCACCCCGGCTTGCGTTGTCGCGCATGCCCTCCTTGCATTGTTATGCTTGTTTCAAATTGCATTGTTATGCACCACCCGGCTTGCGTTATTGCGCATGCCCTCCTTGCATTGTTATGCATCACACTTAGGTTGCATTGTCATGCACCCCTCTGCATTGTTATGCATCACATTTAGGTTGCATTGTCATGCACCCCTTTACTTGGGTTGTCACGCACTTTTCATTTGCATTGCTATGCATGTTTCTAACGATATTGTACCTGTTAAGTTTCTTTCTTTTGCAGGCACGATATTGTATGTATGGTTCATTTGAAGCTGGCACGACCAGACGAACCAGACGGTATTGTATGTACTCTGCGTGAGACGTAGCGAGAATTGTATAATTCTCTTACATCCTTTCTGCATGTAATGTAATTCGATTCTTATTCGCTCGCTTAAACTGTTGCATGTTATGCTTCATTACAACTCTCTTTGCTTGATCATAAGTTATGTTCGGCATCGTGCATGTCATTTGCATCTTGCTCCCGCCTGCGGGCGCACATCTTTGTTACCTTGTATGCTTGTCTAAGTCTTCGACATTGTCAAAAATTGGTCGTCTCTGGGCTTTGACATTCACTCCCGTCATCTTATGACTTTCGAGTTCTGTTAAAGAGGGGCAACGAGTCCACTTGTTTGGGTGGACTTCGGGCCGCCTACGGCCGCGGGCCATTTTTAGACTCCTCCACCCATCACTGCCACCATTAATAATGGAATCCTCAGACTCATGACCCTTTCGATTCATTCAAGTTGAAGAAGATGGTCGGTTCATCATCATCGAAGCCATTACCGTTCGATCAAACGACCAAAGCTCACTCGGAGCTGACTCCATGGAGCTCCAAGACCCCCGAGAAGCCAGCGTGGGTCAAGTCCGGAATCGCCAGAAGTCAGATCGAGATCATCTGATGGAGAGCAGATCGGGTCGGAGCCAAGTGATATTGCGATCGGTAAATCGAAAAAGCAGGTTGATGGGTCAATAATAAAGCTTTTGGAAAAGTAAGTTTTATGCGAATTTGATAAAATTGGTGAATTTAATCTGGGTTTAATCAGTTCTGGTGGTGTTGTTCCAATAGATCTTGCAAAAGTAGATTACTAATTAATTATGAGAGAAAATAGGGATGTTTGCTATCTTTTTAATGGATTACTTGAATGTGGTTGATCAATTTTTGGTGTCATTGTTGTCTATCTTGTGTTAATTTAAAAAGTTTTGGGGATGTTAGCCTTTTTTTTGCTAAATAATTTTTGGGTCTAGCTTGTCTCAAGTTGAAATCAAGACTGGACCCGTCCAGTCCGGCCCATGGGGCCCATTTTTTGGGCTCGTTTTGATAATCCGAACCGTTCAATTTGTAGAACTCGTTGAGTACTATATGCTTGTAAAAAATCACGTTGATCGGATATCAATAGCTATGTGATCAAATCAGTTTTGTATAAAAAAAAAATGGACGGTGAAAAAATTAACGGTTGACAAAAAACTGTTTTGATCATATAGCTATCGATATCCGATCAATGTGATTTTTTACAAGCATATAGTACTCGACGAGTTCTATACATTGAATAGTTCAGATTATCAAAACATGACCCGTGGTGAGCCCTCACGGGCCCAATAGCACGGTCCAGTCCGATCTTGGACTGGACCAAAGCCACTGCCATAATTTTTTGGGTGATTTATAAATTTGTTGTTTTTCCCCCTCCCCCAAAACGACGCAGTTTTGAGGGATTCTACGAAAACTCTAGACAACAAACTCTAGAGGATCCAAACGCATTATTATTAGTATAATTATTTGATCGGCAAAAGTTAAGTTATTAATTATAAATTGTTGATTTAGTTCAAGAAGTTTTGAACCTCGAACCTGTCCTTTGCAAGTACCTAACCAAGTCACAATTTCAAAATTTAAAGTAATGTGTCCAAACAAAGCATGGAGTTAAACTTAATAATATCATTTCATTCTTGTTCATGTAAAATGCAGATGTGGAACTACTGAAAACTAAACAAGTGAAAGCCATCATTGGACCATTGACATCCATGCAAGCAAATTTTCTAATTCATCTTGGAGAAGAAGCTCATGTCCCCATTATTTCATTCTCTGCAACAAGTGTTTCCCTCTCCTCTCTTTGGAGTCCGTATTTTTTCCAAGCTGCTCTAAATGACTCATCTCAAATACAACCCATAACTGCTATAATTCAAGCCTTTGGATGGAAAAAAGTTGTACCCATTTACATAGAAAATGAGTATAGAGAAGGGTTGATTCCAAATTTAACCGATATTTGAAGAAAGCGAAATTCGTGTTCTATACAGAAGTACAATTCATCCTGTGGCCAGTGATGAAGAAATTGTTGCAAAGCATTACAAGCTGATGACTATGCAAACCCGGGTTTTTATCGTACACATGACTTGCTCTCTTAGCGCTCGCTTATTTACCAAAGCAAATGAAATCGAGATGATGAGTGAAGGGTATGTTTGGATCATAATTGATGGGATAACGAATTCCTAGAATTTTTTTGACCCTTCAATCATCATTGACTCAATGCAAAGGGTGATTGGTGTAAAACCACATGTTCCAAAAAGTGAAAACTTGAAGATTTTACTAGTAGGTGGAAAAAAAAATCACACCAAGAGAAAACTAGTAATGATCTAATTGTTTTTGGGTTATGGGCATATGACACAGCCACAGCACTGGCAATGGCAGTTGAGAAAGTTGGTGCATTGAATTTGAGCATTTCAACCTTGCTAAAAATTTAACCACCGACTTTGAAAGTGTTGGAGTGTCTTAAAATGGTATTTATCTTTGTTAAGCTCTTTCAAGCACTCCTGGATTTAGAGGACTCAGTGGAAATTTTAGCTTTGTCGATGGGCAACTACAATCGTCTGCTTTTGAGATTGTGAATGTGATCAGAAATGGGCCAAGAGGAATCGGATTTTGGACGCCAGAACATGGAATTGTAAGAGAATTCAAATTTAATGCAGTGGATACAAGGTACAAGGGTTACTTGACATCTCAGGCCAACCTTAAAGCTATTATATGGCCAGGTGATATACTAACATATGAATGTTTCCTATTTAGCCGCTATTCCTAGACTACCATTTTTTTCCCCTGTTATAACAAAACTATAGGTATGGAATTAAAACATAAGACAGTAAATGAATTGTGTGTTTCAAATTTCCAACCTTTATTTCAATATTTTTGTTTACAGCCATATTGAACCCATGAAGGGAGTTATACTCAAGCTTGATTTCGAAAAAGCGTATGACACAGTCAATTGGGAGTATCTGTTTTCCATGATGGCCAACCTTGGGTTAGGAAAGAGATGGATCAAATGGATGAAAACTTGCTTTATCACAGCAAGAGTCTCCATATTAGTAAATGGTTCACCAACTGATAAGTTTTGTCCACAAAACGGACTAAGGCAAGGCGACCCTCTGTCCTCATTTTTGTTCAATATTGCAGCAGAGAGGCTGAATCTACTACTGAAAATTGCAAAACAGTTGGGATTATTAAAGAGAGCAATTGTTGGGTCTGCAGGATTGAAGTTGTTTCATCTTCAGTTTGCAAATGATACTATTCTCTTTTGTGAAGCAGAGTGAGAGGAGATTGTGAATGTTAAAAGAATTCTTAGATGCTTCGAGTTGATGTTAGGCCTCAAGATAATTCCCATAGAAGTGTGTGTGTGGAGTAGGGATTAGTGATGTTATGGTTCATGACTTTGCTTCAAAATTGCATTGCTTAAGCCAGAAATTACCTCTCAAGTACCTAGGTTTACCACTTGGTGCAAATCCAAGGGGGAAGAAGACTTGGTTACTTGTGGTGGATAAGGTTAAGGCCAAGTTAGCCTTATGGAAAAGAAAGCTATTGTCTTTTGCTGGTAGGCTAACTTGGTCAAGTCTGTGCTGGATAGTCTTCCTGGTTATTACCTTTCAGTTTTCAAACTACCAAAAGGTGTAGCTAAGGAAATTGACAAGTTAAAGGCATCATTTTTATGGCGTAGCTCAGAGTTGAGAAGAAAGATTCATTTGGTGAATTGGAAGGAAGTAACAATGAGTAAAGACCAAGGAGGGTAAGGGATACAAATGATTTCATGTTAGCTAAGTGGTGATGGAGATATGGGGTGGAGGAGAAATAACTATGGAAAAAGGTTATCATCAGCAAGTATGGTGCAAAAAGGGGCAGGTGGTCACCAATGAAGGAAGTGGTTGGTAATGAGTCTAATGTTTGATGTGATATATTGAGTGTGGCAAGGACTAATCCTGGGTTAGTTGAGTTCTTTGTTTCTAAGTGTAAGATTGTGGTTGGTGAGGGGTGCAGGTTTGGTTTTTGGCTTGATAGATGGCTCATGGATCTACAGCTAAAAGTGGAGTTTTACAAGTTTTTTAGGCTCTCTGTGAAAAAAGAAGGTAAGCTAAGCTCTTTTATGCAGAGGAGGGACAGATCAGGGGACTGGAAGCTATTGTTCAAAAGATCATTATTTACTAGGGAGGAAGAGGAAGTCAGTAGGCTACAAGTGTTAACAAGAGATGTCCCTAGGTTGAATGTGGAGCTGCATAATACAGTAAGGTGGACTGCATTCACAGTGGCATCTGTTAGAGATTGGTTTGAACTAAATAATGGCCCTAGATTGCTGTTGTTATGGAACAATGTGGCCCCACCAAAAGCACAATTTCTGAGTTGGCTGGCCTAGAGAAGGAGGGTGAAAACAACTGGCTTCTTACAGAATTTAAGGGTCTTAGGCAGTAATGTGGAGAATGTGTGCCCCTTCTGTAAATTTGAAGCAGAGTATGTGGATCACATTTTTGTGCTGTGCCCTGAGACTTGGAAGGTTTGGGCAAGTTTGTTGCAGTGGTGGGGTTTAAGCTAGGTATCTCCTGCAACAGTGGATGGTGTGTTGTCTTGGTGGTTGGGAACAAAACACATAAAATTAGTGATGAAAATCTGGAGGCTTGTACCAGTAGCAATGCTGTGGTCAACTTGGAGGTTAAGGAATGATATTGTCTTTAATGGCTGTGAGCCAAATATGAAAGAGCTTGGTGAAATAGTGAAAGTGAGGGTTGGGTTGTGGGTTAAATCTAACTTGCCTAGTGTCTAATGTTCTTATACTTTGTATTGGTTATTTCATCAATAGGTCTCTTTTTGTTGATGAAAAAAAAATTTGACTCACATAACACGATAAATCTCAATCATAGGTTATAATTTTTTATTAATTTTTTGTGTCTTAATTATGTACCATTATCATTTCCCTTTTGATACTCTTCCACAAGACTTCCATTTTATTTTTAGTTAGTAAAATGGGACAAGGCTTCCTCTGTTCCATTCAGAGCCTGTTTGTTTTGAAGGATTACACCTTGGGATTTGACCATTAGTCCGGACTAATAGTCCATTGTTTGGTATTAATTTTTTGCTCCGGACTAATAGTCCCTCTGGACTATTAATCCTATATTCGTTGGCTTATTGTATCAGCGCGGGAGGGAGGGAGGAGGGGATTGGGATAGAATTCGTGGGACAATATATCCCATGGGATTAGCCATTGAATTACATCTTTGACCCTTGTATTTAATATCTCTTTCTTTTATCTTTTGCCCATTTTGCTTTCACAACAACTTCATTTCATTGCCGTAGCTTCATTTCATCTCAACAGCTTCATTTCATCTTTAATCTCCGATCTATTGAACCTTTGGTGCATGAAGTCAAAAATATTTCATATTTGGTGCATTCATCGTATTAATTATACTTAATAAAGTATTCATAAAATTTAAAAATCTCAATTACAAATTAAAATAAATTTATGTAATATTTATTAATATTCTATTTATTTAATATTTTAAAAGTTCTAGTAAACAAATTAAATAAAATTTATAATTCAGATTTAATATTCTTATTATTTAGTAAATGATTCAAAAGGGTAAAATAGTCTTTTGAGCATTTATCTTTCTCCATAATATCCCAAACAAACATGGGATTCAATAGAATAGTCTAATCCAAATCTCTAATTCCATGACTAAATAAACATATGATACAAATTTAGTCCAACCAAATAGTCCAAGGATAATGTATACCAGGACTAATAGTCCGATGGATTACAATCCCCTCTTATCCAGTCCGTCCAAACAAACACACCCTCAGGGGATTTACATGCTGGTCCTATTGATTAGATTTCTTTACTTATAAGTCATACTTATTTTTTTATTTATTAATAGAAATATTTTAGGACTTATTGATGCATTAAAAAAGCATATAAAATTTATAGTATTTAAATTTATCACATAAGACTTGCCAATAATTTACCATTCTGTTCATATTATTGGTGTTGGTGTGTTGATTATTATTCATATTTAAAATTAAATTGATTAGGCATTAGTAGCCACATGATTGAATTATATATATATATATATATATATTTTAATGAACTACTTGGTAAATCATACAATATGAATAATTTGAATATCAAAACAAGCCCAAGGACGTGAATCAACAGTTGCCTCAAAAGGATTGTATGGACTAGAAACAAGCCTATTCCAATAAATTGTTATCTTTTTTTTTTTGGCTTCATTTTGATTACTCTTTCACACACTTTTCATTTTATTAAAAACAATAATGCTAAACTAACCATATTTTTATACCATATTATGGTATCATCTTATTGGTCAACACAACTTTAGTTTAGTATAATGGTCTCATCATTTCTGTACATCTCTAATGCAGTGATGACAAAAAAACTTAAACTTACTTTTATTTATTGTGAGATTCAGAAAATCTTCTCATATGAGTTGTTGAAGAAATTCAACAAAGAGATGAGTTTTGCGTCGTAGATCTGCAAAGATAAATATGGTTGGCGTCACCCAACTAGGGTTGTTGGCCGAGGACACTTCGATGATAAAGTTAGAACACTAGAATCAAAGAGAATAGAAGAAGAATTCAAGAATATTTGTGTGCTGTGTTGTAGAGATGAGACCCTTTTTTACCTTCTATAAGATGCTTGAAAGAGTAACAGGCGAGCAGCCGTTAGGCATTTAGTGCATGAGCTCCCTCCATTTTTTTTTTTTTTTCCATGTTTTCTTTGCGGGTCAGGTTTATCTCCAGTCCACTTTGTAGATTGAGCGGTGTTGTTGGGCCCATGGGGCTCACCACAGGTCTTGATGATTTGAACCGTTTAATGTGTAGAGGTCGTCTAATGCTTTATCCTTGTAAAAAATCAAATTGATTGAATATCGATAGATACTTGATTGGATCAGATTTTTGTCAATAATTTATTTTGAAAATTATATTTACCGTTAACAGAAATTTGATCCGATAAATTAGTTATCGATATCCGATCAACGTGATTTTTTATAAGGATAAAGTATTTGACGAGTTCTACGGATTGAACAGTTTGAATTATCGAAACAAGACTCGTGATGGGCCCCCACAGGTCTAACAATACACTTCAATCCGATTTCGGACTAGAGAGAAGTCTGTCCCTTTGTTTGCACTGTCTCATTATTATACCTATACCAGTAGATATTTGTACCGGTGTTCAACTTTTTAATTTTTCATTACTAATCTTCACAAATAATAAAATAAAATCTAGAGATAATAATAAGTCATTTTCCTTTGTCATATCTTATTAATTTGATTAAATATGATTAAGAAAAATGCTAAGATTTACTTTCTAGTCAATTGCATTATTTCAATTGTGACAATTTCATATTTTAATATGTTATAGTGTCAAATATTACATTTTGAGAGTTCTAGTCCAACAATGCATATAGCACGATATAATTCTGTCATATGACACGATTATGTGTACCTAATTATATTTACCCGCACTCTTTTTAAATTATATTTTAATTATGAATTCATTTTTAGAATCAATGTTTTAAAATTTTCAATTCATTAACTTAATTCAAACTTGTATCAAATGAAATTAAACAAAATTTGATCATTATTATTCCTTCAAAATGTATTTTGAGGTAACATTATTTAATATGACAGTTGGTATTTTTTAAAAAACAAATTGATTTTATTTTTATATTAATTTTTATTGAATTTATAAAATATACATGGCGTGACATTTTTTTGGGAACAAGTTGATTAATTTAAATAAGTTAATGGTCATACATTTATTGTTTTAAAATTTGACAAGATAGATAGCACACTTTTGTGCCTATGGTGTCAAATTTCAGTAATAACATGACTTATAATGTTGAAATTCTTCTGACGTTTATTTTTATAATTTTTTATTTATGTTCATAATAGATTTAAAAATTTTAAACAAAAAAATTATTTGGTGTCTATTTTTACTTTTGTAAAAATGTAAATAATTTACAAACTTCACTAAGACTACGTTTGTTTCAACATAAAATGTTTTTCAAACAAAATGTTTTTCTCCAATATATATGTTACGGATTCTTCATTGTTTGATTAAACAAAAGATAAGTAAAGAATATATATTTTTTTATTATAATTTTCAAAATAACTTACTATTAAAAATTTTATAAGTCAATTTTATGAAAATTCACTTTTAGTTCGTCACATGGAGCTTTTCAAAGGTTAAGGGTTGCTCATCATTGACTTTACCCAAAATATACATTGGAAATGTTTTTGTTTCAAGTGTAAATCAAATACCAAAGAACAAAAATAATTCATTTGATTTAGTTTTAGAATCATAATTTGAGTGTAGAATTGTGATTTGAGTGTGGAGTTGTGAGTTGAGTCTTGAAAGAACAAAAAAAAAAAAAAAAAAAAATTGTTTGGTTATGAGTTTTGAAAAGAGTTTTGAATTTTTGAATTTTAAATTTTAAAAAGAATTTTGAGTTGTATTTTGAGTTTTGAGTTTTAAATTTTTGAATTTTGACTTGTATTTTAAATTTTTTTTGGATTTATTTTTCTTACAATATTTTTTTTGAGTTGTATTTTTTTAAAAATTTTTTAATTCAAAACTCAATTCAAAAACTCTTTTAAAAACTCATAATCAAACTCTTTTTAAAATTCTATTAAAAAAAATTCAAAAAAATATTTTTTTTATTTTGTTCTTTAAAATTATTTTTTATTTTTATTTTTTTTGAAATATTTTTTTCAAAATATTTTTTATTTATATTTTATTTTTTCAAAAAATAATTTTTATTTTTTTAAGTATTGACCAAATAATTTGTTATGACTTAGATATATATATGGCGATCTAAATTTTTAAATTTTTTTAAAATTTAACAAAAAATTAAATATTTAAATAAAATGTAAAAAAAATTAAAATATTTTAAAAATATTTATAAAATATTTAAAATAAAAATTATATATTAAAAATAAAAAAATGCAACTCAAATACTTTAAAAAAATACAATGCATAATTGTATGAAATACAGTGCACATTAAAAAAAAAAGGCCATTTACATACAAGTCCCATTTTGTGAACTTATAATCCACTAAGTTCTAAATAAAATTATTTGCTCCTTCAGGTCCCATTAATTTTTAATAGACCAATTTACCCTTCCAACAAACTTACATCATTTTCCTCCTTCCATGTGAGATAATCATCATAGTATCTTCACCCATATTTACAACCGACCCTCTATTTCGGCCATCCCTACAACCCTGGTCTTCAAGAACTAGCATCAACAGACCTTGGAAAGAACAATTGAATTGAGATCGCAACTCAAGAGTCACATTGCTCCCAGATCTGGTATTCGAATCGAGTTTTTGACCTCACCCAAGACCTTCGCAACTCAAGAGTCACACTGCTTCCAGATTTGGTATTCGAATCTCACCCAAGACCTTCGAATCAAGTTCAGATCTCATCTAGGGTTTCATATTCATGTTCGGATCGCAACTAGGACTTCAGGTTGAAGTTGATTTGATGTAAAAAAATCGATTTTCCCTCAGATCTGAGTTTGCGAAGTTCAATTTCTCCTTAGATTTGAACTCACGAAATTCGATTTTCGTTCTAGATTTGCATTCACGATGCTCGATTTCAAGTTCTAACCAACAACTATGGTTTGAAATGTGCAAAATCTCAACTCCAAGACTCGTGATGAAGTTCGAATTAACTCAATCATAGTCGTTTTTTGAAATTGAGAACCTTCTTAGTTTATAATATTTTCAATTTTAATCATAAAAAAATTGAGAAATTTTTCAAAATTGATAATTATAAATTTCTTAGTTTTGATAATGTCTCAGTTCATACTAGAAAAAAATTGAGAAATTTCTTAGTTTTGATAATTATAAATTGAGAACATTTTCAGTTTTGAAATTGAAAACATTCTCAGTTTTGGAATTAAAGAGCAAAACGTCTTTTTACCTCTAAATGAGACTTATTGGTTCAAAAACTTTTTGATAGGACCTAAGCTACCACCAAATATGTAGATAGGACTTTTAGGTAATTAATTCTTTAAAAAAAATACAACTCAAAACTATTTTTAAAATTCATAACCAAATAAATTTTCTCTTTTTAAAACTCAACTCAAAACTCAGAACTCAAAATACAATTCCACACTCAAATCATTATTCTAAATCATGATTCTAAGTATAATTTTAAAAAACAAAATAAAAAGATATTTAAATATTTTTTTTTAAAAAAAATAGAGGTTTGAAAAGAATTTGGTTATGAGTTTTGAAAAAAGTTTTGAATTGAATTTTGAGTTGTGTGTTTGGTTATGAGTTTCGAAAAGACTTTTGAAAATTTTTAATTAGAATTATAATTTCAAAACTAAACCAAACGGAACTAAAAAAATTACCCAAAATTAAATACGTGAAAATATTTTTGAGTTTAAAATATTTTACAGCGTAAATTCAAGTAAATAGAAAAAATTATTTTCACTTGTTAGAAGTTGAAGACTAGTGAGCCATTTGTGTGGCCCGAATGGCTCGAGTGTACCAAAACGATATCGTTTTACATTCAAAACGACGTCGTTTTAAGACATTCGAACCATTCGAGTCAGAAAAATTCGAGCTACCAATCATTGTTGCACACGTACAGAATTTGTCTTTCCTCTTTATCTCTCTCTTTCAGACCTAAAGTCTCTGAAATCTTCCTCCTCTCAAATGTGAAACCCTCTTTTTCTCATCTCTTCCTCATCTAAGATGCAGGCATTGCCTCAAGCTTCTCTTGCTCTCTCTTTATCTCAAACAACTTTGTGTTTATCAAATCGACGCCGGAGCTGCCGAAGCCCACAAACTAGTAGCTTTCTCTTTGACGTCAGAGCCCTCCCCTCCTCCATCTCTATTGGGTTCTCTCAGAATAGAGACGGAGGAAGTGGTGTGAGGATGTAGAGGTTGTTGAAATTTCTGGGTTTGGTGAAGATTTGTAAACATGCCTGGATTTGTATGATACTTTTTCTTTGCAAATTCACCTCTCATCTTCTCTCTTTATATCTATATATATAGTTATTTATGGGTTCGTTTGGGAAGTAGGTTGACTTTTTGACTTTTTGGCTTTTTTGGCTATTTTAGCCTGGGGTTAAAAAGCCTGGTTTGAAAAGGGCTTTTGGCTTTTTTGACTTTTTTGTGAGAGAAAGAATGTAATGGTTATGGGTTGGATGTGATGTTTTGTCTTATTGGGCTAAAAATTCTATTTTATTTTTTGTGGTTATTTTAGCCCAAAAAACCTCAAAACCAACTTGCCAAACAGAGGCTAAGTGTATGAATGATGAGTGCAAGAAAGGAGAAGAAGACAAAAGGGTTTTGGGTTTGGATTTGAATTCGAAGGATAAATGAATCTAAATGTATTAATGGGCATGGATTTGAATGTTCTATCACAAAATAAAAAAAAAGGCATTTGAACTAAGAAACCAATTGTGTGTTAAAAAATTGTAGCAAAACAAAGTATATTTCTCTTTGATTCCATTATCAGTTTCTAACTACCTCAATCTTCTCGAGATCAATTTGTCTTTTAACAATCTTATGTAGTGCATTTCCTTCACAAGTCTGTGAAATTCCAAGCTCCTTTACAACTGGGATTGAGAGAGAGAGAGAGAGAACTTCCAAACACAAGCGCAATCATATCGTCCATGTACGAGTGTGCAACATCATTGGAAGTAGAGATTCCAAAGAGAGGTAGACGGCGATCTACCCAGGTCGGTGGTCAGCGGCGGTCGTCGGTGAACACCCAAGTCGATGGTCGTCGTCGTCATCAGTGAACAACTAGGTTAGTTGGTCGACGCTAGGTTCCAAAATTGTGTTCCTCTCTCTCTCTCTCTCCCCTCTTTCTTTGTTTTATAAACGGTGGGTTTCACGCATGGTTACTGAGGGTTTCTCTCTCTCCTCGCTCTTCTCTTTCTTTAATTTATAATCTTGTAATTACATTCGAGCCATTTGGAGCAACAAAAATCCGAGCTACCCAATATAACTGATTTATATTTTACCCATAATATAAAGTTATGGAATAGAAGTAGGCTGTTAGTGCATTGAAAGACGCGTAGTGATGTTCTTCCTTTTTTTTTTTTCAAGTTATTAGTGGAGCAATTAAAAACATGTGTTGACATGTTATTGTGCCACCTAAGTGACAGGACATGACTACATAAAGGATGACAGTAGCACAACCGCGCCTAGATGCACGAGGCTTGTTTGGCAAGTTGGAATGTAATAAATAGGGGTAACTATATGCAAGTGAGAGAAGAGAAAAAAAATTACTAACACATGGAGAGGTGTAAGTGATACTTACATAGTCTTCCATTTCCATCCAATCACATACATACTTGCACCTCCATATGTTTGTAATTTTTTCCCTTTCTCTTACCTCTATGTAGTTCTCCTAATAAATAACTAGATTTATTCTCATAGGCTCTGTTTGGCAATAAATTATTTTAATTAGTTGGCCTCGTTTGGGTACTAAACATTTTATCTAAAATGTCAAAAATTTACTATAAGTTGTCATATCACTCTCTATTTTTTTGCACATCTTTTCATAAAAAACTAAAAAGTTATTAAAATAATTTGTTCTCAAAAGAGACCTAGTTTTTTTTTGACTATTTTAGTTTAGCTAAAAAAGTCATGTTTGGAATGATAATTGATATTTTTTTTTTTTTTTTTGATGATTGTGAAAGAAAAAGTAAAATAATTATGAATTAAATGTGATATTTTGTCATATTAATTATTTTAATTTATTTTATTTTTATCAACTATTTTAGTCACATAGCCTTTACCCAAACAAATAATAAGCACTCATTTGGCATAAGGTTACGAGGCTAAAATAGTCATAAAAAGACAAAATAGGTTGAAAAGTTAATAAGAGAAAATGTCATATCTAAACCAATAATTATTTCACTTTTTTCTCACAAAAATTTAAAAAGTCAAAAGTCTACCCCAAACGAGACTGTTTAGCCCTAGATTAAAATAGTGAAAAAACCAAAAAATTAAAAAACCAACCCATATCCCAAATTGACGCTAAGACTATACATAAGGGTGTAAATTTGGCCCAGCCTGGCCTGGCCCGACCCATGTCGG